>QEPC01003049.1:168951-180119 GCA_003113815.1 Sphenodon punctatus | reverse complement strand
TTGCTCCACCAGCTTCCTGTGGCCACACCAAGGCTTAAATACTTCCTGTGGCCAACCAGGAAGCTGGGAGGCAGGGCTAAGGCAACTGGCTACAGCTGGGAGGGGGCATGACACACAGGGAGCAAGCACACAAGGGAAAACAGAGGGAGGACAATCCAACACCCTCACAAGCCCACCAGGTGGCACAGAGCACTGGACAGCCTCTCCAGCACGCCATGGGTTCAAGACCTAGCCCTGACAGGTAGTTCTTTAGTTTCAAAGTATTTTTTCAGCCATAAAGACAGTGAGAGAGCAACAAATGCAGCCACCTCAGGAAAGCAGAGCAATCAAGCAGTGAGTGTGCTAAACATTGCACAGCAATGTAGCAACAAAGGGGGGAAGCCTATTCGAGTGACACTCAGGGTAATTTCAGACGTTACGAAATCATTGCTCACCACAGTGAATCCCAGTGGATTCCCTGTGGTGGCAGCAATCATGGTAACGTCTGTTTGATCCCCGCCAGATGTTCACCATAATGAATTTCTGGTGGGGATCAAAGCTAACCACAGTTCTGGACCTCCGGCTGGCCAGAGATCCAGAACCGTGGTTAGATTGGCCAAGATCCGGGATGGGGATGGCAATGATGACACTACACATCTGTTTGCCAGCCCCCTCCTGGAATCTGGCCCCAACCACAGGACGGGGTCGGGCGCAGTGGCCTGATTGGCCGCAACGCCCGCCCGTCTCCCCGTGGGCAGGAGGCCGAGGGAGCGCGGGGGGCGGGGCTGTGTGGCCACATGTCATGCAGCCCTGCCCCGCCCTGGGCAGCCCTGCCCCCTCCCCGAACCCTGGTAGGGATCAGGCCGGCACATCTAAAGGACAGACAGCCTGATCACGGACCAGGATCTGAGACGGATCACGGTACAGGGTTCAGTGTGGCAGCCAAACAGCCCGTCACGTCTGAAATTACCCTCAGTCAAACCTCTAAAAGGAGAACCAGGAAACCTGTGTAAAATGAACAGAATCTTACTTTTAAAGTCTGATGTGCAGGATCCCCATTCAGTAAACTGTATAATATTCAATTCTTCCACCTCCGGAAGCACTAAGATCTGGAACGGTGCTGTTCAGGAAGTGGTGTGTGTGTGTGTGTGTGTGTGTGTGTTCAAATTCATGCCTCCAACTTTTCAGAGAGCTAAAAACATACACTTCAAGCTTTCCAGACAAGTGACTGCGGTGAACGAGCACTTTCTTCAGGGCTTTGGCTCAAATCTTCTAAGCACTCGCCCGACACAAATCCCATTTATTTCATGTCTCAAGCTGATACTGAGTATCAAGCTGTCCATGAATGTCTTTGAGGAGTCAGTGGAACCATCTTTCTGATAATATACTTATTAAGCCCCAAATACATGAATTCTAGCAACTGAAAGAGAATGTAAATTTTGTTTTTGAGAGTGAGGAGAATAAAATGTTCTTGTCCTTAAGGCTGCTTAATCCCAAAAGCAAGGTCATCCCAGTTTTCACACAGCCAGGGTGTTTTATCCCCCAATGTCATCACTAGTGATAAGCGTTCTGTACCTTAAGCCAACAGTGTTTGAAAAGTGTTGATGTATCATTTTATTTCCTTAGGTAAAAGCTGAGCAGAAAAAAAGTCCGACTATTTGCACTGCAGCTTCCAGTTTCAGTTCAGTTTATTAAGCGTGGCCAAAGACCATTGCATCCAGAAACAAAAAGAACATACAACATACACAATAAAACAAAATTCATACAAGATTCAAACATAGCAAATTGTAGCAAAAACGTCAAAAGACACATATCCACGGGCTATAAACAATACCAATTTGCCACAATAGGGAACCACCGCCAAACTCAGATTTCCAGTAACCCAGTTCCCTATGTAATTAAGGGATGATGTTAGTGGACTAAACTGGATAAATAGCTTCAATGCAGCTTCCAGAATTTATCTCAAATTCATGATACAAATTCTATACTAATGCAAGTCAAGAAAGAGACTGAGTGGATCAAGCAAAACAGCTCTATGGCTTATACTGGTCTTGCTAAGGAAAATGGACCAGACCTCAACCACTGGCATCAACAGATCAATTCACATTTATTCACGTTAAAGGTCACTTTCCTCACTTTGGCAGTGGCATTGTGCATATTTTGCCCTAGGCCTGAAACAAATGCACCATTTTGTATTTGTGAAAAAAATACACATGTTAGATGGATGACCAAACCTATGAAAACATTGTCACGTACCATGCATCATTAACATATTTGCTAATTTGGTTATTTCAACTTGGTCATTTTAGTTACTTTAGTATTTCATTTAAGTTGTTTAGGTATTTTGATCACTTCTGTCTTTCCTTTTTTGTTACATTCAATTGCTTTGCTTTGGTGTCGTCACACAGCAGCATGGCAAAATAGCACTGTTTCACAATGGGTGTTAATAGACATGGTACTGGCTCAGTTCGGCCCACTATGGTCCACCTGGGTCATCGCCCCACCCACACATCTGCTTCCGGGTTGCCAGATGTACAGACCCCAGTGGGTTAGGTGACTGGTCCAAAAATGTGGGCCCAGAAACAACCAGGCCCACAGTCCAAGCTCAAGGGCCACCCAGGGGTCTGTTTCTATGCCAGTTCAGTACTGGTGGGGAGGGGGTGCCATGGCCATGAGCCATGCTGCCTGCTATTGTCATATTGGGATGGGTTATTTGTCTTTGACCATAACTAACTAAATAACTATTGTCAGCAATCTACATGTCATGGTGGGGGGGGGCGGGGGGCAGCCACATGTTGCTCCCCAACCTAACATTTATTCCATTCCCCAACCTGTACTGGCTGGGGGATTTCCTCCTGCCCCCTCTGGGACATTGGCTGCACATTTATAAACACCCAATGTTATGCAACACTGGTGCTTTTCAAACGGATGCCCCCCCCCCCCTTTCTCCATGTGTGCAGGTGGGGAGGATGTCCGTTTGACCTCCACGGTGGGTGTGGAGGATGGGTGGGCATCCATGCAAACACCACAGCCTATGGGTGGGGGTGCATGCATATTCCCATGCTCCACCCACCTCCACCCATCACTCATGCACGGAGCAACGGGCACCAATGCTGGATGCTCTGTGTATGGAAGTGGGTGCAGGTAGGTGGGGGTCCATGGGAATGCACCCCCACCCACCACCCACTCATCCCCCCACGCACCCATGCCCATTTGAAAAGGGCCACTATGGAAGCAACAACATAAGAACATATTAATTTATTTATTTACAAAATTTATATCTCGCTCTATCCCACCGCAGGTGGCCCAGAGCAGCTATAAATATAAATATAAATATAAATATAAATATAACACAATATAAATATAATATAAAACACTTTCAAACTACATAAAGTATAAAAACAGAAACAAATAACCCCTCCCCCTACTCCCACCCAACCCTACCCCTCTCCCTCGCCAAATGCCTGACAGAACAGCCAGGCCTTGCAGTTCCTACGGAAGGCCGGGAGGTCCGGAGCCTGATGAGCCCCCACCGGGAGGGAGTTCCAAAGGCACGGCGTGGCCACCGAGAACACCCTATTCTGCGTGGCCCCCCAGGAAACCCTGGGGACCTCCAGCAAGGCATCCCCAGATGACCGCAGGGGCCGATCCAGAACCCGGGGAGTGAGGCGGTCTCACAAATAAACAGGGCCCAAGCCATGTAGGGCTTTATAGGTTAAAACCAACACTTTGAATCAGGACTGGAAGACTACTGGCAGCCACTGCAGAGATTGGAGCACTGGTGTAATGTGCTTCCAGCGGCCCAACTCCACACTGCAATCTGCACCAGCTGGGACACTGCAATCTGCACCAGCTGCAGCTTCCGAGCTGTCACCATAGGTAGCCCCAAATAGAGTGTGTTGCAGTAGTCTAAATGAGAGGTAATAAAAGCATGAATGATCGTGACCAGGTCCAGAACTGAAACCAGTGGCCAAAGCCCCCACACCAGATGTAACTGGCGGAAGGCACTCCCCACCTGGAGATCCAGGAGGAGCTGTGCATCGAGGAGCACCCCCAAGTTCCACACCTGGGATGCCAATGGAGGGAAAACTCCATCAATCGATGGAGCTGTCAACTCCACCGACCTACCCACTGGCATCACCTCCATCTTGTCAGGATTCAGTCACAGTCGATTAGCCCTCATCCAGTCCCCCACAGCTGCCAAACACCGGGTAAGCACCAAGACAGCCGGGCCTGGGTCAGTCAAAAGTGAGAGAAGAGATACAGTTGGGTGTCATCCGCATGATGACACCTCACCCCAGACTGTCTGATCAGCTCACCGAGTGGCTGCATATGCACGTTGAACAGGAATGGAGGCAAAACCAAACCCTGTGAGACCCACATGGGAGGTCTCGGTAAGATGAAAAATAATCACCGATTACCACCCGCTGAGTTCTTCCGGTCAGGAATGAGCGGAGCCATTCAAGAACGATCCCGCCCACTCCCGCACTGTCCTACAGGTGTGTCACCAACATCTCATGGTTAACGGTATCAAATGCTGCCAAAAGATCTAAAAAGACCAATAGGGTCGATCAACCCTGGTCCTTTTCTCGGCAAAGGTCATTCACCAAGGCCACAAGTGCTATCTCAGTGCCATGCCCCAGACGGAAGCCAGACTGCAAAGGATCAAGATAACCGACATGGTCAAGATGCCCCTGGAGCTGCTGAGCCACTACCTGTTCAATAACCTTCCCTAAAAAGGGAAGGTTAGAGACAAGCCAATAGCTGGCAGGGAAGTCAGCGTCAAGTGATGGTTTCTTGAGCAGAGGCCGCACCACCGTCTCCTTGAGACAACTCGGCGCTCTGCCCTCCCACAGGGAGGCCAGCATTGGCCCCAGTGTCTCCCAGCAGCTCTTAAGCAGCCAGGATGGGCACGGATCTAATTCGCAAGAGGTGGCTCAAACAGCTCCATGCACCCCCACCATGTCAGCGGGCATTACCGACTGAAAGTGATCCCATAAAATCGGACAAGCTGGGGCTACTACACCCTCTACCTCCTCTACTGCATTAAGTGTGGCATCGAGGTCTTGGTGAATACAAGCGATTTTGTTGACAAAATAATCCGGGAAAAGGTCAAGGCGGGCGGAAGATGACTCAACCCCCGGATTAAGGGAGACTGGACTGACCAGCCCCTGCACCACCCGGAATAGCTCCGCTGGATGGGATTTGGCAGCTGCTATGAGTGCAGCAAAGAACTCCCTCTTTGCCATCCGCATAGCCATGGCATAAGCTCATAAACTGGCTCTATGTCGCAATCTGTCGGCTTCAGTGCGAGATCAACGCCACCGTCACTCCAACCGTCACCCCTCTTGCTTCAGGACCCTCAGCTCCTCAGAGAACCAAGGAGGTCTGCGGGGCTTCCACCTGGGCAATGGACGCCTGGAAGCCGTTTGATCGATGGCCTCTGTCAGCAAGATATTGCATAACTTGATGAGGTCATCGATGAAACAGTCGTCAAGGTCAGAGGTTAAGTGCCATATTGGGTTCATTGAGTCCAGCATCCTGTCTCTGACAGTGGCCAATCTCAAGCCCTTTTTAAACAAGACACACGCACTCATGCCCACCCAAGTAGACATGGGTGGAGGGACCTTGTGTGAAAGTGGTGGTGGGTGTATGTGCGTGCATGCACCCACACTCTCACGAAACACGCACCTCCACCCATCGCACACACACACAGAGCAACCGGCAAAAACACATTTTGGTCCATGCAGGGGCACGGGAGGGGATGGGTGGGATATGGGTTGCACCCATCTGCACCTGATCCCCTACACTGCCCCTGCAGCGGTGTGACCACGGACTGCCACCCCAATATGTAGAAAAGGCCTCAGTCACTCAGAAGATGTACCCACCATGTCATGAGGGAGTGATGTATTCCCTGCTGTTTACTCCCAGAGCCTGACAGCTAGAAGTTACATCCCCCAATCTACTTGGCTAATAGCAATTAATGAACCTTGCAAGAAATGATCCAATCCTTTTTTAAACCCTGATATACCACTGGCCTTGACCACATGCTCTGGCAACAAATTCTACAAGTTAATTGTGTGAAAAAATACTTCCTTTTATTTCTCTTAAGTCTTCTGCCAGTTAGTGTCATGGAGTGTAGCCTAGTTCTAGTACCATTTGAGAGGGCAAACAACAACTCCTATTTGCTTGTTCCACTCTACTAACAACTTTATGAACTTCTGTCATATCCCCTCTGGCTAAACCTTTTTTGTTTATTATTCAATTTTGATGAAACCTGGGGATATTGTACCTGCAATAGAGGTCACTATGTGTACCAAAATGTAGAAAAGATTGGATAAAGGGAACCAATTTTATAAGCAATTGAATATTGTGATTTACAAGACATTTGGCAGGAATGTATCCCACACCTTCCCTGTCATCTCTGCCAAACTACAGGACAATTTATAAACAATTGCAGTTGTCCCCTTGAAGACCATTATTCAGATAAATAGCAGCACATGCAGTGCCAGTCAGAGGCAGGCACTTGGCATGGCAGGGGGAGGGAGATGCCCCACCACTCCCGCAGTGGCGGCTGGTGGCTTCGAGATGGGCAGAGGGGTTGTCCCTGAGGTGGGAATAGAAGGGACATAATTGGGACTTTGGGAATAGTATCCCAGCAATCAGAAGACATGGTTTACATGTCCAGGCTGGCTAATTATCATCACAATCACAACCTGCAGCACTGTGAGAGAGGACATTAGAGAATCTCTATTGACTCTTTCCAAAACAGATGCTTCCAACTTCCTAGCTGGGGGTGTCTTTAGACATAACTTCCTATTAACATGTGAGGGAGAGAATTTTGGGTGGTCACAGCACAGAATAAGGATACTTGGTTGACATTTCTGCTGGCCAATTGGCATCACAAACCGATCTTAAACCACAGTGACATGTACGAGAATCCCTGGCATAGGCTCCTTCTCTGCATATGCTGTGCAGGCATATAAAATTGGGACCCTTTATCACATCTTTCTGATATTTGGCAGAGATGATCATGAAAGTGTGATATAGATCCCTGCCAAATGTCATGTACACTGGTTGGACTACAAAGATGTTTCAGTCAGACATACATTTATAAGTTAATTGCTTATACCACCAGGACCCTTTATCCAATCCTTCTTAAAACTGGCATAGATAGTGAACCTGGGGAGGGGTATAAACATGTCAAGGTTCAGCCATGTTAGATTGGTGACAAAGATGTTACAGTCAGGAATGTATATGCAGATTTTTACAAAATAAAATAATTCAACTGTTTATAAAATTGGATTCCTTTATCCAAACTTTCTGAAATTTAGTAAACTTAATGCCTTCCATTGGAGGCACAATTCCTCCAAGATTAATGGAGGATTCTCCCTCCTATAGCTCAGCAAGTTCAGAGTCTGGGGGTGATATTGGACGCAGATCTCCGTCTGGAGCGGCAGGTGGAGGTAGTGGTGAAAGCCGCTTTCCGCCAGTTATATATGGTGCNTACCGACTGAAAGTGATCCCATAAAATCGGACAAGCTGGGGCTACTACACCCTCTACCTCCTCTACTGCATTAAGTGTGGCATCGAGGTCTTGGTGAATACAAGCGATTTTGTTGACAAAATAATCCGGGAAAAGGTCAAGGCGGGCGGAAGATGACTCAACCCCCGGATTAAGGGAGACTGGACTGACCAGCCCCTGCACCACCCGGAATAGCTCCGCTGGATGGGATTTGGCAGCTGCTATGAGTGCAGCAAAGAACTCCCTCTTTGCCATCCGCATAGCCATGGCATAAGCTCATAAACTGGCTCTATGTCGCAATCTGTCGGCTTCAGTGCGAGATCAACGCCACCGTCACTCCAACCGTCACCCCTCTTGCTTCAGGACCCTCAGCTCCTCAGAGAACCAAGGAGGTCTGCGGGGCTTCCACCTGGGCAATGGACGCCTGGAAGCCGTTTGATCGATGGCCTCTGTCAGCAAGATATTGCATAACTTGATGAGGTCATCGATGAAACAGTCGTCAAGGTCAGAGGTTAAGTGCCATATTGGGTTCATTGAGTCCAGCATCCTGTCTCTGACAGTGGCCAATCTCAAGCCCTTTTTAAACAAGACACACGCACTCATGCCCACCCAAGTAGACATGGGTGGAGGGACCTTGTGTGAAAGTGGTGGTGGGTGTATGTGCGTGCATGCACCCACACTCTCACGAAACACGCACCTCCACCCATCGCACACACACACAGAGCAACCGGCAAAAACACATTTTGGTCCATGCAGGGGCACGGGAGGGGATGGGTGGGATATGGGTTGCACCCATCTGCACCTGATCCCCTACACTGCCCCTGCAGCGGTGTGACCACGGACTGCCACCCCAATATGTAGAAAAGGCCTCAGTCACTCAGAAGATGTACCCACCATGTCATGAGGGAGTGATGTATTCCCTGCTGTTTACTCCCAGAGCCTGACAGCTAGAAGTTACATCCCCCAATCTACTTGGCTAATAGCAATTAATGAACCTTGCAAGAAATGATCCAATCCTTTTTTAAACCCTGATATACCACTGGCCTTGACCACATGCTCTGGCAACAAATTCTACAAGTTAATTGTGTGAAAAAATACTTCCTTTTATTTCTCTTAAGTCTTCTGCCAGTTAGTGTCATGGAGTGTAGCCTAGTTCTAGTACCATTTGAGAGGGCAAACAACAACTCCTATTTGCTTGTTCCACTCTACTAACAACTTTATGAACTTCTGTCATATCCCCTCTGGCTAAACCTTTTTTGTTTATTATTCAATTTTGATGAAACCTGGGGATATTGTACCTGCAATAGAGGTCACTATGTGTACCAAAATGTAGAAAAGATTGGATAAAGGGAACCAATTTTATAAGCAATTGAATATTGTGATTTACAAGACATTTGGCAGGAATGTATCCCACACCTTCCCTGTCATCTCTGCCAAACTACAGGACAATTTATAAACAATTGCAGTTGTCCCCTTGAAGACCATTATTCAGATAAATAGCAGCACATGCAGTGCCAGTCAGAGGCAGGCACTTGGCATGGCAGGGGGAGGGAGGATGTAGGAGGGAGAATGGAGACAAATGCAACAGACTGACAGACACATTCACTGGCCAATTACTGGATGCTTCCAACTTTACAGGACCAATTGGTGGTGGCTTCGAGATGGGCAGAGGGGTTGTCCCTGAGGTGGGAATAGAAGGGACATAATTGGGACTTTGGGAATAGTATCCCAGCAATCAGAAGACATGGTTTACATGTCCAGGCTGGCTAATTATCATCACAATCACAACCTGCAGCACTGTGAGAGAGGACATTAGAGAATCTCTATTGACTCTTTCCAAAACAGATGCTTCCAACTTCCTAGCTGGGGGTGTCTTTAGACATAACTTCCTATTAACATGTGAGGGAGAGAATTTTGGGTGGTCACAGCACAGAATAAGGATACTTGGTTGACATTTCTGCTGGCCAATTGGCATCACAAACCGATCTTAAACCACAGTGACATGTACGAGAATCCCTGGCATAGGCTCCTTCTCTGCATATGCTGTGCAGGCATATAAAATTGGGACCCTTTATCACATCTTTCTGATATTTGGCAGAGATGATCATGAAAGTGTGATATAGATCCCTGCCAAATGTCATGTACACTGGTTGGACTACAAAGATGTTTCAGTCAGACATACATTTATAAGTTAATTGCTTATACCACCAGGACCCTTTATCCAATCCTTCTTAAAACTGGCATAGATAGTGAACCTGGGGAGGGGTATAAACATGTCAAGGTTCAGCCATGTTAGATTGGTGACAAAGATGTTACAGTCAGGAATGTATATGCAGATTTTTACAAAATAAAATAATTCAACTGTTTATAAAATTGGATTCCTTTATCCAAACTTTCTGAAATTTAGTAAACTTAATGCCTTCCATTGGAGGCACAATTCCTCCAAGATTAATGGAGGATTCTCCCTCCTATAGCTCAGCAAGTTCAGAGTCTGGGGGTGATATTGGACGCAGATCTCCGTCTGGAGCGGCAGGTGGAGGTAGTGGTGAAAGCCGCTTTCCGCCAGTTATATATGGTGCAGAGGCTGCGTCCGTATGTCTCCGGCCCAGACCTGGACTCCCTCATCCATGCCTTCGTCACCTTGAGGCTGGACTATTGCAATGCACTCTACGTGGGGCTGCCCCTGTTCCTGGTTTGGAGGCTGCAGCTAATGCAGAATGCGGCAGCCCGGCTCCTGTTGGGAACGGGTCATCAGGAGCACATAACACCTGTGCTCTGGACTCTGCACTGGTTGCCAATAGCGTGCCAAGCCAGGTTCAAAGTATTGGTATTGATTTATGATCTGGGCCCCTTGTACCTCAGGACCGCCTCATTCTCTGCGCCCCAGAGCGGCTCCTTTGGTCTACCACGGTTGCCTTCTTGGAGGTCCCCCGTGTTAAGCGGGGGGCCACGATGAAGAGGGCATTCTCAGTGGCTGGGCCGCGCCTTTGGAATTCCCTCCCGGAGGAAGATCGCCTGGCCACAAGCCTTTTAACATTTGGGCAAATGTGCAATACCTGGCTGTTCACCCAGGTCTTTGGGGAGGAGGGGTTAAGGGAGGTTTATTTCCCTCCACCCTTATTTATTGTATTATTTGTTTTACTGTTCCCTAGTCATGTTTTAATTGTTCTGGTTTTATGAGTATTTTATAATGTTTTATTATTTTATTTTATATTTTGAGCCACCCCGAGCTGGTTCTAGGAGGGGCAGGAAACAAATTGTTAAAATAAATAATAATAATAATAATAATAATAATAATAATAATTCATCCAAATATAATAAAAAACAAAAAAGTATAGCTGAAAATGTGTTTTTCATTTAAACCAATGGAAAACGAATCCAAAGACAAAAACAAAAATGAAATTTTAATATTTACAAGGTGCACACCTCTAGTCAAAATAGGTGTCAGGAACTAGATAGAACAAAATAGAAGGGAGAGCTGTGTTGGGGGTGGAGAGGTTTAGAGGACTTGAGCAGGGTCTGGAAGTCAGAAAAGCAGGGGGTGTCTTTAGACATAACGCTGTTCAGTGTTCTGTAACACAGTGTCCTACCGTTACAGTGTTTAGACAGACCGTCAACACAGTGTTCACCCCAAACACTGGGAGTGAACAACTGCCAGGTCTTG
>QEPC01003049.1:153968-166353 GCA_003113815.1 Sphenodon punctatus | reverse complement strand
TATTTCATTGGTTTCAATGGGGACACAGCGCCCCATTGAAACCAATGAAATAAATCCGGTACCGGCATACCGGATTTAATCCGGGAATCCGGTTTTCCTAGAACCGGTAACTGGTAAATCCGGTAGCCGGTAATGGGCCCGGGGTCCCACCACTAGTAACCACTCAGGAGAAGGATCTTGGAGTCATTGTGGATAGTTCCTTGAAAACATCAGCTCAGTGTGTGGCAGCATTTAAGCGAATGCTAGGCATTATTGCAAAAATAATAGAAAATAAAAGGGAATTTATCATAATGCCACTGTATAAAGCTTTGGTACGACCCCACCTTGAATATTGTGTGCAGTTCTAGTCAGCCCATCTCAAGAAAGATATAATAGAACTGGAAATGATTCAGGGAAGTGCAAGAAGGATGATAAAAGGGATGAACTGTATTCCAGATGAGGAGAGGCTCAACAGATTGGAACTGTTTAGCTTGGAGAAGAGGAGATTAAGGGGGCAAATGAGAGAGTGGCATGGAGAAAGCAAATAGGGAACTGTTGTTTGTCCTTTCTCACAGTAAGAGAACAAGGGGACACTCTCTGAAGTTAAATGGCAGCAAGTTTAAAACAAACAAAAGTACTTTTTCATGCAATGGAAAATACAGTTGTGGAGCTTGTTGCCAGAGGAAGTTGTGAAAGCCAGCAGCATAACTAGCTTCAAACAGAAATTAGATACGTTCTTAGAGGACAGGGCCATAAATGCCTACTAGTACTTGGGGTTTAAACCCATGGCACTGGCTACTGGTGGTTGAGAATGGTTAGCAGGAGATGGGTCACACCTCCATGACCTGTATACGTTCTTTACTTAAGCTACTGGAGCTGGCCACTGTTGGAGACAGGATACTGGGTTAGATGGACCAAGGCTCTTACCCAGTATGGCATTTCTTATCTTATGTTCTTTTGAGAGGTGACTACCTAGTTCCCTTTGCACAATGACTTGCAATTCAGGTAAAAATGCTGGATCAGCTTGTGCCTTTAATGGTCTGTCACATAGATGCAATAAGTCCAGGGCAGTGGGAGGCATCCTGACTGAGTAACATAAAATACTTGCCAGAGCATTCTGGCTGTAGTTTCCAGTATCCCATTACAAGATTGGGTGCACTTGGCTACCCCAATCAAAGCTATCAAACTCCAGCAAACCCAGTCGGTTTTGTCACTTGATCATACATCACCCTTTCTGCAGTAGGAATGAGTGAACGCGGTTCGGAAGTTTGGAGTTCGGCCTGAACTTGGCCTGTTCGGATTACCAAACCGGAATCTGAACACGAACTGACCGAACTGAACTAGATCTGAACGTTGAAATGACCGAAAGGTTCGGTCAGTTCGGTTCGTGTTCGGGTGAGTTCGGGTGGCAAAAACGTGTCACTGTAAGGCAAAATGTAGCAGGGAGGGGGAGTCAGCTGAGAAGCAGACTTCCAGGCACCAAGGGTGGAGAGGCTTGGAGTAGAAGCCAGCCTGCCCAATCACCATCCCTTTTCGCCTCAGACCACTGGCTTCACAGTCTGCGATTGGCCACGGGCAAGGCTGCATGGAGCCAATGGGGCTTGCGGTGAGGCGGGCACACCAAGAAACAAAACTGATTGCCTCCCCCCTTCCCAACACCTTCTGAGCTAGTCACTGTTCCTGAACAGCAGGCGTTTCAGAAGGCTCCCTCTCTCCCAGCAGTTTTTGTTCCTTCCTATTCCTAATCCATTGCCATCCTCCTCCTATTTCACCCATCCAACCCATTTACCTCCATATTATCATTTATTTAGATTATATTAGATAGATTTAGGTGTTATTTTTTGTTTTTACCCCTCCCTGTGTTCCCTGTGTTCAATCTTCCTTCCTCCCTCCCCCCTCCATTGAATCCTTTCCCTCTCCCTCTTATTCCATCCCTGATTCCCTTCCCCTGTTTTAAGTTTTGGATTTATTTAGAGTAGGATTATTATTAGATTGATTTTCATTTCAGTTTTGTACCCAAACCTGTGTTTTTTGTGATTCCCACTGTGTAATATTGTATAGATAGATAGATAGTTATTGGATAGATAGTTACTATCTATTAATTATAGTTAATTATTAGGATATTCCATTTATATCCTAATATAAATGGAATATATTTATATTAAATGGAATATAAATGTAAATGGAATATAATTATATTAAATATAATTATATTAAATGGAATATAATTATTAGGATATTCCATTTAGTTCAATAGGTTTTAGAATAGTTAATAAGTTAGCTTGAGTGTAGAGATAGATAGATATAAAAAAAGAAACAGTCACTCCAGCCCAAGACCCACCATCAGGGTTCTGGGGCCTACGTTACTGGCAGGGAGGGCTGTGGCCAATATGTATCTAGAACCTGCCATTCTAGCCCCGGGACCCACCATCATGCGTCTGGGGCCATCATTCCTCGCACAGAGGTGCTGTCATTCCACCGTATCAAGAAACAGCCACTCCAGCTCCAGGACCCACCATCAGGGTTCTCGGGCCAAGTAACAGGCAGGGAGGGCTGTGGCCAATATGTATTTAGAAGCTGCCACTCTAGCCCCAGGACCCACCAACATGGGTGTGGGACCATCATTCCTCGCACAGAGGCGTATCATTCCAACGCATCAAGGAGCAGCCAGTCCAGCCCCAGGACCCACTGTCAGGGTTCTGGGGCCAAGTTACAAGCATGGAGGGCTGTGGCCAATATGTATCTAGAAGCTGCCACTCTAGCCCCAGTACCCACCGTTATGGGTCTGGGGCCACCATTCCTCACACAGAGGTGCTGTCATTCCACCATACCAAGAAACAGCCACTCCAGCTCCAGGACCCACCGCCAGGGTTCTGGGGCCAAGTAACAGGCAGGGAGGGCTGTGGCCAATATGTATCTAGAAGCTGCCACTCTAGCTCTAGGACCCACCGTCATGGGTCTGGGGCCATCATTCCTCGCACAGAGGCGCTGTCGTTCCACTGTATCAAGAAACAGCCACTCCAGCCCCAGGACCCACCATCAGGGTTCTGGGGCCAAGTTACAGGCAGGGAGGGCTGTGGCCAATATGTATCTAGAAGCTGCCACTCTATCCCCAGGACCCACCGTCATGGGTCTGGGGCCATCATTTCTTGCACAGAGAGCCTTTTTCCGAACGCACAAACCAAACATGACCAAACCGAATGGCCGAACCCGAACGCGGTGACCAGACCGAACGACTGAACCGAACGGCCGAACCCAAACCATGATCTGTTCGCCCATCCTTATTCTACAGTGACTAGCTGTGCTGGAGGTAACTAATTTGCTGCCCTTAGAAACCCTTTGTACATAAAGCACTGCCATTTTATATAGGCCTTTTTCTGCCTCCCCCACACTGCAGATACACTAAGTAAGGCCCCAAACCATTCTCATTGAAATCTGAGCTGGATTAATGCAGGGACCTTAGGGGCTGTAGTTCCGGATCACAGACTTTGAGAGGGCTCTAACACATCTTTTAATTTCTCTCTCTCCTTTTCCATTGACTGGAGGTGCAGACAATCTGGGCTCATTTGAAAACAGCTGGAAGTGCAGTGATGGCTCCTATGAGCATACAAAAGCCAGAGGTGTCCCCTCAAAGCAAGTAGGGAGGAAGGTGTGGGTGAGGAAACTGTCTGTATCTGCAGGTGGGACAGAGGCAGAGACAGAGTGGGGGAACGAGAGTTAATAAACATGACTCTGCCTGCCCATGAGCCACCTGGGCGAGAGCCTTAGCCATGTGTCTGTTAGTAGGCCACCAGATGTTGGCCCGCTATAGCCCTCGACCAGGTAGGGGGCTGCCCAGGAATCATGGGCCCAGAAAGAACTGGGCCCACAGTCCGGGACTCCAGGCCCAAAGGCCACCCAGGCAGGCTGTAACGGGTGAGCAGCACATTTCCCTGCCCCAGCGCAGGGAGTGCCATGACCTGTCACCATAGCTTCCCATAATTGGCAGCCATGGCTGCCCATCATAGCAGTTGAAGGGCTCAGGCCACACCAGAGGGCCAGCGCCGACCAGTCTCACATCTCTTCCAGCTCCCCCTTCATGACCAGGTCACCCTGCAGGAATCTTTGTTCAGTTCAGCAACCTGATCCAACTGGGGGTGCCCCCCCCCTCCGCCCCTGGGATGTGTAGCTAGCATGTTGTCTGCATGGATATTAACACCCAAATTTAGGAGAGACTGGATGGGATTGGACCCAGTTCTCTGAGCTGATGTGCTGCCTCAGCTAAGTGACCATGACTGTAGCACATAAGAAGGGAGGTCCATGAGGTGCCCAAGGGGCGTGGGGCAGGAGAGAGACCAGCTGGTAGAAGCCGCAGAGTCCATGAAATTTTTTCATCTGTGATTGGAATTACTGTAATTAATTATGTAATTTTGTAAAAATTAACATTTTAAAAATGTTTTTTAAAAAGGAAATGTCACCATACAAGGCAGCTGGTGGAAATGGTGAAACCACACACAAATGTAATTGTCACCTGACCTCAAGACACTTAATTCTACCAATGAATAGGGTCAACATCTTTTTTCGTAAATCAAGCCGCATGTCGCAAAGTGAATATATACCATTCCTAAATTAGGTATCAATGGCCAGGCTATTATCACCATATACAGAAAACAAATGAAACACCTCTAAACAAAGGCAGGTTTGAGGGGAAAATGTCAGATGGTTTTACAGGTCATTGTGAATGCTCCCTTGGCTCAGAGGAGATGAAAATGAAACATTTTCAATGACTGGTTGCAGTTTTAGATTATAGATATGCAGAGAAAGATTCACACCAAGAGATAATGATAGTAAAGGAAAGTCTAACCATAGAGCAGAGAAATGTAGAAAGCAGGGTTGGTGATAAGGTTCTTGAAAAGGAATTGGAGGGCAGAAAACTAAAGATTAGGAAATATTTGAATAAAAGTTTATAAATGAATATGTATGAGACTGCAGTGCTGAGGCAGGGAGAAAACAAGAAAAAGAATGGAAACAATAGAAGAGAGAATGACAAATGTCTAAATGGTTTGGAGAAGATAGTTTTTGAGTGATATAGAAGGAAACCACATTGCTCTGGATAAGCCACCACAGAGAAAGAATTTAAATAAAAGGTACCGTGAGATGACAGAATGCATCCCTCTCTGAAATGAATACAATTTTAGAAACTTCACAATTGAGATTTTGTTATTAAGCACAAATGATCCCCCAAATGCTCAAGTGTAATGAGAAAATGCCCATCTTCAGCTGGTGCAAACAAGAACAGGTCCAGGGTCTTCTATGGAGCTATGCTGGTTGACAGTAGATAGGGATCAGCATGAAGTCTTGATTGACTCCAATCTCAGTGCGGAAGAGACTATTGCCATACTACTTAAGACAGGTCTGAAAGAGCCCAGAAGTTTGCAGCTCAGCGGATATTACTAAACAATAAAACAAACGTCTTCCAGCTGTTGAGAAAACATTTTCTCTGTTGAGGCAAAGTTGCTCTTTGCTATTATTTATTTATTGATTGATTGATTACATTTGTATCCTACCCTATCCCAAATATAATATATCAGAGTATAATACATAAAACATATTAAAAAGTCCCCCTTAGAAAAACTCTACCCTAAAACCCTACCCTCACCTGCCAAACACTTGGCTAAATAGAAAGGGTCTCAAGGGTCTTTTATGGTGAAAACAGACAAGAGGTTAGCTTGCTGGAGCCCGTGTTTGGTCTGTGAAGCCCCCATGGGGCCGCCACGCACATGTTTAGCATATCCAACAGAATAAATGGGCAGTCTCCTGCCCGTATTCCATGTGCTTGCAGCAGCCTCCACACAATGGTGTTAGCGATCTCTGCCACCCACCACCACCTGTCACCTGGTTGGCACACTAGCAATCTCCCTGTCCCCCCGGGGGCTGCCTGTCAGCTGGGATGACCAATCTCCCTGTCCCCCCGGGGGCTGCCTGTCAGCTGGGATGACCAATCTCCCTGTCCCCCCGGGGGCTGCCTGTCAGCTGGGATGGCCAATCTCCCTGTCCCCCCAGGGCTGCCTGTCAGTTGGGTCTGCTGGTGCGCCAGCAGTCTCCATCCCTCCGGGGCTGCCTGATGGAGATCACTGGTGCAGATGGCCAGCCCAGGTGACAGGCAGCCCCGGGGGGACGGGGAGATCACTAACTCTCCTCTCTCTCTCTCCATGGGCCACCTGTCAGCTGGCTGGGTGTGCTAGGAAGGACTCTATGGTGCTGGTAGACCTGGTTGTGGACAAGACTTCAGGTGAACCTAGAAGATGGGTTACGGACACATGGACTTGTGGATTAGCCTTCACGATGCACCTGAGATCTCCTCAAAAAATGCCATGGCCATTCAGTAGATGGTGGTTGCCTGGCAGGTGTGGGCTAACATCTGGCAGCAATAAATGAGCTGGTGAACATGTGGCAGGTGTGGTCTAATGTGGGCTAATGTCTCATTTGTTTTTTTCCACCCTTAGTCTGCAATTGCCTCAGGTTAGGCTTTGATGATGCTCCAGGGGAAGTGAATTGTATAGTGACAGGGCAACCATCAAGAATGCCACTCTACATGCCCTTGCCATATGATCTTAATTAGTAATTGGTACTTGAAAGAAGGATAAGTGGTAAAAGCGATACCATAGAAAATATTTGCACTGTACTGACACACAAGAAACACTGACACTCATTTGGGAAGGATTGTTCTTTGCTTTTGTGACAAATACCAACATAAAACAGTCAAGGCATCTGAAATTCACCACCATGCTGTTCCCCAAACTTTGCCTGATTGACCTCATTTTGAGACTTAAATAGTAGGGGTGGGACTATCGGTATCAGAATAATATAATATCGATAATTGTCAATATCAGATTAATAAGATAATACCTATAATTGTTGGTATCGGTATATCGTTTTTTTAACATTGCCGGTTTCTCTTGGATTTTTTTAACATTGATGTCATTTTAACAATGGCCACAATGTTAAAGATCCGAGAAAATCAGCAATGTTAAAAAACCGATAAACAGATACTGATAAATCCGATATCGGATTAATCCGATACCGATAAAACCAGTAACCTATAATTCGCCTCAAGTCCCACCCCCATTAAGTAGAATTCCATGGACATATATCAAGAAAGATATGCAAAGTCTATAAAATATCAATGGGATTGCAACCTCATATTCAGATGGCATGACCCCATGTGGGGTCCCAACCCATAGTTTGGGAACCTCTGGTGTACAGGATAAGCACAAGGCCAATGTGCCCACAAAGCCCTATTTAAAACCTTACCCTTATGGACTTGAGCTTCCAGTGATGTCATTGGACCTAGAACTTCTAAGAATACAGGTCATTCAAGATGCAAGAGAAGCCTAGGCTTTTTGCGGGGTGAATTTTTGGAGTTAATTTGGCCAGAGGAGAACCTATTTTAGTTGACTGTCCTGCAAAGTGCTGAGAGTGTGGCCAGTGCAGTATCCTGCAAAGTGCTGAGAGTGTTGCCACTTACCTCAGCCACACCCACTGACATGGGATTCCCATTCTCCTCAGAAATGAAGCCAGTGAGAGAGAGTAACACAGAACTTTGGGCAGTCCAAATGAGTAGCCCCCACCCCCATGGCTGTCACCAGCGCCTCCACATCACTCTACCCACCCAATAAACAGCTAATCAAGAGAGGGAGTCCTGGAGGAGTGTGCACGCTCTCTCCACCCACCTAACAGTTGATGGGGGCTGGGAGGAGAACACAGTGGCCGCAGTTCCAAGCTCTCTACACACGGGATCAGCGTGGGATGCACGCAGGTCCCATGCAGGTTCCGCACAGCGCACTGTACCAGCAATAGACATTTCTGTACATACATGCACGCAGCTTGCACACAGCTTCAATTCTGATTAAACTTGGGGAGGTTATACTCCCCAATGGAGGGCACTATGCGTACCAATTGTCAAAATGATTAGATAAAGGGAACCAATTTTAGAAGCAATTGAATGTTGTGATTTTAACAAAAACTCCATACACATTCAAGGATATATCTTCTTTATTGTCCCTCCAATTTGCATGAAACCTGTGAATATTATGTCCCTCCACAAGCTTAATATTCCTGCCAACTTTCAGAAATATTGGATGATGGGTCCTGATGATATAAGACATTAACTTGAAAATACATTTCCAGCTGTAACATTTCCATATTCCAGCCTGTTTACAGGATATTTGGCAGGAATGTATCACAGTCCTTCCCCTTCATCTCCACCAAACTACAGGACAATTTGATAAAGGGACCCAATTTTATAAGCAATTGAATTTTTCCTCTTGAAGACTATTATTAAGAAATAGCAGCACATGCAGTGCTAGTCAGAGGCAGGCACCTGGCATGGCAGGGTGAGGGAGGATATAGGAGGGAGGATGTGGAGCAACCCAAAAGACTGACAGACACATTCACTGCCCAATTACTGCATGCATCCAGCTTTACAGGACCAATCAGTAGTGGCTTTGAGGCGGGCATAGGGGGCGGCCCTCAAGCGCACATAAAAGGGACATAACTGGAACTTTGGGAATAGTATCCTAGCAATCAGGAGACATCGTTTACACCTCCAGGCTGGCCAATTATCATCACAATCACATCCTGCAGCACTGTGACAGAGGACATCAGAGAATCTCTATTCGTTCTTTCTTAAACAGATGCTTCTGACTTCCCTTCCCAGTAACAAGTGGGGGACAGATATTGATATGGTCACAGCACAGAATGAGGATATTTGGTTGACATTTCTGCTGATCAATTGACATCACAAACCAACCTTATACCACAGTGACACGTAAGAGAATTCCTGGCATAGGCTCCTTCTCTGTATATGCTGTGCAGGCATATAAAATTGGGACCCTTTATCACATCTTTCTGATATTTGATGTTGAAAGTGTGATATACAGCCCTGCCAAATGTCATGTAGTGTACATGACTACAAAGATATTACACTCAGACATACATTTATAAATTAATTGCTTATACCACACGGACCCTTTATCCAATCATTCTGAAAGTTGGCAGAGATAGTAAATACGGGAAGGAAGTGTAATCTTGACAAGTTTCATCTAAATTAATTTTGAGGCAAAGAAGGTACAGCTAAGAATATATATGAAGTTTTTTGCAAAATAATATAATTCAACTGCTTATAAAATTGGATTACTTTATCCAAACTTTTTGTAAGTTGTCACACTTAATGCCATCCATTGGAGGTACAAAACATCCAAGTTTTAGCCAAATATAATGAAAAATAAAAACGTTACAGACAAATATGTGTTTTCCATTGAAACCAATGGAAAACGAAAACGAAAGCTAAAATAAAAATGAAAAATTGATATTTATGAAAATGACAGATTTAAATAATGAAAACTAAAACACATAGCAATGCAGAGAATGATACATGTGTAATGTTGCTGGCATTCTTTCAGCCATGGTTTGACACTTGTATTTGATTGCCTGGTCATTTCATGTGAAGCGGCTACTTTACTATTCCGATCAAAACTTGCATTCCTGATTACTGCTGTCCCTGGGAACGTTGCATATGTCCCTGAGAACATTGCATATGATTTACATGACTTTACAAAGTTGTTGATGTTTTCTAAAATACATTAAGAGCATAAGATTCTTGGCTAATAGCCACTGATGAACCTTTCCTCTATGGAATTATCTCATCCTTTTTTGAACTCAGCTATCGTGCCCTCTAGTTAAGGCGAGATGCAGTTCTCATGAAATGTCAGCCTATCTCTAACATGGGGAACTTCCAGACTTGCGACTAAAAATTATTGCAAGGGATTATTTCTCATTTCAGGGTCCTTAGTAAAAGTGAATGGAACAGAAAATTAAAGTTTAACATCAGGTAATTGCTGGTGAATTTGGGGATGTAATGGTCTTGTAAATAAAAAGTTAGATAGAAAAAATGATCGTATTAAAATAAATGGAAGAAATCCTTAAGTCACGCGTGTGCAGTTTGAAAAACATCTTAGTCTCATGTTGGGTATAGAGGGGGGGAGGAGACTGGAGATGGGGAGGCAGATAACATGGGAGGACACAGCCTGCATGTATAATGCCTAGTCAAATCGGGCCGAATATCGCCGTGCCAGTGTGCTATATTCAAGTGTTGAATATACAGCACCTTTACCACTAGCTAGCCAGCCCAGAGCTGGCACTGCAGTAGCAGAAGAGCGGGGGGGAGGAACTTATACCCACCTGCCCGCCTTAGATTAAGTTGTGCATGTGTGTTGCCGATCAGTGGTATAACGTATATATGTTGTTTATACAATGTGGTTTCACTGCTGTAGCACTTCACACACCTCTGTAAAAGGCAGGAGACAGCTCAGGTCTGGGGGGGGAGGGTTCACAGGGCCAGGTTAAATGTGGGCAGGAGGGATCAGGTTGGGTCCAGAACCGGCCACCCAAAGAAGCCCCCGGCAGAGCAGCCAGACTGCTCTGAAAGGCTCGGCCTGCTGCTTCGGGACCCTGTGCTGCGGGATGCAGCCCAGCTCCCCAGTGCCAAGCAAGAGCAGCCATAGCAGGATGGGGCTGACTCCTGCTGACCAGCCTGAGGGCAGGAAGCAGGTGCAGTGGACTGCACCTCCGTAGCTCCTCTCTTTCTGGGCAGTAGTGGTTGAAGCTGCTGGGAGGTGGGGATCGGCTGTGCTGCCGCCTGCCTGCCTGCTCCAGTGGCAGTAGCTAGTGTGGCACAGTGGGGAGGGGCTGGGGGGGTTTGATGGGGTCCCAGACCAAGCTGGATTAAATTTGAGACAGTTCAAGGAAGAAGTGCATTTATTTTATAAATGTGTAAAATAAATAAATAAATAAAAATAAATTCTGGTAGCAAAATATTTGACAGCAACTTTTAAGAACAGAAGGTGGTTTATTGAGCTCAAGGGTATAGCTTAAATGCTGTAATTGACCTCAAATGGCTACGGACAGTTATGTCCCTTGTATGCTTCTGTGCTCGGTTGATGTTTGCTCAAATGAGAGCTCGGTCGAACCCATCTAGGGGAATAGGATGATTGGTATTAAGTTGCAAGGAGCAGGACCACTCAGGTATGGTTGTATGGATGTCTTCCATTTGAATACAATCATTTTTTCTATCTAACTTTTTATTTACAAGACCATTACATCCCCAAATTCACCAGCAATTACCTGATATTAAACTTTAATTTTCTGTTCCATTCACTTTTACTAAGGACCCTGAAATGAGAAATAATCCCTTGCAATAATTTTTAGTCGCAAGTCTGGAAGTTCCCCATGATATCTTGTCCATATGCAGGGGCTTGGTATGGTCGCACTATTGATCCGTAGAAGAGAAAGTATTCAGCCTTTTTTATGTACTGTATGTATATTTATATTTTTTGTATTTGTGTTTTGTTAGGCCAGGGTGGAAGCCAATGCCGTAATAAATTAATCTAACCTAACCTATAGTGAGGATGCTATGGACACAGAGTCAAAGGATGTTTTTAAATGAGTGCCACAGGACGGGGGTTGGTTGGCCCGTGGACACCGAGTAGTGTGGCTGCAAAGTACCTATGCACACAACATGCATGGGAGCACTTCAAATGAGCGGCTCCCAGCATAGCTGCCCCGACCACAGAGGAGGCAACCCTGGCCCACACAGGGCATTCCAGATTTTTCATGAGTGACTGCCACATGGGTCACGGTAGCACGCCTCCCCATGCACCGCCATCACATGCCACATGGGTCACCATGGTAGCACACCTCCCCATGTACCACCATCACATGAGTACTGCCACATGGGTCATGGTAGCACGCCTCCCCATGCACCACCATCACATGAGTGACTGCCACATGGGTCATCATGGTAGCATGTCTCCCCATGCACCACCATCACAGGAGTGACTGCCACATGGGTCATCTATGGGTATTTTCAGATGTTACGAGATCACGCTCAACCACAGTGAACCACGCTCAATTCTGCCGTGGGGCCAAAGAGCCCGGGACATCTGTTCAGCACCCGCCAGATGTTCACCACGCTCAATACACATATGGGGTCAATTGCAGCCACGCTTCCCAGGCTAGCTGGGGGAATATCCCAGGAAGCGTGGTCAAAGAGATCCCCACGGAGAACCAACAAAAAGTAATGTCTGGATGCCAATCACCTGATGGAACCAAAGGAAACGATCCCCAGACGTGGACAATGCACGCAGCGTCACTGCCAGGCAACCAGCAACAACACAAACACCGGAGGGACATTTAAAGGGAACTCCACAGCAGGCAAGCGTGGCGGGATGGAGCGAGGAGGGAGGCGGAAGAGAGCGGTGGGAGAGAAAACGATGGTGGAGGAGGCAGGGGCAGCAGTGGAGGAAGCGCAGGCAGAGGAGGGGGAGCAGGGGGTCGTGCTGATGATGGAGGAGGTGCAGGGACAACA
>QEPC01003049.1:141134-153868 GCA_003113815.1 Sphenodon punctatus | reverse complement strand
AATGGGCACCTCCCAGACAAGCGGTGTACTCATGTGCCCTGGTCCGGAGCTGAGACTGTTTCTGTGCTGAGTGTGCGCGGGCTTGGAGCCTTCATGCTGTGCCTTGCTGAGGGGGGCCCTGCCTTGTCCGTGTCTTACTTTGCCAGTGTTCACGGGGCGCGTGGGTACCAGCGCTCTCATGGGGAGGTGTACCACCGGCTTCTGGAGCTGGGACATTTTCCTTGGCCCCCTTCTGCTGCCTGCTGTGTGGCAGAACCTTTCACGGCAGAGCTGTTGGCCCTGCTGGGGGTGTGGTCCCGGTCGGATGTGCAGTTGGGGCTGTCCCTGCAAGACCCCTGCAAGACCTATTACCTGATAGCCCACCACATGTCCGTGTTGGGGTACCATGGGGGCTTGATTCATTGGCCCCACCTGGTTCACTGAGTGGGGCACCCATCCCCAGGGCCTGCAGTGGCCCCCAGCAGTGGCCTGTGAATCCCGGTGTTCCTCCTGGCCCCCCGGTGTCTTGCCCCTGTGTGGACTCCCACCCATGTCCGTGGGGGTCCGTCTCTGCTGGCTGCTCCCTCCCTGATGTGCCTGCCTTGCTGAGGTGTCGCCTGCTTCCCGGGGTGCTGCTGCCCCTGCCTGTGGCCCTGGGCCCCCTCTGTGCCCCACCCCCCCCGGTCAGCCTGCATAACTGGGGTTCCCCTCCGGTGTTGCCCTCCCTGGTGCCTGGGTGTGGCACTCTGCATGGCCTCACCAAGCCTGCTGTGCCTTGGACACAAGCTCCTGGGGGCCCCCATTCCGGGACTGCCTGTGTTGCTGTGGGGGTGCCCGTGTGGACTGTTCTGCTGTGGGGGTTTCCACCTGGCCTAGCACATTGTGGGTTACCCCCCCTCCCTGTCCCGGTCCCTCCCCCCTTGCTCCTGTTGTGCCTTGTGTGTTTTCCGGTCACCCGTGCCCCCCTTCCCTTACTTTCCCTTGTGTGTGCATGTGTGCGTGTGCCCGGGCGTGTGGTCGTGCTGTGTGCCCCGCTGTGCCTCCGCTGGCTGTGTGCCTGCTGTGTGTGGTACCTGTCTGACTCTTCTCCCTCTCCCCCCCCTTTCCGTTTCCCTTGTGTGGGCGTTCCCTTTTGTGCCTTTTGGCTTCATTTGCCCTCAGGCAGCCATGTCTGTGTCCCGCCCCTGCCCGGTGGTTTCTGGGTGTTTTGACCATGGCTGGGAATCGGCGTCATGTCTGTTGCGCTGCCCTGGTCCGTGATCTAGTGGCCCGATTCCCGGCCATGGTCCCGGTCCCGGTCCCGTCACGTCTGTTCAGGGCTTTTATTCGCCCCGGGGGGTGGTTGTTTTGTTCCCCCCCACCGGGAATCCACTGTGGTGAACCGGGCGCCCGTAATGTCTGAAAACACCCATGGTAGCACGCCTCCCCATGCACCACCATCACAATGAGTACTGCCACATGGGTCATGGTAGCACGCCTCCCCATGCACTGCCATCACATGAGTGACTGCCACATGGGTCATCATGGTAGCATGCCTCCCCATGCACCACCGTCACATGAGTACTGTCACATGGGTCATGGTAGCATGGCTCCCCATCACATGAGCAATTGCACGCGTGGACGCAAGTGGAGGGCCATGTGTGGACATGTCTCATTTTAAAACACCCGAAGTTGTACATGGGCTAGTTGAACAGGTGACTTCTGTGCATTTTTCTTTTTTGCTTTTCCAGGATGGTACTGATTTTAGGTAATTGGTGTCCTGGGCTGGCTTGTTTAAATATCTCCCTTACGCTTTGGCAATCATCCTCTTCTTTTTGTTGATTATGGCAATCATTTGACCAGGTTCTACGGAGGGAAAGGGTGCTGGGCACAGCAAATCAGCCTGCAGGATTAGAGAGGGACATGCACAGTAGAGAGAGCGTTAATTCAGATATCTTGCAGCTCTGCAGATTTGTAAGAACAGCATTCTGGGCCCAAAAAGATCTGCTATGCTTGATCATTAAAGTGCTGGTGCATGACTGTAAAATTAAATCACCCCCCAAATATATATTTTAATTTATTTGACATTATCTTATTAGACGATTGGGAGGACTTATCTTTTTCGTTTCAGCAACCATACATAAAGGTGTATATGTATAGTTTACATTATCAGACTAGCATGCGTATGGGTTTTGTGTATAATTTCATTATCTATTTAGAAAAATAGGGATATTATTATAACTTACATAGTATTTTCAGCAATCTAAGCACTTTGTAGTCTTTATGTAGGTCACCTTCACAAAACCCCAGTCAAGTAGGTCATTATTATTTCTATTTTATAAATGGGGAACTGAGTCATGTAGAAGAGGAGTAGGTCCAGTAGGAGAGGAGTAATATCCAAATGAGGGAGTGGCTAGGGAAGAGAGCATAAACACAATGGGGCCAATTCCAAGCTTCACACATCCCATATGCAGGTGTGTGAGTGTGCATGCGCACAGATTGCCGGCACATAGTGCTGCACAGGAACCATGCACATGCGCACGCAGCAGGGGGGGAGGGGGAATCCATGGGGCTTGGGATCGGCCCCACTGGACACAGGTTCAGTCTCCTCCCTTTCCAGCATGTACTCCTTACCCATTGCCTTTCCCCCCTATATAACCTAATATCTATAAAAGTGGCCACAATAACAGTTTGTCTAGGTCACAGAAGTGTGGGACTTTCATTAATATGAGTAAAGTGCTTTGGCATCTTGGTTCAAAGTTGTTTGTGTGTGAATTATTTCTGTATTATTATTGCTACTAAGTGAGTAGATCTTTAAATGTGCTTTGCCTAATTTTTTAGCTTGCTAGTGTATGCTGGAAAGCCAGGAGACAGATCAAGATGAAATCCATTTTGGTTTTTTGTGTTGATTTTTAAAAAGTCTACAGCCACTCCATCTAAGGGTTGCTAACTTGCTTAACAAACAAATGCCAAGTGAGAGTAACTAGTGCTGAGTGCAGCAAAAGCCACCAACAAATCGTCAGGCTGAGCACACCCCAAAGACCCAAGTGAACAGAGAAATCGCCACACAACAGCATGATAGAAAAACAATAGATTTATTGCCCAAACGAAAGAGCAGACACAGCACTGCAAGCGCACACACAGGCCTCCCCTTTATAGTGGTGTTTGGAGAGCTCTGGCTGTGCGCAATCCTTTTGCAAGGCTGCATGGCCTCGTATGTCTGTTTCCTTTGCTAACTGGAAATGATGAAGCAAAGACATTTTGACTGAAATTCAAAGGCATTCTGTTTCACCAGAGAAAGTTAAAAGCAATCCACTAAGCACCCATGTCACACTTTCATGGCAGAAGCTTTGAACCAGGGATCATTCAGCGGCTTGGATGCAAGAAGACAATCGTTTTAGAATAATCCAAGTAAAGCATGCCTCCAATTGCTTCCATTTTGTTGAACCTAACTGAGGTAACTTTGAGGGATCAGATTTTCAGAGATGGATATGAAAAAGAATCAGACCTCGTTAAGGTATCTCAACGTAGGTTGAGCCCCCAAGACTGAGGCACCCTAAATCACTACTTACTGCTGAAAAATCTTGGCCTGACAGTGTGATCGTGCATGTGCTTAGTGCCAACACTAGGTCCTACTGCTGACTAGAGTTCCATTGAAGTGAATTGAATTCATATCTGTACTTAAGCATTTAGCATAGAATCAGGGTGTTTTCACATGAGCAAGTTGATGTGTATGTGTCGGGGGTGTGTGTGTCCATGGCCACCGCATGGCTTTGCCATGGAGCACCCACATGTGAAGGGTGTGGGCAGTGAAACAAATTGACAGCTTCCAACATGGCTACCACAACCACATAGACTGCTGCCACACATTTGGTTTGCCCGGCCTGGCTCACTCCAGATTTCCTGGCATTCCTCTATGAGTGGCTGAGAGTGGGTGCTCCGTGGCTTGCGGGAGCATGCATCCAGCTGTTCCACCTTCAAATGAGTGGTCAGATCCGTGGCTTACTTGTTCCATTGCCGCACAGCTCTTAGTGGGTGGCTCTACAGCCTACATGCTACAGTGAACGCCAAGGGAAATCAATCTCTGTGTTTACACTGCAACATCATCCTGAGGTAGAGCATAATGTTCATGCTAACTATTCTGTTTATGCTGCCACACTACAGAGTCTGCTCAACAGGGAGAGCTGGTGGGGTGGCAGCATAAGCAGGTGAAGCTTGGAGCTCACTTCTGCCTGCCTCTTCTGGTGAAACTGACCAAAGCTTGCCTGCAAGGCAATTCTGCCACTGATGAAACTGACCAGGCAGCTCTGGGATGCAAACCAAAACTTCCCACACTGAAACAGACCAGGCAGCTTCAGACTGCTTGCTCCCAAAACAAGGAGATCCTCCTATTGCTGGAAATATTGAAAAGTAGAAAGCCCAGGTCCAGTAAACAAATGTTCAGTATGTGGTGTGTTTTCCTCTACCTCTGTGGGTCTGCTGAGGAGTTCCCCAAATTTGTTCTGGGGAACAAATCTCAGCACACCCACATTTCCTTTGCGGCTAGTTCATAGATTTGTAATGCTTACCACCATGTTGGGAAACTAGAACAATTTCAATTCAATTCAATTATATTTATTGTTTAACCTTAGGTTTTTAACACACACATATAGGGCAACTAGAACAGTGGCAAGCATTATGTGTAGATACACCCACTTCCAGGATGTTTTTCCTAATATTTATTCAAAATCTGCCTTTTTGTAATTTGAGACCATTATTTCTGTCCTTCCTCTGTGACAACAGAGAACAGTTCCTTGATCATCTTCTTTGTGGCAGCATGTCGTGGGATTGGGGTCTCATCCCACTCTAGGCTGTTGTGACTTAGATCGTTTTTAGATGAGGCGCTGGAAAGCACCTCCCAAGCTGCGCATTAAGAGAGACGCCGTGCCGCGCTGCCAGAAGTGACGTTCACCCCATTGCTGACAATGGTGGTGGCCAGAGATGCGGCGCTTTGCAGAGGGGCGGTCTAGGGACCTGAAAATTGAGGTCTCTAGAATGCGTCTCTGCAAAGCGCTGCGCTGCGTCTCCGGCCACTGCCTTTGCCGGCAACAGGGAGAACATCGCTTCCGGCAGCACAGCATGGCTTCTCTCTTAACGTGCGGCTCAGGAGGCGCTTGTTCTTAGCCTTGTCTAAAAGCCGTGTAAGTTTCCCTGACTTGCAGCTCTCACTGGACCAGTTCTCTCTCTCGAACTGATTCAGCCTGCAATGAGTGAACCTTCTTGTCATCTTTTCAGCCATAGAGTTTCCCAGCACAGACACTTTCTCTCTAGGTTTGCCTGTGTTTGTAAACACAGAATTAACCCAAACTGTGCCCAGTGAATGTTAGGATTAGGAATTCCACTGGACCAGACTAGGTTCACTTAAAGGAAGTTTAATCAATACATCGTGAATAAGCCTGCAGTACAATATTATACTCAAGAGCGCAGAAATCAAAACAACAGAATCTATAACACATTCCTATCTGTGCTTGAATTCTCCTATCTTAGGCTTACACTAATGAAGGTCCAACACTATTTCAGTTCATGTCACAGCCAGCGGTGGAAAGCTTGTCTTAGGGTTTCCAATAGATCAGTCCTTACTTCCTAGTCTGTTTGGTGGCAGCCCTTCTCTGGTTGGTAAGATGTGATGACTCTTGATCTTGAAGATCTCCCTCTTTGTCTTGTCTTCCCCCTTAAGTCCTTTCCCAGGGTCCTTTTTATGATTTTCTCACCCTGTGACTCTGTGCTTTCAGTCACGTTCACAGGAAGAAATCCATTTGCAACTCAATGTTCTATTGCTAGTGCCTGCAGAAGTGTTAGGCCTTTTCCGATTACACAATTGCTTAGGGTCATGATTTAGCAGTTCTCTATTGCATGAAGTGAGTTTGCAGTTCTCAGTTTTCACATTACATACATGTTTAACCTTTGCATATTTGTTAGACCTGTAGTCAACAACATAGCCCAGTATCTCTTCATGACACAGTCCTTTAGATATTTGAAGGCTCCTATTATGTCTCCCCTTGATCTTCTTTTCTCTCAGTTAAGCATACCTGGTTTCTTTAACCTTTCCTCATATGATTTACTTTCAGGCCCTTTATCATCGTTGTTGCCCTCCTCTGAACCCACTCCACTTTGTCAAAGCCCTTGTTAAAACGAGGTGCCCCAAACTGGACACAGTACTCTCCCATGCAGGATAGAGTGGAATGATTACTTCCTGTGACTTTAAAACAATGTTCCTTCCCACTAATGCAGCCTAAAATTGCATTAAGCTTTTTTGAGGCCACATTGCTGACTCGTGTCGAGTTTGTGACCAACCAGAATCCCTAGATCTTTTTCACACGTGCTGCTGCCAAGCCAGTTATCCCCCACCCTGTTCTTGAGCAGCTTAAGGGTTGTGCTGTAAATGTCCAGAGGAGGGCAGGGCCTTCAAGGCAGTTGAAGGCCACAAGTAACAGTAAGAGGCAACTCTTACTTGGTAGCACAGCAGCAGTGACTGGTCTTGTGTGCTGCATCTGTGACCACCTCTGTGTAAAATGGCCATGCTACGAACAGCGTACATAACATATGCACATAGTGCAAGTATAAGTGAATTGTACTTGGCTCCGTGTCATTGATTTGTCTAACAACAGAAAGTGGTCTGCTGGAAGGCATCAAAATCAACTGCTGCTGTCAGGACAACAATATTCAGTCTGACATGCAGTACCACCATAATGACATTCATCCTGAAAACGTGTGCATGCTCTCTCGCTCTCTCTCTCTGTTGAGATCTTTGGTATTGGACTGGCACTCCATATATTACGTCTGGTTCTCAAGCAGAGCAAGCAGAATGCTAATCTCAGAGATGTAGAGAGAGCATTTCATATAAGCATACCGGTAATGTCGGAGCTGTTGATTATCTCAGAGGGGGAAAAAACCTCATGGCTGAGATTCTTCCATCTAAAAATGATGGAGCCCTTTTTCAGGGCTTAACTTGTGCCCGGTTTTGCCAAGGTTCAGCCCTGACCCCTCTTTTCATGCCAGGATTCAGCCCCAGCAAGTCTTCCCGTTGCTTTCACTGCTGCTACTCTGCAAAACCCTGCCTTTGACTGGACACAGAAGCCCTGTCTCCTTCTTGACAGAGTTGGGTATGATTGGTATCATCAAACAGCTGATCAGCAGCAGACATGCCAGTCCTAGCCCCCATCAAGTGTCATTTGGTTCTGGGCAAAGTAGGCATGGAAAATTGTGGTGTCAGTGAGGGTGGGGGATGGACTGTCCGCATATCTCTACCAGTCCCTTTGAATATGCCCCATGCTTCAAGGCTCAAGAGAAAGGACTTCTTGAGCAGGGTTAGACCCTGTTAATTTGTTGTGTTTTTCATTGTTGGGTTTGTTTGTTTTTAAAGTAAGCACTGCCCTCATTCCATCCTATAGCCACAAAAGCTGCAAGGAAAAGTGAATCTGTAGCTCTCCCTCTATGTTTGTGGACAGGGTGCAATATGGTGACATCATGGTATAGTCTTTTCTCAGTATGGGATGCAGAGTCACGCATTTGGTCAGCACTTTGCACAATCTTAGTTTGGTCTTTGGTCAGTATTGCTACTGCCACACACATAACGATAATACAAGTCTTCTGCCTATTGATACAACACTGTGATGCAATTATGGTTGGATTCTTGATAGCTCTGTTTGATGATACATAGGGCTTTTGTCATGGTAATTTTTAGTCAGTTTCATAGCAGTGATATGGGGGAAATGAGAAGCCACTGCAAGGTTACCAAATAAACAAGTTTTCACTACAACAACCTATATGAGCTTTTAAGTAGCAAACATGTCTGTTTTCAGCATGAAGATCAATGCGACTATGTTTACAATCAAAAGCAAAATTATGAAGAAGACTGCTTTTGACTACTGACAAATGTAACTGTTATTTTAGAGTACATGTACAGGGGTTTTGTACATGCAGGAAAAGTCTTTCACAATTCTGTAACAGCAAGTTGTACATCATAACGGTGTCATCCTTGATTCCACATCTGCTCATCACACAAGACATTTTGGTAAGAAAATAACAATCTCTTTCAGTCCTTATTATATTAACAGATATGGGTAGACTTCTCAAAACAATTCACAAAATTCTTGAACTCAGCTAACATGGCCCATGCTTCAAAATTATAGTCTCAGTGATAAGCTCCTCTAGCTGTTTCAGGCTCCATTACAGCAGAGACCATCCTACTTTAAATGAAAAGATTTTTGAACACTGTTTTTACTGAAGTGTTAGTCAGGCCACAGTAGATAAAACTGAACCTTATGACACTGCACATGGTTTACTGTATAATGGTTTGTATCAAAAAGCATCATGGAAGTGTAAATGAGATTATGGGTGTTTTCAGACAAGCAAGTCACAACCCACAGGTGGAGGGTGTGGGTAGTGAAACCAAGTGACAGCTCCCAGCATGGATACCATGGCCAGGGAGGCAGCTGCCACACATTTGGCTTGCCCCGCACAGCACACAGCATTATCCTGCTGTTGGATGAAAAACAGCACTCACAATTTATCAAGTGATAAGACTGAAGCCCCATATTATCTAGAGATTCTGAACAAACATATATTGGCTCTACTGCCATCTCTACAATTGAAATACATTTTCCATGAATATGTGTTATGCTGAACCATGTATTGGCCTAAGAAGTGATTGTGCTATGAATGGGCCATGTTAGCGACTGAGAGAAGGAAAAGAAGGCTGAAAGAGACATGGATGAGGAGAGGAGAGAGATAAATTTGAACTAGGATGGCCAATGTTAGAAAGAAGAGCCTCTGACGGAGAGGAAGAGATTCCCTGTAGGCTCCATAATGTGCATAGCATGAAGGACATTAAGCAAATAAGCAATGTTAACTCAATCTACACCAGGGCTGAAATGCAGTATTCCGTTTTACTTGGTTTCAGCTGAGCATTGCAGCATTTGACTTGGTCTTAGCAAGTACCAACAGCCCAAGAAACGAACATGGTATTCAGTACTTGGTAATGTCTCAATCAAGTAATGCTTAAATGATGCCTACCTCCCACAAACCACAAAGAGAAGGAAAATGGAGGCTCTACTTTTATATTATTTTATTTATTTATTTATTTCATTATATTTATATGCCGCCTCCCATGCCTACGGCATCTCCGGGCGGCTTCCAACATAATATAAAACAATTTTTAAACATAAAAAATCTACAATATCATAATTAAAACAAATTTTTAAAACCCCCCACAAAAATTAACCCACCCACCCACCCCCACCCCGAAGGCCTGGGCGAACATCCAGGTCTTACAGACACATCGAGAGGCCAACAGGCCCGGGGGGGGGGGAGGGGTAGAGAAAGGGAAGGATGTGCTGTCTTGCACTGTGATTGGCTTAGATGTGGTAAACAATCAGTGGACAATCCCACTGTAGCACCGACACACTGAGGAGGAAGAGGAAGAACCCACATGTCATTGGAATGGAAATGTTGCTCGGGAAGGTTGTGGAATTTCTTTCCTTGGATTTTTTCAAAACCTGGCTGAACAAGCATCTGTCTGTGAGGCTGTAAGCATCCTGCCATGGAGCAGGACATTGGACTAGATGAACCTGAGGTTTTCTTGAGGTCCCAACTCTTCAGTTCTATGATTTGTCAGACAGAGTTTTACACAGGGCAATAGACACTTCTGTTATTTATTCAGCATTTGGGATGAGAAGCTGGTAAATCAGCCCAAATTTGATTTGCAATGAATGTCATGTAATAAATGTAAGGGCTGATGAAACATCACATTTGAATATACTTGTTACATAGAGACATTTTGCTTACTTTATTACCCCATGCCAAATCCCAGATATCAGTTTCCAGATCTGTTGCCCTGTGTTCAGACTTGACTTGATACTTGACATTTTAGTATCTTTAAATGGTTGAAACGCATTCTCAAATAGGAAGATGGAGTGCATAGGGTTTTCTGTAGTGTTTCATCTTTTTCTCATCCTTTTCTCTGTTTCTGCTTGTGTGTCTAAGAATTGAAGGGCAGAGTACTTTAGCCAGGAATACCATGAACTGGAGCACATGCAATGTTGACTCAGACTGCTTTTCTTTCCCATGGATGAACTGAAGTCTGATCAAATGAATGTAGCTTGGAAAAAAACCTTCAATACCTTTCCAGACCCTTGTTTGCATAGATTACGAAAGCAAAGATGCCTGTATCAGAGTGAAACTTGGACAGCCCTGCTGTCCTGGTCGCTAAGGTGGTAATTGCTTCTCCCATGCTAAGAGTGAAATCCTCCACCATTAAATCAATAGGAGTCGAGCCATTCACTTTAATGGATGGAGGATTTCTACCTTGTTTTGTGCAACCTAATATAGATTGTTGTCACTGGTTGGATGATACTGGCTATTGAAGAGGCTTGTTTCTAACATGCACACACAGGTAGGTTGTAGAGATAAAACAAATAATCACACAAACAAATGAATCCGCTGCTCAAACCAAAACTGACAAAGTGAGTAATAACTGCTATTTGTTGGTGTTTTAATGGATGCCTGCTTAAGTATTTCAGTTATTTCATTTTGATACCATTAAGGGCTATTGTGCATTCATGACGTAACCAAAATAAGTAACTGAACTAAAATAAAATAAACAACATGGAATATCCAAGAGTAAACAGATACATAAAATACTCATTTTGAATGTATAGACAGCTATCAGAAAAATGTGAATAATGTCTGCAAATACAAAATCCACTATTCATTACAGCTCTAGTCAGTTACTGTGTTCTGCCAGGTAAGCTATATGTTGATCTATACAGGGGTTCTGAAATAATGGGATGAGATCCCAAGTGGGGTTGGGCTATCTACAAATGGAGGTCATAGTCTCGATCGATACTTCCTATACTTTGTGGTCTTTGTTGTTGTCTTAGCTCAGGTTATAATAAAGTCTCAAAGTGAGACACTCAGGCAAAAACTTTGGGACCCACTGCTCCCTGAAATAGGTTCTGGAACTGAAGTTAGCCTGTGATTTTTGGTATAGCTGTTCCCAAATCCTTAACACACACAGAGGCTAAGTTTTATGGTGCCTAATTGTGTGACAATAACACCTCCCCATTCTTTGGGTAACAACTGCATGATAATTAAAACAGTTGAACCAAATGGGAGAAAATTTAGCTCCCCAGTGAATGTAGTAGAAAATTCAATCTGAGTTAGGGCTGAAGCGGTAACTCCTTTTTCCGTTCTGCTATTTCATTCCGTCATTTCAGAATTGCCCATGACGTTCCACAGCTTTTCAGCCGGCATTCTGCTAATTCTACCGACATTCCGCTAATTCGGAAACTGTTGGAATTATAACAGAAACTGTCGGAACAATCACGGAAACTGTCGGAACAAGCATTTTTCACTACTTTCGCAGTGCTGGTGGAAATTGCGGAAGATAGAAACTGTCAGAAAAAACATTATTCTGCTATTTTCGCAGTCTTTGGAAGTAGCGGAATGAAAGTAGCAGAACAGTGGAATTAGAGGTATGAAAGTAGCGGAATGAACGTCTCTATAGCATCATGTCACTCATTGCAGAAGAGCTTTTTCCGTCAGAAAAAGTTACCGCAGTGGCTTGCCGCTTCAGCCCTAATCTGAGTTAAGGATTCCTGTTCTACTTTCCTGCCAGCATAATAAAGCTCTGAATACTTGTTCCATACAGATCAATCAAGACTACAGACTCTCACTAGTATGCCTTGCTTTTAATGTGCTTCCAGTAAGTAAAGAGAAATGCCAGGCATGCAGGTAGTATGGTTGTCAATTTAAAATATTGTATGTACTTATTTTAAATATTTTACTACTACAAAAGTAGAAATAAAATCCAGTGACAATGCTCATAAATAAGCAAAATGAAACAGGAAAGGAATCAGTAATAAAGTTCACATAGGGTAAAAAAAGACATGCAGTCATCACAGCAGCTGCAGGGCTTGGGAAACAGTGGCCTCCCCTCCCCGGGCTGGGACACCAAACAATCATGCTCATGGCTGGAGAGCCATCCTGCTTCCTGCACAGCCTTAGGTAGGGTAGGGAGCTCAGCAAATGGATGGGTAGGAAGCCTCGCCCCTGTCCTGCTCCCAGCGCCTTGCCCCTCACAATGGTGACCAATGACAGGCAGCCATGGCAGCCCCAACCTTCAGCAGACAAGTCAGGGCAGAACAGATGTGCTGGCCCTCTGTTGCCCACGTTGGCCAGTGGGCTGTTAGCCTAGACTGTGACCTCAGAGTTTTCCAAGGACACAGCCCTGGCTAGCTGCCTTACGGGCCCCGTAGCAATCCCAGGCCAACATTATATTAAATTATTATTATTAAAAGCAGAAAGCATTTATATAGCGCAAGCAATATACCTGGCATTTTACAAGTAATGGAATAGACACAGTCCCTGCCCTAAGGCTTATAATATGAGACAGGGGGTGTGGGGAGAGGAAGGAAGAGGAACAGAGGGAGAGACAAAGGGTGTAACATTCACAAAGATGCGAGGTACACGTGGTTGGCTTGGTTACATCAAGAATGATGCCTGACTGGTCCATGTGGTGAGGCTATGAGTACACAGACCTCAGGTAAAAGATTGTACTGCATGCTAGGTATCAGCAGGAGTTAGGAGCGGGGAGCAAGGAGTCGAGGAGGGCAGAGCAGAAGAGGTGGGCCTTGAGGAGGGATTTGAAGGTACAAAGGGAGGGAGCGAGGTGGATGTGGGCAGGGAGGGAGTTCCAGGCATCACGTGGGGGGCAGATAGGGAGAAGGGACAAAGGC
>QEPC01003049.1:107064-137034 GCA_003113815.1 Sphenodon punctatus | reverse complement strand
CTAAAGGAATCCTCAAGCACCTCCTCCCTGCCCGCCCCCAAAATGCAAGTGAGCATGTGCGAGATACCAAGAAAAAGGGCTCTAAGGCTATCGCCCAGTCGCACATGCTCACTTGCCTTGCTCTCAGTACTGGGACCCCCGCCCCCTCCCTAAGTGGGCCTGCCCGCAGGGCCCCAATTCACATACCTGATTCGCCGCTCCCCTTGCTTCTGTGTAACTGCCCTGCCAGCCAGTGAGTCCTAGCTCCTCCCCGGCCGGACCTCGTCACCTCCTGGCTGCTTGTTTGCACATGCTCCCCCTGGAGGCTTCCCCCACGCACTGCAGCTTAGTGTGGGGGCCTGGCTGGGAAGCCTAGAGAGACCCGGTAGCCTGCAACAATGCTCCCGGAGTGAGTGACTCCACCAGCGGGGAATTCCCTGCTTGCTCAGCAAGCCGCCGCCGCACTGCTCGTGCTCCACAGTCCTCCTCGCCTGAGAGTGAATCGGCCAAGCCCCACCCCCCCAAGTCAGGGTGGGACCAAGGAGGGGGAGGAATTATTTTTTTAAAATAAAAACAAATACAAAATTTTAATCAGCACGGCGGCAGTGTTGTTGGCGGGGCACCGCCCCTACATTCCTCAATGAGGAGCCGCCCCTGAAAGCCACTGTTTATTTTCTGCTTCTAGGCATCTTAACAATGAATGTATCCATGAAGCCCAAGTAAAAAGTCATTCAGAGAAGAGCCAGTGCGGTGTAGTGGTTAACAGTGCAGTACTAGGCCTAGGGGAAGGCTCCTGGTTCAAGTCTAACCTTAGTCAGGAACTTACAAGTGTGACTTTGGGCCATTGATCTCTGTCTAACCTACCTCACAGGGTTGTTGTAAGGAGTTACGTTAATCAGTTAAAGATTTGTAAGCTACCCTGAACCTAAGGGATAGGGTGGGATAAAAAATCAAAATAAATAAGTACTTGGGTGGCTAGCCTGGTACAAAGTGGTTTCTTTCCAGAAGCATCTCTTCAGAAGTCTTTTCAAAGGGGTGATGCACACCAATTCCTTACCTAGTGGAAAGATTTACAAACTAGGATGGTGATTTGATACAAATAGCAAAGAGATTTCTTTTAACTCAGCTATTGTCTGTTGCTGAGCGTGTGCAAGCTTTCAACCTTCACAGAGCTCTTCTTCAGTCAAATAGGAGAATGCTGGAGCCAAACCTGAACTAAATATAAAGCGACCAATATGGAAATGGCATTTAAACAGCAATGGAAAATATCAAACTTTGCTGTTTACAATGGAAGTTTCAGAGCCTGGGGAAAAACAAACAAACAAAAAACCCCACCACACTCAACAGTGAACTCTATTTCTTGAACAAATGCAAAAGCCAGAACTCTTTATATTGAGCTCAAGTTCAGCTGTAACCTTCTTATTCATTGTTTAAAGTCAAACACTGACCATTTTAAATGTTAAATTTAAACAAAGTAGTCTTCATCACTGCACATGTTGGCATCCTGGTCCTGTTTGTCCCTTATGGCTTAAATCAGAAATCAATGGGAGTGTTCCTCCCACCCTGGACTTCGGAGGATACCCCCTCTACAAGTCTGCATGTGGTAATGGGATCATTGAAGCCACTTGCTCTCCCCTTTTCCGTTCCCAGGTACCCGTACATCAGGACCAGGCCAGGTGCCTTTAGGCAATGGCTGACGGTCACTGACCCTTCCTGTGCTATTTGTGGCCAGTGTTGTCATGGCCATGAAGTGCTGCACTCCAGTCCCTACTGACTTCTACAAAGGGGTCTCCTCAACCCTTGAAGGGCTTTATTTATTTTAATCCTTTTCTCCCTTGTTTTTACCCCCAGCAGTAGATATTAGGCCTGGGCCATCTTCAGTGGTGAGTATTTGTCTTGTTTTTCTATGTTTACAGGGCAGTGAGAGGGTCCTCTCTTGTTGAAGAAGGAAAGAGTGAATGGTTATCTTCGGGAGGTGGTTAGTGACTCAGTATTCCACCAGCCCATGTGTCTGTGTGGTGTACGCTCCCAGGAAGGAGGAGGAGTCTCCTGCTAGTCTGTGTCATGGTTTGTTGGTGTGAATGGAGGATGACTCCATGAAGAGAGAGGATGTCTGGAGTGGGTGAGGGAACTGAGCTTGCCAGTTGTAAGATACTCACCAGGGTGACGATTGGGGAGAGGGGAGAGTTTCAGTGATGGGAGAATGCACCTCATCCCAGATGCCTTTGGCAGGTCACTGTGGAACCCAATGCGAATATCTCAAATGGCCATAGGGGAACAGGAAGAGAGTCCTCCTACCTGAAGATCTGGATGGCTAATACCAGGTCTGTAGTGAATAAGACCAACCCTCTGTGTGATTGTATCACGGAGTGTCATCCAGACTATCTCTAATACCTGGATGGATGATGCTGTAGCCCCTATTTTGGTACAGCTGGTCCTCCTAAGGTTCTCGATGATCTACCAGACTCATGCAAAATGAAGAGGTGGAGGGCTTTGATTTGTGTGCGTGTGTGTGTCCATCCTGTCTGCAGTGCACAAGGTGGTTCACCTTGGAGGTGCAACCGGGGTAGGGTAAGGGGAACTCGCACAGTGCACCCACACGTGCCCAAGGCTACCCTTGCTCCATGCAACACTGACTGGGAGAGAAAGCCCGTCAGGATAGAATGGTGGTATTTACCTCTACTTAAAGAGAACAGGCCTCTATCATCATAGGGCGCAAGGGAGCAGGGAAACCAAGGCAGCCCCAAGGTCCAATCACCCACACACCCCAGGTGCAAGGAGGGAATGGTATGCCGTGAGGTGAAAGGCACGTTCACACTGGAGAGGAGGAACCCAAAGTGGGAAGGGAACGCATGCGCACAGTCACGCTCGCTCACACTCACCAATTCACACCACATATTCCAGGGGCAGGTCGCAGGGGAAGGTTCAGGCTCACGGGGCTAAATACTTGTTTACTCAGTCACTCCAATCTCTCTCACAANAGGTGCAAGGAGGGAATGGTATGCCGTGAGGGGGAACCACGTGAAGGGGTCTGGGAAAGGGCACCAACACACTTGGCGAAAGGCACGTTCACAGTGGAGAGGAGGAACCCAGGTAGGAAAGTGGGAAGGGAACGCATGCGCACAGTCACGCTCGCTCACACTCACCAATTCACACCACATATTCCAAGGGCAGGTCGCAGGGGAAGGTTCAGGCTCACGGGGCTAAATACCCGTTTACTCAGTCGCTCCAATCTCTCTCGCAAACGCTCTGCTCGGGGGTGTGTGTCTCTGAATCAACAGCGCCGCTGCCAGTGTGGCGCTGGGCTTTATTCTCTAGACCCCACCCTTGTGTGCACTCACAGGTGCTCTGAGCATCACAGCAGGGGTGGGGGAGTCCCCACGCTGTGTGATGGTGAGGGGGCATGGCCAGGGGCCAGCGCCCCGGCGGGGATGCCAGCGGGGGCAGCGCGAGGCACGGCGAAGCTGGGGGCGGGGCCCTGCCTGGTCGGGGTCTCCGTGGCTGCTGCAATGAGGCAATTCAGTTGGGACGAGGCTGCCAGCACTGCACGGGCATGACAGTACCCCCCCCCTCAAGGCCGCTGGCCAAGGGACCAAGGGGGACCAAGTTTCAATGGGTAGTGAAGATGGAAGGCACGGGTGAGACGGGGGGTGGAAATGTTGGTGGCCGGTTCCCAGGAATGGGCCGCCGGACCGTAGCCCACCCAGTCCACCAGGTAATGTAACTTGCCATGGAGCCTCTTAGAGTCCAAAATGGCCCAAACCTCAAACTCGGGGCCGGCTGCCGTATTCCCGACAGGGCCAGGGGGGAGAGGCTGGACCAAGGTCTCGTGCATCTCCTGCTCTTTTCAAGAGGGATACATGGAATGTGGGGTGGATACAAACATGTGGGGGAAGTTGCACCATATAGGTGACCTCATTCACTTGACGGAGGTTCAGGAAGGGACTGATATATTTGGCGCCCAATTTAGGGGAAGGGCGCATGGAGGGGTAGTGGCGACGGTCCACCCATGACATAACTGGGGAGCTTCACGTCAGTGTTTATCAGCCTGTTCTTTGTAGCGCTCCCAAGCTTGCTGGAGAATGCAGCATGCTACTGCCTGAGCTTCCTGGATTTGGTGGATCAAAGCTCCAGCAGCGGGGACCAATGGGGAAGGTGTTTCAACTGCTCCTATGTGAAGGTGGAAACCATATGATACAAAAATGGGGAATGTTCCTAATGAGGCATTTAGGGCATTGTATATGTAAATTCCGCTAAAGGGAGCCAAATATACCAGTCGTCTTGTAAATAGTTCACATAGCATCACAAGTATTGTTCCATATTTTGGTTCACACATTCCACCTGTCCATTGGCTTGGGGATGATAAGCGGTGGTAAGTTTTAGAGTTACTCGAAGAGAAGTGAACAAGGCTTTCCAGAATCGCTAAGTGAACTGAGTTCCTCGGTCACTAATTATTTCGAGATGGCAGCCATGTAGTTTCAAAACATGGCGAATGAAAGGAGCGCAGTGCACTTGGCTGTAGGTAATCTCTTACAGGCAATAAAGTGTGCAAGCTTCGTGAAATGATCCACGACCATGAGAACCGTGGTATATCATCATGATGGGGGTAATTCCACAACAAAATCTAGTCCTACACATTGCCATGACCTGCGAGGCAGTGGGGCGACTTGCAAGAGCCCTGCAGGAGTGCGGGGTGTGTGTGTGTGTCTTAGTCCAGGCACAGGTCATGCAACTAGAGACATGGTGTTGAACGTCTTGGTGTAGGATGGGCCACCAAAAGAAGCGTTTGATCAATTGTTGTGTGCATTCCACCCCTGGATGTCTGGCCCGGGGGGCCTCATGGTATGCTCCTGTGGGGTTGACAGGAGGGGAGCACCACTACTCGTCCTTGGTGTATCCGCACCCCGTCTTGCATGGTAACCTCAGCAGAGTTAGGAGGGGGGAGTTCCTGGAGGGTTGCCTTGTGCAGATCCTTGAGGGATAAGTAGGTTGCCGCAAAGATTTTCTTCTCCAAGATAGGCTCGTGTGTCATGGGGTTTTCATGTCTTTCTTCAGTGTATCGATATAGCGCATTTGCTAATACATGTAATTGGCCCGGCTGGTTACGGATGTGAAAGTTAAAGCGGGCAAAGAACACCACCCATCGGACGTGACACGTATTTGCAATGTGGGCTATCTGGAGGTATGCTAAATTCTTGTGATCAGTGATGACCATGACTGGGTGCTGGGCCCCTTCCAAGTAGCGATGCCACCTTAATAACAAGTAATTCGCGGTCAAGGATGGTGTAGTTGCATTCAGTGGGAGTAAGTTGTCTACAGCAGTAGGTGCAAGGCAACAAGACTTCAGGGTGGTCTGTGGCTTGTAGGAGTACGGCTCCGATGGCACATCCTGATGAATCCGCTTCCACACAGACAGGTTTGGAAAAGTGTTGTAATAATGGGGCAGTGGTGAACGTCTTTTTAAGAAACTCGAAGCTATATTGCTGCTCCGGGCCCCAGTGATAGGGATAATTTTTCTTCAAGAGTTGCGTGAGGGGAGCTGTATTCTCCGCATAATTAGGGATATATTGCCTATAATAGTGTGTACTGGTCAGAAAGCCCTGCAAGGGTTTGACCGCCTTGGGAGGGGGCCAACGCAGTAAGGCTTCAACCTTTTGTGGGTCCATTGTCACCCCCGTTGGGCTAATGATGAACCCTAAAAAGCTTACCATGATAAGGTGGAAGAAGCACTTTTCCCTTTTGCAATAGAGTTTATTAGTCCACAGTCATTGTAGCACTTCGCACACGTGTAACACGTGCTGTTCTGGCATGGAAGAATAGATGAGAATGTCATCAAGGTAGGCAATGACATATATATCTAGAATGTCCCAAAAAATGTCATTGATCTGGTGCTGGAAGGCGGCTGGTGCATCGGCCAGACCGAACGGCATCACACAATATTCAGAGTCCGTATCGTGTCCGCAATGCCATCTTCTACTCATCTCCCTCATGTACACGCAATAGGTTGTATGCCCCTCGCAAGTCAAATTTAGTAAACACTTGGGCACCTTGGAGCCGATCAAGCAATTCTGGAATAAGGGGGAGAGGGTACCTATCTTTTATGGTAATGCTGTTGAGCCCTCTGTAGTCCATACATGGCCTCAAACCCCTGTCCTTCTTAGTCACGAAGAAGATGGGTGCCCCAACAGGGGAGCTGGAGTGGCAAAGGAACCCTTGACGGAGGCTGTCATCCAAATACTGGTGCAAGGCCTGGAGTTCGGGTTTGGCTAGCACATAGATGTGACCAAAAGGGGCTTCTTTCCCCAGGAGGATGTCGATTGGGCAATCATAGGTCCGATGGGGGGGCAACTCGGTTGCCTGCGTTTTACTAAACAGGTCTTGGAAGTCTATATAAACTCCTGGGAGGGTAGAGCCCTCGGAGTCAAATGATGTAGTGGCTGTGGCACATCCCTCCAGTCTAGGTCATGGATGCAGGCATCGGCGTACACACTGTGAAGCTTGAAAACGAAGTTGTTTGGTTGACCACATAATGTGCGGGTCGTGACACCGCAACCACGGGACTCCAAAAACAACTTGAAAAAGGGGGGTACAGACTAAATCAAAGGTCAGTTGTTCATAATGGTCCCTAGTAGCACAGGTTAAGGGGCGGGTACTCATGGTAATGGGTCCTGAGACCAAAGGGGAGCCATCAATAGAGTGTATCTGTTCCAGGGAATGCTTGGGTTGAGTTGGAATGTGGCGGGTTGCAACAAGGTGATTATCAATGAAATTCTCTGATGCTCCAGAATCTATAAGGGCCCAGACTACCATGGAGATCTGCAATGGATAGGTACAACGTAACAGGGAGTCGTAAATGGGGGTCCACGGTTATGGGAGGGAAAGGGGTTTTTGATGGGGATAGAACCGAGACGGCCCCAGTCCGCCTCGGCCCCAGGCTTTTCCCGCTTCCCTTTGGTGTGGGGGGTAACGTGGGAAATTCTCCTATAAAATGGGAAGGATCCCCACAGTAGAAACAAGCGTGGGAGAGCTGCACCGCTCACACTCCTCTTTCGTTAAGGGGCCCTGGGATGCCCCAAGCTGCATAGGTTCTGGGTCGGGAAGCCCGGGGTTTTCCTGAGATGAGAATGGCTTTGCCAGAAGCAGGCGTATGTCCTGTATTTCCTCCCCCAATCTGCTATGAAACAGAACTTTTAGTACCTCATTGGGCCACTGGAGTTCCAAGGCTAACTGCTGGAAATGTGTAATGTATTCCAGCAGTCCGCCCCTGGACTGACGAAGGGTCATAATTTGGGTTTCCACATCCCACAGGCAGTGGGGGTGATCAAACAAAAAGGTGAACTCTTTCACAAAATCATCGTATTTTCTCAACAAGGGTCTGTTTCCCTTCAGTAGGGTGGTTGCCCACTCTAATGCTGTACCTCCCAAATTCTCAATAATAAAGGCTACTTTTAGATTATCTGTGGCATAGGTGGTGGGCTGCAAGGTAAAGGTGAGCTGGCATAGGGCTAGAAACCCTTGACTAGCCCGCCTATTTCCCACAAATTTCTCAGTGTTTGGACCCCTGGGTTCCTGGGGTCCCAAAGGGGGAGCCCCAGCCCCCAACAAGGGAAGCAGGGGTGCAGCTGCTGCCACAATAAGGGGTACTCCTGGGGCGGGAGCCCCTTGGAGTTGGGCCACTGATGCAGCTAAATCCCCTTGCTTGGCCTGGAGATCCTTTAACACCCATGGCCAAGGATTGATGGCATGGACCAACTGGGAGATTTCCTTGCCCACATCCATGGGGTCTGAAAGCCCATACCGGGGCCAGGGGAGGCTGGTGATTTTGTAGCCAGGGAGGGGTAAGGGGGACTCGCACAGCACACCCACACATGCCCAAGGCTACTCCTGCTCCATGCAACACTAACTGGGAGAGAAAGCCCGTCAGGATAGAATGGTGGTCTTTACCTCTACTTGAAGAGAACAGACCTCTATCATCATAGGGAACACGGGAGCAGGGAAACCAAGGCAGCCCCACGGTCCAATCACCTACACACTCCAGGTCCATGGAGGGAACGGTATGCCATGAGGGGGAACCACGTGAAGGGGTCTGGGGAAAGGCACCAACACACTGGGTGAAAGGCACGTTCACACTGGAGAGGAGGAACCCAGGTAGGGAAGGGAACACATGCGCACAGTCATGCTCGCTCACACTCACCAATTCACACCACATATTCCAGGGGCAGGTCGCAGGGGAAGGTTCAGGCTCACGGGGCTAAATACTTGTTTACTCAGTCACTCCAATCTCTCTCACAAACACATGCTCTGCTCAGGGGGGGCTGGTCTCTCTGAATCACCAGCGCCACTGCCAGTGCGGCGCTGGACTTTATTCTCCAGACCCCGTCCTTGTGTGCACTCGCAGGCGCTCCAAGAATCGCAGCAGGGGCAGGGGAGTCCCCACACTGTGTGATGGTTAGGGGGCGTGGCCAGGGGCTGGCGCCCTGTTGGGGATGCCGGCAAGGTCAGCGCGAGGCACATCAAAGCCGGGAGTGGGACCCTGCTGGGTTGAGGGCTCCGTGGCTACTGCAATGGGGCAATTTGGTTGGGCCGAGGCTGCCGGCGCCACAAGGGGGTGATAGGAGGTGAATACATTTGAGTGGGTGGCCACTGGTGCAGGACCAAAACTTATCCTCTGGGCATATGCACCGCCAGGTAGGATGTGAAGATTTCATGCTGAGCTCCTGGATTCCCTGGTTCCTTATGTTGGCTGTCCCTAGACCATTGTGATAGAATAGCAATCTGGTGGACTTAAAGAGCCTGGGGTGTAGATCAGAGAGGAGATGGGTGAGAAGCTATCTGGAGGCTGACTTGCCCCGCATGGTGCACTTTAGAGTTTTCAACAGTGCCCCATGAGTGGGTGCTGTGTGGCTCACAGTAGCGCACATCCCCATGCTCCACTTTCAAATGAGCCGTTGGAAGCGTGATTAATGGATGGCCATGCATGGTAGCATCTAGTTTTTAAAAACACCCATAGAAAGGAACAAACATTATAGTTTACAGAACCCTCATTTCATAAACAAAGCTTATTTCAGCTACTGATCCCTCCTGCCTCTCTTCCTCTTCGGAAGGCTAAAGCCAGCTATGACACTGAAGGAGAGCTGAGCTTCTCATCAGTATTGCCTTGGATAACAGCAAGCTTAGAAGTTGGCTAGCTTCTGAGTTACTGTTAGAAAAATAGTGTAATGAATTCAGTTCTCTGTTGAGCTGATCTTAAAGTGGCGTAAGTGGTCTAATACCACATTGTTTCCATTGGAAACAGATCACCCACCTTCATTTGCATGATGCAGAAACTTACCAGCATTTCTGCTGGTTTTGCCATTTGTCGTGATTTTCTGCGAGTTGAACAGAGTTGCTACAGGGCCGACCAATCCCAAGACCCATGTGCACCCCACGTACCCCATATGCACCCCCGTGGGCTGTGGAGATGCTAAAGCGTCCACCAAGTGTCAGGGAAGTGTTAGAAATTGCCATAAAAATGCTGTAAAATTGTCAGAAAAGACCTGAAAAGTCCCCAAACATGACAAAAAATGCTGGAAAGTGATGAAATTCATGGAAAATGACAAAAAAAATTGCAGGTGCCAATATCAATGGTGGAAGCATGGAGTCACTGGAGACTGACAAAGTACTGACAAACACTCGCAAGCACTCCTGAAAGGTCAGGATTTATCTGCAGAAAGCAAACATTTACTCTCGTCCCCACCCTGCCAAGAACCCACCAACAAAATCGTGGGAATTGTTCATGAGTTGAAAATCCCCCCGCCGCTGCCATTACCTGACAGCAGCAGGGGCACCTGTCAGTGGCAGCAGCAGCAGGGGTGAGGACACTCTTTGGGAGGAACAGCCATTGGCAAAGAGGAAGTGTAAGCATGGCTTCTGACTGGCCAGGCTGAGCCTCTAAGCTTGACCTCCTGGTTCACTGTGTATGCACCAAGCATGAGTTCAGAACTGCAGTGGGGTCCTGAACATCCCGCCCCTGATATTGTCAGGGTCCCCACCCCAATGGTCCCCAGGCCTATGGAGTGGGCATTCACAGTGATTTGTGTGTGTGTGTGTGTGTGTGTGTGTGTGTGTGTGTGTGTGAGAGAGAGAGATCTTGCAAGAATCCTATTTGATTCTCATTTCAGCCTTAGCCTGCACTGCAGACCTGTGGGCTGGGATGTTGCACATATGTTATTAGTTCTACTTTATTCATGGCCCTCATGTATTGAGGGCCCCCTCCCAATTTGCCACAGGGTTGGGGGTTCCCACACTTGAGCCTTTCTTGGCCCATATATTATGCCAGTGCTTCTCACATGCATGTTGCCACTTCAGATCGATGGACCTTGTATTGGTGGCCCCTGCGGCCCCCTGAACACATGGGGCTCTATGCAGTCACACATTCTGCTCTATTTGGGATCCGACCTTGTCAACCACTGCCCTTAGCAACCAAGGAATGTTTCTCTTTCACCAGACAGGTGCATCTCTTCAAATCTACAGAACAAGTTTCCTTTTAACTTTACCTCATGATTATTCACCTTGAGAATTCCATGAGTTCCCTTTCAGGATAACTAGTCTTCAAACATCTGCAGAGTACAGCATCTTCTGCACTTTTTGGTTCCAGCTCTGAATCTACTTTCTTTTTACCATATTCAGTTCCTTTGCATTATTTTACTTTTGAACCTCTCGCATGTTCCTGGCTCTGAATTATTCCTCTCTTACAAATGTTTTATGTAGAAGCTCTTTATGAAAGATGTTACCTAGAAGTAAAATTGCAGTGTTAGTGCAATGCCTTTATATAGTGTACAATAATGGGTGCACAGGGCAAAAAGGACCTGGAAAACAATTATGTTCTGACTTTCATTATCATGTGATCAGTCTAAAGTTTGACACCTCATAAAACAGAGGGGAACATGACATAAACCCGTTAGCCACAGAACCTGAAATTTTCCAGTCTTAAGTGCCAATGCTATAACAGAGAAGGGCTGTAGCGGAAAGTCGCAGCGGTAGCTAATTCCGCCGGAAACAGCATTTCCGCAATTAGTGGTATGGCATGGCAGAGGCTTTCATTCCACTAGTTTCATTCCGCTACTTCCGCAGTTCTGCTAATTTCATTCCACTACTTCCACAGGCTTCACAAATAGTGGAAACATGCCATTTTCACTACTTCCGCCATTCCACCAGCACCACGAAATAGCGGAACAGCAGTTTTCCAACAGTTTCTGACAATTCAGCAGTTTTTCCAATAGTTTCTGAATTTGCAGAATGTCGGCAGAATTAACGGAATGTCAGCAGAAACGCCGCGGTGTGGCGCGGGCAATTCTGAAATGGCGGAATGGAATCATGGCACGGTAACAGCTGTTGACGCATCAGCCCTATAACAGAGTAAAGATAAGCATGACAGCTGACCAGATAGGCACAGTTTTGTTTTGCGCCAAAAAGACTAAGATTTACGCATGACCAGTTTTATTAAGACACAAAGCAAGAACCCTGATGACCCACCAAACCAAGCCGAACAAGACCCAACTGGACCTGTTGGGCTCAGTTAGGCTTGGGAAGAACTTTCCTGGACCAAACCTCTTGGAACTCGGTCAGGCTGGGCTCCCTGTCAATAGCAGGCCCATGGAGGGCGCAGGGCTGTGACGTCACAGCAGTCCTTAGAGATGGAGCTACAACAGAAGAGAGGTGGGTTTAAAGCATTCTCCTGCCCCTTTCCTGAGTTGATCACCATTCTCCTGCTGCATCGAAGTCCAGCAGCAAGAGACAAAAAGACCAGTACTTAGACCACAGACACCTCTTTCCTGGTTGCCTCCCAGCAGGGCCGGACTTACCACAGAGTGACCCAGGAAGACCACCCTCGGTCATGCTCTTTTGGAAACCCCTGCAGTGGCCCTTTTTGCACCAGGGGAGAGTGTGGGGCCCACTCCCTTCCACCTTTAGGTCCCCATGGAGGGTTCCCCCAAAGGAGCAGGGCTATAGGGGAGGGGTCACCAGGGATCTCTCATGTTATCTTCACCATAGCTCTCACAAATTCCTTAGAATTCCTGGCACTGCTTCCCAGGAAAAGTATTTGAGAGAACAATGGGGAGATGGTGAAATGACAAGATACTAAGTGGAATGATAAGCAGGAAAACTTCTGTCCATCTTTATACATGTAGAATTATGGGAGGGGTGTGCGTGTACATGAGAGGGAAGGGCTTATTGACCAAGTGGGAAAGACTTGTCTCTTTTTTTCCACTCAAAATATTGGAAGGTACAGTGGTCTGTTACTATGTTCTTCAACTTCTAAAAAATTCCAGTTTTCTGTTAGAATGTTCCTATCTGTTTTACATTTAATATTAGAAACCTTTACCTTGAACATTAAAAATTATTCTTGCACAAGTTAGTTAGTATGGTTTCACTGGAATTCCTAAAAAGTGAAGACTTTTAAACAGGTATTGCCAAACGTTTTGTCTGTGTGACTTCTCTCCCCCACTGTGTGACTTCTCCCCCCCACCTTTTTTGCTTGTGACAGCAAAAAAGTCAATGCAAAGTTAATCAAATATCGGTTGGAATCACAATCCCACCTGCAAGGGTGTCAGTGGCAAGGGCATGGGGGACATTCAAGATGTGGGCGATCGGAGCACAGGGTCAGGATTGGGGCCAGGTCTGGAAGTCAGGATAAAAGGCTGAGGTGAGGCGAGAGCACAGGGGCTGGCGCACAAGGCAGGAAATGAAGAGAAAAAAGATTTACAGAGCATATATAGATCAGGGGACCAATCAGAAGTGGGTGGGTGCATGGACCCAGCAGATAACACGGAGCCCAGATGGGAGAGAGCAGCACGGAGCTAGAATGCAGCAGTGACACTGCAGAGCAATCACGTGCTAGAGAGACGCCAAGGCTATTGGTTTTTCCCTTGGGTGGCAATATGGAACCCAGGTAGCACGTCTTTTCTTGACCCATAGTTTGGGAGCCTCTGCTTTTGAAGCAGATGAGGCAGTTACTGTTGATGGCCACTTGAATTAATTGGAAGACTTCAAACTATCCCAAATGGCATTAAGGCTGGATGCTTTTTTTCCTGGACGTCTTACTTCTTTTCCTGATTCCCCTGTCACTTTGAATTGTGGTCTCTCTTTCATACGTTTCTGTTATTTGGAACACATCATAGATTCTTATGTGACAATTAGAACCAGCTTTTCTCGTCACCCGCTCTGCTTTTTATCGTTACTCATACTTAAGCAGATTTCCCCAGGTGAAAAGTTGTACATACAACTATATAAAAAAAACCACATGAAGAGCAAATGTTATTAAGACACTGTCACTTGGGTTTCATCTTATTTTTCTTTGGCACTGGAATTTACTGCTCTTCGGCTGTCTCTATAAATTAGGCAAAGACCAGAATAAATGGCATCTCTTTCAGCGCATTCACCCTTTAGTGGTGATAAAATATCAGTGTCAAGAACTGTTGTTGGAACCCAAATAAATACTCTCAGCAACAGGACAGATTCTGTGTGGAATTTAGAGGCTATTTGCACTGGTCCAGTACTGCTGGGTTGCGTTCACCCATAACAAGGGCATGGAGGTGTCACACATTTTCCAGGATCCTTGGCAACACTGTCCCAGTCTGGGAAGAAAACAGGATTGAAGCAGGCTGACCGTCCTGTGCCTGTAAGAGTTTAGAGCTGAAACAGGGTATTTCTACACATGCATTATCCCTGATTAGATTGATCTCTAATTCAGGGATTAATTGTTCATGTGGACAGACATCTGGTATAAATAATTTCAGCTTTCTAGTTTTATCCCTGATTTGACTAACCTGAATTTTGAGGTTTTATTTTTTCCTGTATAAAATACAAGAAAAGTGCTCGTGTACACTGTTATCCCAGACTGTAGCCCCCCTTCACCCGCCATAGAGAACTGCAGGTAGAGTTTACCTCCCCTCTACCCAAAATCTCTATGGTATTCTGCAATTTCTGGTGGCAAAATGTCACAGGTAGGGATTTAAAGCAGAGAAGACTGTGACAAAATGCTCACAGCTACCCATGCAGCAGCCAGGAGAGGGACCCACGACCAATGTCCCTCTTTTTAGAGTCCCTCATCAAACCCTCAGATCGGCCAGGAGTGGGGAAGGGGGGCATCTGAAAATAGAGCGGTCAGATGACATGTCCACTATCCATGGGCACTGGGATCCCCACCAAGCCATCGTTGGTAAAGTCAGTATTGCAGTGCTTGCATCATCTCATCATTGGTGGATTCTCCTATCATGCCCTGCAGACAGTGTGATAAGGGAGGCAAATTTTGAATTTGACCACCATTTGCTTTTGCCATCAGAACACTGAAGGATCTTTTCTCCACAGGCCAAGGGTGGGCCAAAGCAGCAGCAGTGTAAGCTGGAAGACCGGCTCTCCACATTAGAGTGTTGCTGAAACCAAGCCTTTATTGACCTGTGGTCTGAGGACACCATACAGAAAATGTTGGGGCAAGCTTATTGAAATATAAATGTTTGGAAGCGTCTAGCAGAAAAAATGCAAAAGGCTGGTTATCACCGGATCCCTGAGCAGCTCTGCGGCAAAGCCAAACTACTGAGAGTTGAGTACAAAAAACTGAAAGCCCATAACACCACCTTGGGCAATGCTCCCAGGTTCTGGGAGTATGAGGAACACTTGGACAAATTTCCTACACCTATAACATGATCTTGTGCACCCAGTGGTTTGTGGTAGTAAGGTCATTTGCTGTGGCTACCCAATAATGGCGTCCATGCAGGAGCTCAAGGAAGATGGCGAGGTGTGGGAGGAGGCAGCAATAGAGGATTCCAGTGTCTCTGACACACAAATCGATCTCAACCTACTCAGTGATGGACATTTTCTACTTCAACTTACACCAGTGGAGAGTGGGCCGCAAGAGAATTGCAGACTGAGAAATGAGCCATGAATCCAAAATAGTTACACAGCAAGATGGAGAAGTGGAGCTGGCAGACAATGAGCTGGACGGTGCGTAGGGACGGTCATGAAAAGTAATGTTTAGAAGGTGGGTTTGCAATTGGGGAGGGTAGTGGCATGCTAGTGAAGTTACTTTGACATTTTTGGTTTCCCCCCCTCAATGCAGGTCATCTGGTTGACAGGAATGCACCCCGTATGGCTGCTTGCACCATTCCCACCCATGCCCAGCTAATGAAGAACCTAAAGGCACATTACAAGCAGATGAGGATGGAATTAGTGAAGCAGCTCGCCTGGAACACCGATAAGGCTACTGTTGATATCTGTAGCACACTGGAAACATCAGGAGCATCATCGGTGTGTGAAATGGGGATTTTTTGTGCTGGAGTAGAGAGAGAATTTGCCCATTCACAGCATGACAGTGAGCCAGAATGCAGAGAAAGAACGCAAGAACATAAGAACATAAGAACAGAATGCAGGAAGCAAGACTACATAGAAGCTCAATGGTCTGTATGTGGAGGGAAGCAACTAGGGAAATGTCCAGCATTGCTTCACTTGTGGAGCAGATGGTAGATCATCTTTTGGACAACCCTTCCACAGGTTCTCCCCATTTTCCCCAGCCACTCAACATACAACCCCACCCAGAGACCCCATTGCCCTCCAGTTCCCATGCTGTGCCTTTCTTGCAAACTTCACAGCCAGCTCCTGTGGATTCTACACCGAATCTATCCGCCTTCCATCCCCCCATTCAATAAACTATTCCCATCTCCCAAACCATATTGCAGCTCTTCTCCCCTTGAATCCTCCCTGGCCACTTCCAAAGTGCTCTGATATGTGCAGTCAGCCCCTTCCTCAATATCAACTGCTACTCAAGACACATTGAGAGAGCCTGGCGCTACTGGTCTTGCCTCTCCATACACTATTGTGAAACTCGAGTCCACAGAGGAAACCACAGCTGGCAGTAAAACCCAAGCAGCAGATAATAAAAGAGCACCGCCACAAAGGAATATCCCAGACCTGCTAAAATTAATACTTGGTTTTTACTCTATTCCGTTTACAGTTTAGTATTTAAGAGATTGCTGACATGGATGACATAATAGCTGGTTTTGAATCAAAGAGATTGTTAAACTCTATGGGTACAGTTGATGGAACACATATTGAGGCACGAATCAAAGCAAAACATTATTCATCATAAACCTTACCCAGTCCACAAGGCAGAATACATACCTTTCCCACTATGAACAGGAAGGGGTTTGGCAGGATATAGTTTAGTGAGAGTTATAATTCTGTTTAATAACTTTATTTAATATTTAAATGTTATACAAAAGTTAAATAATCAGAACTGAACCATGATCTAATGCAGCCATGCAACTTAGCTCCACTCTCTACCACCTTCTGGACAACGCCCAACAACTGCTACCAGAAACAATGGCAGGAGCGCAAAATGGTGGAGAAGGTACGCTGGGTGGCCACGTGGAATTGAATTCATGATCATCTAGATGGAAAAACAGTCTTACCATGTACTGCCTGGCTGGATGTGGTTCAGTATTGCACTCTATACAAATGGGTAGGGGGTACGCACCACCATTTTGTAATCAGAGAGGCACCTGGAAAACACATGCATAGACTGCAACCACTCCTAACAAAATGGTGCTGAATCTGTTTGCCTCCTGCCCCCCCTTATATGATGCCTTTTGTTTTCCCTTGAATAAGGGTGGGACAGAATAAAACAAGCTATTAGTACACACCTTACTGTCTCAATATATTGCACCCAACTCTTCCCTACTTTTCCCCAAAATCACAGTTGTTCCCCCACCCACCTTCCACAACCTGAAAAATTCAACACTTTGTTTTTACTCTTTTCTGTTTACAGTTTAATATTTGAGGGATTATACATGTTAACGCATTCAATGCATTACACCCAAAAAACTTCCAGCCTGCAGCTGCCCTTAATCCCCCCTGTCCAAAAGCTGCTAAATTCCATAATTGGTTTTTATTCTGTGCTGTTTAAAGTGTATTATTTAAGGGATTATACATGTAAATGCATTGCATGCATTACACCCATATTTTCCAGCCTGCAGCTGCCTCACTTCCACACCCTCCCCCTGCCACAGAGGAATATCCAAAACCTGTAAAATTAATACTTGGGTTTTACTCTGTTCCATTTACAGTTTAGTATTTAAGGGATTGCTGACATGGATGACATCATAGCTGGTTTTGAATCAAAGGAATTGCTAAATTCTATGGGAACAGTTGATGGAACACATATTGAGGCGTATGCACCCACAGTTACCCCCAATGTTTGTTTGTTTTGTTTATGTTTATTGTTGGCCTTAGGCCGTAACAAAATACTGATAGCAATTATATACAGAGTATCAAATAACAACATTTAAAATAGGTACAGAAGAACTGTACTTAATTCAGTATATAATATAATGTAAATAACAATACTACTGATAGGAAAATATAAAACAATATCAAATTCTTTTGCCTTGTCCTTCTCGGGACTTATGACGGCAACACTTGGGCCATGTGATCAGCAAGAGTATAACATGAAAATAACAAAAATTGGGTTCCCAGAATCCATTAATAATACCCATTTGGGCAGAGCCAACCCCTCTCAACCATTTTGCAGCTTGCCATTTCCTTAACAGCCTCAGTCGGGCAAACAGATTCCCCCTATTCCCTTGCTATTTATTATTTCTCCATTTAGATTTACCAGTAATTTAATTTATTTGGTAATAATGGGGCCAAGATCTTTACAATAAATATAAAAGTGTATATCTATAAGCAGCAGCTATATGCAGAACCAAGCATTGGGGATACAAAGCAAAACTACTTAAGTAACATTTCAGCAAGAAAACCCAGCGTACTTTCTCCCCTTCAATAGAAATGCAGAGGCACCTTAAATCCAAATAACAGGTGACAACACACCCTGAAATGGTCACTCCCATCTAGGGTTCCCTTCCCGGGTTAGGCCTACGGGCTCAAGTTCGCCTGCCTAAGGGAGATAGCATTAGTGCAAATGCTGGAAACCAATCTTGTAACTTCTGAATCAGTTTTGCATAGAAATTTAGTTAGCAATGTCTCGTGGGGAAATGGGTGGTCCCGTAGGACCTCTCAGACCAGAGTAAGCAGGGCAGTCAAAAAAAATATGCGCAGCCGTCTGATCCCTGTGGAGGGAACACAAGGGGCAAATCCTTTCCTCCCTGGGAATGCCCTTATAGAACCCCTCCGCTAAAGCCGAGGCAAACATATTACATTGAAATTTCATGTACGGCTGCCTACGGATCCGGCCATACCGCAAGATAACTCTCGCCCCTATCCAAGGTGCTAATACCCAGATAGGCAGGAGCAACCTTCTGGGATACCAGCAGTTGCCTCTCGGTCTGGAGTTCCTGGTCTAAGATTCCTCTTTTAAGAGTCGTGATTGCTCATTTAAATCCCAAGAAAACTAAGATCTTCTGAGGATTTCAACTTCCATTATTTCGTCCCGCCTTCGAAATAAGCCAGTGGGTATTGCCAGAGCCAGCAGGGAATCATCCTGTACTGGAAAAACAAATACTCGTAACCAGAATTTGATCAGGAGTCCCAGAGCGCAAGAGCGAACTGTATGAATAGCTGCTTTTGAACAAAGAATAACCTGAGGGGTAGCCCAGGGAGTCACAAGAATGGTCCACAGAAACCCGTTTTGAACAGGTTCTAAATTAGCGAGAAAGCCGATCCCCCAGACGGGAAAGACATACAAAAGTTGGCTGATTACCTTGGCCTTGAATAACTGAATGGCCGGTATAACTAGCCTGCCCCCTCCTTTGGAGTAAAACTGATGATAGATGCAGAGGTTCTCTTCACCAAAGCTGTAGCTGCCTCTGCATGCTTCCTCCAACTAGGGGTACTAGCTATAACCACCCCCAAGTATCTAAAGGAGCTAACCTGCTCTATTTGATTTGACCCAATGAACCAACGCTGACAGCTACTTCGACCACCCCTGCTCACCACAAAACCTTGGTTTTAGCATAGTTTATGTTTAGATTCTCGGCAACGCAGTATTCTTCAAACTTGTCCATACCCCGCCTCAGACCAATAGTTGTTTGCAAGATTAACCCTGTATCATCAGCGTATAAAAGCGCAGGGATCCTCCTGTCTCCCAATTTTGGCACGTGCATATCAGTGGACCTCAGCCAGGCAATCACATCATTATTATTATTATTATTATTAACAAACATTTATATAGCGCCAGCAGTGTACCTGGCACTTTACAAAGTAATAAAATAGACACGGTCCCTGCCCCTAGGGCTTACAATCTGAGAGACAGGAGCTGGGGGAGAGACTTAGGAAGGGGAACAGAGGGAGAGACAAGGGGTCTAACATTCATGAAGATGCGAGGTCTCAAGTGCACGTACTTGGCTTGGTTACGATGAGAATGACAGCAGGCAGGTCCATGTTGCAAGGATAAGGGTAAACCGATCGTAGGTATAGGAATAGTGGCTCAGCAGGATAAAGAGTCAGACAGAGCAGAGCGAAAGAGGTGAGTTTTAAGGAGAGATTTGAAGGTATGAAGGGAGGGGGCAAGGCGGATGTGGACAGGGAGGGAGTTCCAGGCATGGGGGGCAGCAAGTGAGAAGGGACGAAGGCGCTTAGGGGAGCAGGGAAGGCGTGGAAGGGCGAGAGAGGGGACAGAGGAGGAGCGAAGTGCACGGGCTGGAGTATGGAGGGCGATAAGTGCAGAGAGGTAGGGGGGAGCAAGGTTCCCCATTCAAATAAAGGTTAAATAAGGCAGGGGCCAGAATACACCCCTCCCAGATACCACGGGACACTTGAACTTTCTTAGTAGGCTGTTTGAAAGGGGCGTATTGTATTTGGAGGGAATTCCCAGAGTGAAGCTTAATTAGCAAAAACAGAAGCCGGGGGTCCACAGAGCGTGCACTGAGTTTAACCCATAAGCGTTCCCTGTCAATAGAATTGAAGGCCGTACGCAAGTCGATAAAGCAGAGGAGCATTTTCCCCTGACATCTTATGTAATGCTTCAGAAGCTGGTGTAACATAAAGATCTGATCCGTGGTAGCTTTTCCCTCCTGAAACCCCACCTGCTCGATTTCAATAATTGTATTAGCCAGCTCTGAAATTTCCCCAACAGATAGCGTCTGTACAATTTCCCTAGTACGCTTAGCAAACTAATGGGGTGATAGTTTTCTGGAAGTTCAGGGTTACCCTTCGTATAGAAGGGAACCACGATGCTATTTAGCCACCCAACTGGAATTCTACTGGTAGCATTTATTTGGGAGAAAAGAGGGGCCAAAAATATAGCCCACCAATCAGGAGCATTAATCAGGAGCTTTGGAGAAATGTTATCAGGACTAGGGGCCTTCCCTGCCTTTAGTTGGTCGATAAGCAGACAAACTTCCTCCTCAGACACCTGCTGCCAAGCAGGAAACGTATCAAGTGAAGCTAGGACAAGGAGCTTATCTACAGAGGGTCTCTTCGAGAAAATGTCCTCGTAATAACTCGTCCAAATTTCGGGTGCCAAAATAAGAAACCCAGTACCTCCTTTCACTAAATAGGTAACTCATATAAGATCCCAAATTTATATCTTATGGATTTTTGTGGTGGTGTGTTTTGGCTATGACTTCGGTCACGCCTAATAAAGTTTTATTTGATTTGATCCCAATTTTTTTTTTGAGTCCTGCTGATTGGCCATGGCCAAAAGTTGGGACCACTGTCTCCTTTGAAAATCAAGGATTTTTGACAGCAAAAGCTGCCGATAGGATTTCCTGGAAGACTGCAGCAAGATCCTCAGGTTGAATGTGGGATCCCGGTGCACTTTCCTTGCCAACCACCTCAAAGAAGCCCTTCAGGCAGAACACTCCCCATCAAACCAACCCAGAGCTCTGACACTAAATGGGGCAGAATGTTGCCTAACCGTGAGTAGCGGAGATAGGTGTTCTAATATAGTGTTTAAAAATATCAGATAGTCTGACGCTAAGGCCAGAGGGTTTTCCTTAAAGTCTTAAACTGGATCATCTCTCAGAAACTTCAGGTACTCATCTTTATACTCCTCTGACCATTTAATCCATGCAGAGTACCCCTCAGGATAAAGTAATACCAGATCAGGCAGCAGCCTAATATTAGAATTACTTCTGGGGGGTAAAATCTGAAATTGACAGGATTAAAGGAAAATTGTTCAATTCAGATCTGGGAATAATGGATAAAGAGTTCACAATTGGGAAGAAACTATCCTGACAAAGAAAGTAATCAATAATACTAGATCCTTGAGGCGAATGGTACGTATAATTACCCTCACAATCCCCTTCTATGCGCCTATTCAAAATTACCAGATATAATTGGTTGGACAACTCGTCCATCCATCGAGCCCCAGTTGAGGATATCCTGTCCTTAGATGTCCAATCCTGGTTGTGACATAGTGGGGCACAGTCATCAAGGGGGGGGCGGGGGACCATCCTAGTCCCACAAGTTCTCCCCAGCCGGGTATTAAAATCACCACCCACAATCAGGACAGCATTCCCATATGAACAAACTGCGTTTTGCAGATAGCAAAATGGGCCTTGTAAACATCTATCACCGTAATTTTTGCCTGTGCTGCAGAATTTGCCAGAAGGGCTAGGCCACCAATAGGCCTGCCAAACCCTCTGGGGGGTTCAGCCTGTAAGGAAAAGACCTCAAAGCCCTTAGCAGAAAATTCCTCGACTGCCCGGGTTTCTTGTAAGAGCAGCAAATCATACTTCAATAAAAATTCGTTGAACCCAATATCTAACTGGCGAGAACTCCAACCTGCAATATTCCAACTAAACCACTGTAACTTCCGGAGGAGATCCAACTAGTCGTCATTTATCCATCTGCTGCTTTCCAGAAAGCCAGAGATGGATTGTCTTTTTGGGGTTGAGCTTCAGTCTGCTCTGCCACATCCATTCTGCCATGGCCTCCAAACACTGGGATAGCAACGAGACGGCAGGGTATATATGCAGCCCTTGGGGGAGGTCGTAAGAGGGTTTGGGGTGCGATGTCACCAATATGCTGATGATACTCAGTTGTACCTCTCTTTTTCAGCTGACCCAGACCCTGCTGTCTTGTTGTTATCCCGGTGTCTGGAGGTCATAGTGGAATGGATGTGGTAGAGCAGACCGAACCTCATCCCCGATAAGATGGAGGTGATGGTGGTGGGGAGAGCGAGGGAGGTGTCGGCCCTCCTGATTGAGGGGGTTTGTCCTCCTATAGTTCAGCAGGTTCGGAGTCTGGGTGAGATATTGGATGCAGATCTCCGCCTGGATCGAGAGGTGGAGGTGGTGGCGAAGGCCGCCTTCTGCCAGTTATATCTGGTGTGGAGGCTGAGCCCATATGTCTCTGGCCTGGACCTGGCCTCCCTCATCCATGCCTTCGGCACCTCGAGGCTGGACTACTGCAATGCGCTCTACGTGGGGCTGCCCTTGTTCCTAGTTCGGAGGCTGCAGCTAGTGCAGAATGAGGTGGCCCAGCTGCTGTCAGGGATGGGTCGTCAGGAGCACATAACACCTGTGCTTCAGACTCTGCACTGGTTGTCAATAGCATGTCAAGCCAGGTTGAAGGTATTGGTATTGATCTATAAGACCGTTCCCTGTCTGGGCCCCTTGTACCTCAGGGACCATCTCGCCTTCCACGCTCCAGAGCAGCTCCTTTCGTCTTCTGGGGGTGCCTTCTTGGAGGTCCCCCATGTCAAGTGGGGGGCCACAATGGAGAGGGCATTCTCAGTGGATGGGCCACACCTTTGGAATTCCCTCCCAGAGGAAGCTCGCCTGTCCCCAAGCCTTTTAACATTCCGGCGAGCCTGCAAAACCTGGCTCTTCAGCCAGGTCTTCGGAGGGGAGGGTGGGAGGGGTAGGGGGGGATTTTTGAAGAGTTTTTATGTTGAGGGGGGTTGTATTTTTAAAACATTGTTTTTATGCTGTAAGCTGCCCCGAGATGCCGTAGGCATGAGGGGGTGGCTAACAAATATTTATAAATAAATAAATACATATTTAAAATAAATAAAACCTGGCTGCTCACCCAGGCCTTTGGGGAGGGGTGGGTGGGTTAGGGTTTTTATCTCCATTTTACTCTTATTTATTGTTTTATTTTGTCCTAGCCCTGTTTTAATTGTTTATATTATTAAGATTGTTTTACATTTTATATTCGTGTATTTTTTATGCTTTTGAAATTGTCAGCTGCCCCGAGCTGTTTTCAGGAGGGGTGGGATATAAATTGATAAAATAAATAAAATAAAAATAAATAAATATCCACGATTGATCAACCACTACTCTTTATAACTGAAATTCATGAAAGACCTCTATATTGATAACAATAAAGGGGCAAACTGAGTAACCCTGCAGCATGACTATATTATGGGCACCCCAGTTAGTAACTGTTCATTCAGACACAAGGGAGCAATAATTGTTAAACGCACTATGGCCTAATATTATGTAGATTGCCAATTTAGACCTAAGATAGTATACCGCAAACTATTGAGTTATAATTGTTGCAGCTGGCGGCTGGCAGTAAATGGGAACTTATAACTACAGGCTGTATTACTATAAGGAAATGTTACACCTATATGCTTGTTTGATATAAATAAATATGTTTGCATGATAAACATTATATATATATATATATATATATATATATATATATATAAATATAATATTATATATATATATATATATATATACCATGCAAACATATTTGATTTCATGCCTATTGTCTACTAATTAATAAATTACTTACCATTTTAGTATTGGGGTGTTGTTTATTACCTCCGATTGGATGGGTTTGTTTCCACGTTGTTTGTAGGGTCTCAACTTGCAGGCAGCCCCCCAGGAGTTGGGTCTGTGTGGGTGTGCCAGAGAGAGAGGCTCTTTGGCAGCGGGCAAAGGGGTTTTTTCCACATTGTTTGTAGATATATATACCTCTCCCATATACCTCTTTGTTGTTTTCAAGTTGAGACCCTGATGCTGGCACATCTTGGGGTTAATACGCTAACGCTACATCTGCTGCCTGCTGTCAGGTAGGGATCAGACAAGCTCTATATACAATGAGATTCTTCCACCTGCCAGAAGGAGCACAGAGGGATAAAAGATTGAACAGGTCAAACATACTTGGTACGGTAACAAATTTAACTTTTATAGCAACTTTTAAAACTAACTATTACAAACATTCAACTTTATCAAACAGAAAACAAACATACAAACAAAGGAAACTAACTTGGGGTCTGTGGGGGAACGTGGGGGAAAGGGGAAATGGGTGCGTGGGAGCGAGGGGTGGGCATCAAGTCCTCCTTTGACTGAAAGCCGTGTCACAGGACATAGTTGAGGGCCTCCACCAAGGACTTCTCCCATTTGGGGATCGACTGGTGGTACAGTTCCACTTCAGCAATCTCCAAGTGGAGGTACTCGGAGAATGCCTCCACCTTGTGTTGCTGTGCCTCGAGGTCCTGGACTGTCCCACCAGCCAGTTCTCCATTGTAAGGGCTTGGAGCCTTAGCCCATCCATGTATTTTTTCTTGGCCTCCAGAAACTCCTGGGTAGGCATCTCAACTTGGGCATGAAAAGCCCTTGCTGCTTTGGACTTGTCCTCCTGGTGGGCTGGAGGCTCCTTATCAGAGCTGGAGGGGGAAGGCCTCTGGTGGCGGTGCCTCTGCCGGGCCTTCCCCCCTTGCTTACGGCGATGCTTATCCTCCTCGCCCGAGTCCCTGCGCCCGGAGCTGGAGAAATCCCATTGTGCCACCTCGATGCCATGCAGGTTATCAATGTGGGCAATGAGCCGTGATGTGGTCCCCTAGCTGCCCGTTTTTATTTTTTTTCTGAAGATCTAAAGAACATATAAATATAGGAACATAGGAAGTGCCATACTGTGTCAGACCAATGGTCTGTCATGCCCTGCCTGCATTCTGTCTCCACAAGTGGGTGGGTGGCCAATCTCTCTCTGCAGGGGACTTTCTAATAGGTCATAGGGCAATCCATTCCCTGTTGTTCCAGCCCCCATGCCTTACTTTGCATATGACATATCCGGCGCCTTTCAGCGTGTCATACCACCACCAGACATCAGACCTCATGTGCCTGCTCTCTTCTGGCAGTGGCTGTGACCTCCACCTTCATGGGGTTCTGGGGGCCTGGGCACCAGCAGTGGGGGTGGCATCATCACCCTCTCTGAAACAGGAACATGCATTATCATGCATTTAAGATAATGCCTCTAGTTCTCCCTCTTTGGGGTGCTAGGGATAGCAAATGGAGAGACCCTTGCTGACCCATGCAAATCCTGCCCTTCTTGGGGTGCTAGGGAAGGCAACTGGAAAGACCCTTGCTGGCACGTGCAAATCCTGATTTTCTTGGGGTGCTAGGGATGGCAACAACTGGAGACCCTTGTTAGGGATGGCTGTCATGTGTTTGGGTGGGTGCTTCCTTCGGCTCATGCCTGACTGCTGGAAGAGCCCCCCACACCCACTCTCTCTGTGACAGACATCCACTGCCACCCGCTGATGCCCACTGTTTGTGACTGAGTGCCCACCATGCACCCGCATGCGAGTGAGCTCACTCTAAAGGATAGTATTCATACTATTCTTCTTGTCCTGAAAGTAAAAATAAAGTTTACAAACCTGGCAGCACCTCCTGTGCCCTCTTGCTCCTCTAATGAGGAGCCAACCTCCAACACCTCAGAAGGTCCAGCAGCCTCTTCGTCCTCCACATCCTCCACCTTGATCTACCTAATCCTCTTCATTTTCCCTCCTCCCAACACACAACAGCCAAACAAAACACCCACCAACTCACAACCAATCAGCCAAACCAACACAGCCAAACCAACAGTCCAACACAGCCAAACCACACCAGACAAAACCACACAGTCAGCCACAACACACGTTCTCTCTCCACACAAGTTCCGCACACACTCGAATTTCCAGTTTCCAACGCGATCACGGGATCACGCAAGCGTAAGACTGATACCACCCCCCAAACATTTGGCGGAACCGAACTCCACCAAACTGAATGACCGAATCCGAACTTGGTTCCTGGACCGAACGACCAAACCCAATTCCTGAACCGTACAACGGAACAACCGAACCGCGTTCTGTTTGCACATCCCTAACTTTGTGCCCAAATCAGTGTGAGAACCTGCACCCGGATATGCACAACATGCTCCTGTACCTCTCCCACATTGTTTTGAAGGGCTTCAAGTTGTTCCTGCAGGTCCACAGACTCCTGCTGCTGCTCATTAGCCTCTCTTGCACACAAGTGCACAGCTCATTCACTGTTGACATAATGTACATCCCTGTTAAAGTGCATGGGAATGTACTACTCCCCCACATAGTTTGAACTTTTAAGAACACTTACTTGCTTCCCTCAGTTCCCTGTTTAAATTCCCATGGAAATTCATCTGCCTGGTTAGCTCAGCAGAGGCCTGCAGTAGCAGCCGTCTGAAGGCCTCCTCTGCAAGGAAATTTGACCCTTTAAGTGTTGTTGCTGTACATTTCTTAAAGTTATTACAATGGCCAGGAATCATGTTTGTTGCTTGCCATCCATCCCTTGCCAATAATACATCCGTGGGGATTTTTCTGTAAGTGCTGTTGTGCAAAAGTGGAATACATGGCCTGCATTTCCTCTTTTTCAGTTCTGGACCTCTGTACAGGTGTGCCTGTTTTAACTCTGGAGGTCTCCTCGGCATCAAATGTGCTCTCAATGATCATAATTTGGGTCATCTTTACTGCTATCCCTGTGCAGAGCTTCTCATAGATGACTCTATAGAAATCATTTACATTTCTAGTCCCTTAAATACTAAACTGTACTGTAAACAGGACAGAGTCAAAACCAATCTTTGCTTTTAGCATGTTTTAGATATTCCTTGTGGTGGTGGAGATTGAGGAAGATGCAGGCTGGACAGTGTGGGTGTAATGCAATCCATTTAATCCCTTAAATACTAAGCTGTAAACATGGATGATCTTGCGGGAGTAGTAACCATTGGGGGTAGGTGAGGGTCTGGAGTGAGGGGAGAGTGTGACTGAGATGGAGAGGAGGTGGCAGCCCTGCTTCATGAATTTGGAGTTCCAGCTGTCTGCCAACAAACAGTATGGCATTAGAGTGGGCATGGAGCTGAGGAGTAGCTGTTGCCAAGCTCCATGTTTTGCCATCACCTGGGAGGTGAGACACCTAATTGAGTTGGCGTTGGGGATTGGACCAACCCCCTGCTGGGAACTTGAAAAGGGATTTTGTAGCGTGTCTGCACCATGGATGTGCGCCACGTGCCTATGGGCTGCGCGCACAGGGTGCGCCCTTGTGCGCGTGGCCTTAGGCACCGGTAGGGCGCGGGGGCACCTTAGGCTGTGCAAGGTTGCTGAGCTAGCCGAAGGCTGGACTTTCCCGTGAAGGAATTTTGATCCCAAGCCCACTTCTAAGAACATCTTGTGGATAACCTGGGACCCGGAACATTGTGGCTATATTGGTCATAGGCGGGGTGGTGAGTTATTTTGGGGTATTGGGGTCATGCCTTATGTTAAAAGATCTAGGGCTGAGGCGGCTTCTTTGTCCCCTCCACAGCTGAAGTTTCCAAAACAAAGGAAGATAGAGGATTATCTGATCCATAAGCCCGCCCTGAAGTCTGTTGGGATGACAGTACTTGATAATGATATTTGTCTAAATAACAGATTTGCAGTGCTGGCAGACCCTTTTGTTACAGCTTCCACTCCAGTTCTTGATAAAATAAGCCACTCCTCCCCAAAGGTTGGGTCCCCTGCCTGTGGATTGCAGCTCTTGGTAGATGGTAACCTCAGGAGGATTGCTAATGAGGTAGGACTGACAAGCTTTTTAGCAGACCATGTGGCCCTAACAGCAGAGACAGTCCGGTTCATGTTTATTCATTTGACCCAATTATCAACTAAAGTAGATTTACTCTGGGACCTGCCTTACCAGAGGGGGGACAAGGGATTGTCCGGGGTAAGAGTATACAGGGCTCCTTGGACCACCCGGATGGCCAATTACCTGGTGCTATTTCTAACACAGCTCTTGTCTGTCCCCCTGAGCCAGTTCTAATTCAGCCACCCCTGCTCAATGATTCTGGAAACCGTAGGTTTCTCCCTTCAAATCTGATTTTTGTAGTTTTGCCGCTTCCAGCAGGGCATCTCCCTTACTGGAATATGCCTCTGGACACGGCCGAACATCTAAGGTTGCTACTTAGAATCTCGATTACACGACATAGCATTAGCTCTGTAGATCATTTCATAAGCTCCAGGGACCGCTGGATCATAAATGTTACATTCAGCTCATCCACCTGGTCTTTAAAGATTCTTGCTAAAGAAAGGGGATTAAATAGCAGAGCGGTCTTTATCTCAAGAGTGTTAGCTCCGCACGCCAGTTATTCAAAGACTGAGGCTGCAGGGCTGTTCCCCCCAGTGACGGGTATGGCCCCGGCAGTTCCATCCCTTCCAGCTTTCCCGCCCGAACAGAAAAACTTAGTGGGGCCTCCCTCCAGTGATTGTATAACACCTGGGAATGTAGTCACCCGAGGGAGGGCAAGGAAATCACACACACTCATACCCCCTCAGAGACCGCTAACTTAATTGAATTGTTAAAAGATAATGAGATGGAGGTTGATCCTCCCCGGCCACGGTGGGCATCTAGTGGACCTCCCCCTAAGGCAATGTTGTAGGGATTCGTTTCGGTATCATCGGGCATTTTGGATCAGAAGGCCGTATTGAACAAATTGAAAAATTTTCTGGGAAAGCTTGGGGAAATGAGGGGAAGAACAGGTCAACTGGTAGTGGGTAGGAACCCCCCTGCGGGTAGAGGGGTACCTCTCCCTCCTACATTACAGATCAGCATGACCTCCACCTCTCAGATAGCTTTTTTCTCTTCATCAGGAGGCCCCCAGTGGACTATTGATTTGGGGGTTGATTTTGACCCTTTGGGGCAGGCCTGTGCACAGCCAGGTGGCAGAGTTTCAGTCAGGGGTATTAACCCTCTGGTAGAAGGGGGCATGCCCTTTTCCCCAATACCCTTAGGCCCCTCATCATCTTTTAGGGAGCTGAGGAGCGGGGAGAGTGTTTCTGCCTTGGAAGGCAGTTTGGTGATCTCTCAGCTTCCGGTGGCCCAGTCCCATCGGACTACTGCGCGAGCCATGCAGGAAGTCTCTCCTTTAACATTTGCCAGAATGTTAAAAGGATTGTGGCCAGGTGACCTTCCTCCAGGAGGGAATTCCAAAGGTGTGGCCCGGCCACTGAGAATGCCCTCTCCATTGTGGCCCCCCGCTTAACATGGGGGACCTCCAAGAAGGCACCCCTGGCAGACCAAAGGAGCTGCTCTGGGGCGTGGAAGGCGAGGTGGTCCCTGAGGTATGAGGGGCCCAGACCGTGAAGGGTCTTATAGATTAACACCAATACCTTGAAACAGTCTCGGCATGCTATTGGCAGCCAGTGCAGAGTACGGAGCACAGGTGTTATATGCTCCCGACGGCCTGTCCGCACCAAGAGACGGGCCGCCACATTCTGCACTAGCTGCAGCCTCCGAACAAGGAACAAGGGCAGCCCCACATAGAGCGCATTGCAGTAGTCCAGCCTCGAGGTGATGAAGGCATGGACAAGGGAGGCCAGGTCTGGGCCGGAGACGTATGGACGCAGCCTCCACACCAGATATAACTGGCGGAAAGTGGCCTTCACCACTACCACCATCTGTTGCTCCAGGCAGAGATCTGCATCCAGAATCACCCCCAGACTCCGAACCTGCTGATCTATGGGAGGGCAAACCCCCCCAATCAGGGGGGTTGACACCTCCCTCGCTCTCCCCACCACCATCACCTCTGTCTTATTGGGGTTGAGCTTCAGTCTGCTCTGCCACATCCATTCCTCCATGGCCTCCAAACACTGGGATAGCAACGAGACGGCAGGGTCTTGGTCACCTGAAAAAGAGAGGTACAGCTGAGTATCATCAGCATATTGGTGACATCGCACCCCGAACCCTCTCACAACCTCCCCCAAGGGCTGCATATATACATTAAATAACAATGGAGACAGAATGGAACCCTGAGGAACGCCGCAGGATAAAACGCGGGGGCAAG
>QEPC01003049.1:75829-88761 GCA_003113815.1 Sphenodon punctatus | reverse complement strand
ACACACACACACACACACACACACACACACACACACACACACACACGGAGCCTGAGCATGGTGACAAGAAATCCCGATTACCCACTTCATTGGGTAGATGAGGAGTGGGGCAGACAAGGGACAGATATATTTGGAAGGGATTATCTCCAGTGTGAGATTGCAAAGCAAATTTATTTATTTAATTATTTATTTAATATATTTATACCACGCCCCTCCTGCGAACAGCTCAGGGTGGCTAACAATCCAATACAAAACATTTAAAATATTTAAAACATCATAAAAACAACAATCAAAACAGGGATAGACAAAAATTATACTAAAAAATAAAGAAGGGTAGAGGGAGAAAAAACCCACTAACCCAGCCTCCCACCCTCCACAAAGGCCTGGGTGAACAGCCAGGTTTTACAAACTCGCTGGAATGTTAAAAGGCTTGGGGACAGGCGAGCTTCCTCTGGGAAGGAGTTCCAAAGATGTGGCCCAGCCACCGAGAATGCCCTCTCCATTGTGGCCCCCCACTTAACATGGGGGACCTCCGAGAAGGCACCCCCAGCATACCGAAGGAGCTGCTCTGGAGCGCGGAGGGTGAGGCGATACCTGAGGTATGGGGGCTGAGACTGTAAAGGGCCTTATAGATTAATACTAATATCTTGAACCTGGCTCGGCATGCTATTGGCAGCCAGTGCAGAGCCTGGAGCACAGGTGTTATGTGGTCCCGCCAACCAGTCCCCGAAAGGAGGTGGGCCACTGCATTCTGCACTAGCTGCAGTTTCTGAACCAGGAACAAGGGCAGCCCCACGTAGAGCACATTGCAGTAGTCCAGCCTTGAGGTGACAAAGGCATGGACAAGGGAGGCCAGGTCCGGGCCAGAGATGTACGGACGCAACCTCCACACCAGATACAACTGGCGGAAGGCAGCTTTCTCCACCCCCTCTACCTGCCCCAAGGGCTACATATATACATTAAATAATAATGGAGACAGAATGGAACCCTGCGGAATGCCGCAGGATAAAGTGCGGGGGCACGATGTTTCAGCTCCCAACACTACCCGCTGACTTCTCCCTGATCAGAATGAGTGAAAACATTAAAGAACAGTCCCGTCCAGCCCCCCCAGGTCATGCAGCCGTCTCAACAACAGCCCATGGTATCAAAGGTGGCTGAGAGATCTAGCAGGACGAGAAATGTCGAATGTCCTGCATCCATCTCTCGGTGGAGATCGTTGACCAAGGTCACCAATGCCGTCTCAGTACCATAGCATCATAACAAAGGTGTGCATGTGAGCAGCCTGAGCAAACAAAACAGCTCTCATGGCAGAATTAATGTGGTAGTGGTCCCCATCTTCCTCTGCCTCCTCAATTGCTCAAATTAAATGAACTTCTGGATTGGCCATATCTAAAAAAGACATAACCAATGAACAAAAGCATTCAAGGTGCCATGAATCGATGACGATTCAGTTGTGTCATGGAATTTCTGGTCCAACACTGACCCTTTTTACACAGACACTCTAACACTGATAAAATGGGTTGTACCATTTTATTATACATGTTGCAGGGCACCCATAGAGCACACCCGAAGCCCTGCAACATGTACAATAAAATGGTACAACCCATTTGATCACTGTTAGAGTGTCTGTGTGAAAAGGGCCACTGTCACATGGGACATTGTACTCCCATGAACCCATGTTCGGGAGCACATGAAAGTCAGCTGTGGGCCAGTATTCACAGGATGACATGAATGTGAAAAAAATGCAAATTGCACACACCACACATTTTTCCTTTCATTTTCAAAAAAAGCCACACGTGCAAACTGCACCTGCGCGAATGTGATTTGACCTAATAAATATGTTAGCTTGGAAAACGCAGCACGTTTGTTTCATGTCTAATAACACCCTAAGAAAGTAAACTTTAGTCTTACACCATTTTTAGACGAGGTGCTGCAGAAGCGCCTCCCGAGCCGTGCGTTAAGACAGAAGCCGGCTACGCTGCCAGAAGTGACGTTCTCCCCGTTGCTGGCAACGGTGGCGGCCGGAGACGTGGCGCTTTGCAAAGGCGTGTTCTAGAGACCTGAAAATTGAGGTCTCTAGAACGCGCCTCTGCAAAGCGTCGCGTCTCCAGCCGCCGCCGTTGCCAGCAACGGGGAGAACGTCACTTCCGGCAGCGCGACGCGGCTTCTCTCTTAACGCGCGGCTTGGGAGTCGCTTCTGCAGTGCCTCGTCTAAAAACGGTTTTAGTCTCATGTGGAAAGAGGGGGGCCCTTTCTATTTTTTCTTAATGAATACTATCTAATACAGTCTCTCACAGCAACAAGTTAAAGCATTTCTGTTTAGTAGGGTAGGCATACCTCCCCTTTAAAAGAGGACACTCTTTTGGTTCCAGTGCAGCCCTGAAGCATGTATTTTTGATAAACATCCTCTTTTAAAGGGGAGGTATGTCCACCCTACTGTTTATGAAACAACACTATAACAGATAAAGTTCCAAATATATACAAAAGGCAGGGAGCAAAAGAGAGGTCCCAACAGGCCTTTTCCATCTGCAGATTTTGCGATTCATGCCATGCACCACTTCACATATCTGAAAATAATATCTTGGGGTATTCATTTAAGCTAAAGCCACAGCCATTACTTTGTAATGAATATAATTACTTCTTGTGCACACTTACCACTGACATTAAAAAATGCTTCAGTTTAATTCAGCTCATTTGAACAAATTCATGCTATTACGTCCCCTGCACTCTCTTCCAAATACTTCTTTTTCTTGCTATAATGAGAACCCAGAGCATTACTGAATGCGCTGGAAACCTGAGATGATGGAGGACAAAGCTAGCACAGCCTGGAAGCTCTTAAGTGTACAGGTAATAAGCAGAAAAGGGAGAAAGGAATGTTGAGGAAATTATATTATTGAGACCAGTGCTTGTTGAGAGAATTTCTCCACAGCTGCCCTGAAAGGGGAAATTGTTTTCTTTATAGTGTGTTTAGAAAAGGCCTTTTTTTACATACATGCTGAAACAAATATGGCATTCCGTATTTGCAAATAAAATTTACATGTTTATTCCTATGAACAAATATCTGAATTCATCTTCATCTCCATTGCAAAATTTTCTTCCTGGGTGTAGTCTTCCATGCATTGAAGTCAATGGTTCATCTCCCTTTGACTTTAACAGTGAGGTTTGCATCCCTTAACTTTGTTTCTTCAGTTACTTCACTTTGGTATATTGGGATTTTATAAGTCACTTCAGTTACTTTGCTCTTCAGTTATTCAGTATTTTTGTGACTGAGAAGGGCCAACTACATTCATGTTCACAAATTCAAAAAACCTTCCCTAAATAGTACTGCAGAAGACCAAAGTATCCAATAAGGAAATGCCAAAATACAGAGACACTAACTTATTAATGTAAACAAAGAATCAAATATCAAAATGCCAAAGTGACTGAAGTATCAAAGCATAAACCTGTAGTACAGAATCAAATCTGCAAACAAAGATGGAAGTGACTATCGCTTTGTATTCACTTAGCTAAAAGAGATACAAATAGACCAAATAAGTTTTTATTAATTTATATTTGTGCCCAATATTCATTTCTCCTCTAGCACCCATGCACAAGAGTGCCTGTTGCAGCAACTCGCAATTTGGTTCTACTTTTGGCAGCAATTACTGCAGCTCTATTGCAGACAAAACTTTCATCAGTCACAGGTGTTTGAAATACCACCATGATGCTGACTCTGCTAAGTAGGGCTGGCCGAACAGAACGGAGTTCAGAAATTCGGTTTGGTTCAGTTTGGTTTGAAATTTGAATTCGGAAATTCGGTTCGGTTCGGTTTGAAATTCAAGTTCGGTTCGGAAGTTCAGTTTAGTCGACTGAACAGACCAAGTTCAGTCGAATTCCAAACTTCCTAACCAAGTTCAGCCATTCAAAAACAGGTTTTTTGGTGTGTGTTGCCACTAGGGATGGGTGAACAGAACGGAGTTCGGAAATTCGGTTCAGTTTGAAATTCGAGTTCGGTTCGGTCAACCGAACAAACTTCCGAACCACGTTCGCCCATCCCTACTGCTAAAACCAATCAGTACAGAAGTACTTGACATACCAGAGACCCTTACTTCAGAGCAGTAGATGGAGCTCCAAGACTCCCTTCAGCAGCTATTTATCAACTTTTAGAACTGCTCCTGACCTGGGCACCTCCCCAGAAATCCAGCCCTTAGTGCACGTACTTACACCTCCAGCTTAACTCTCAAGCTACTGACTACATCTCTGTCGTACTCGTAGCCTGATGACCTATTCGACTGACCTGGTGATGACTGACCTTGACCTGACCTTTGACTGTATATCACACTTCCACAAACAGCTCTGCCAAATATCAGAAGAATGTCATAAAGGCTCCCTATTTTATATGTCTGCACAACATATGCACTGGTGTGCATATCATTTTTGCTATTGCAATAACTATAACAAACATTGTCATTTTCATTTTTGTTACTGCAATAATGAAAACAACAAATAATAATGAAAATAGAACAAAAATGATATTTTGTTTTTGAAATAAAGGGAAAACACTGAAATACATATTTCCATCTATATCTTTTTTGTTTCTTATTCGATTACAATGTAAACTGGGGAGATTGTACCTCCAATGAAGGGCAGTATGTGTACTTATTTTTGAGATGATTAGTTAAAATAAACCAATGTTAAAAGCACTTGAACTTTGTGATTTTAAGAAAATCTCCATACGCATTTATGACAACTTCTTTATCTTCCATCTTTTTTGCATGAAACCTGTGAATATTATGTCCCTCCATAAGTTTAACATTTCTTTCAATTTTCAGAAAGATTGGATAAAAGGTCCTGATGGTATAAGACATTAACTTGAAAATACATTTCTAGCTGTAACATTTTTATATTCCACCCTGTTTACAGGATAATTGGCAGGAATGTATCAAATTCCTTCCCCTTCATCTCCACCAAACTATAGGACAAATTAATAAAGGGCCCCAATTTTATAAGTAATTGAAGTTGTCCCCTTGAAGACCATTATTAAGACAATTAGCAGCACCAGTCAGAGGCAGGCACCTGGCATGGCAGGGGGAGGGAGGATGTAGGAGGGAGGATGGGGAGCAACACAAAAGACTTCCAGACACATTCACTGGCCAATTACTGCATGTTTCCAGTTTTACAGGATCAATCAGTAGTGGCTTCAAGGCAGACATAGGGCCCTCAGGCACATAGAAGGGACATAACTGGTACTTTGGGGATAGCATCCCAGCAATCAGGAGACAGTTTACACATCCAGGCTGACTAATTATCATCACAATCACATCCTGCAGCACTGTGACAGAGGACATAAGAGCATCTCTATTGGCTCTTTCCTAAACAGATGCTTCTGACTTCCCAGTAACAAGTGGGGGAGAGATGTTGGGATGGTCACAGCACAGAATGAGGATATTTGGTTGACATTTCTGCTGGCCAATTGACTTCACAAACCGATCTTATACCACAGTCACACATAAGAGAATTCCTGGCATATGCTCCTTCTCTGCATATGCTGTTCAGGCACACAAAATTGGGACCCTTTATCACATATTTCTGATATTTGGCATAGATGATCTTGAAAGTGTGGTACACAGCCCTGCCAAATGCCATGTACACTGGTTGGACTACAAAGATGTTACAGTCAGTTAATTGCTTATATCACCAGGACCCTTTATCCAATCCTTCTGAAAGTTGGCAGAGTTAGTAAATATGGGAAGGGGTATATACTTGCCAAGTTTCATCTACATTAAGTGTGAGGCAAAGAAGGTACAACTACGAATGTAAATGAACATTTTTGCAAAATAATATAATTAAACTGTTAATAAAATTGTATTCCTTTATCCAATCTTTTTGGAATTTGGTACACATAATTCTTTCTATTTGACATACAAACCCTACATGTTTTAGCAAAATATAATGAAAAACAAAAAAGCTACACCTGAGAATGTATTTTCCATTGAAACCAATGGAAAACAAAAACGAAAGCAAAAACGAAAATGAAAAATTGATATTTATGAAAACAAAAAAATGACATTTAAATTTTAAAAAATGAAAAAATTAAAACCCAGGTCCCTGGAGCACACTTCTACTTGCCTTACAGTCACGCCACAGAGGCAGGCAGTGATCAGAACCTCCACTCAGTCTCCATTTGGTTGAAAACAGGCATGCAACTTTACTGTGCTCCCAGCTCAGCTTAGTCAACACTGGCCTTCTTCAGACTGCCCCCTGACTCCTAATCCAGTGCAAAACCGAGTGTGGATTAGTGATGATATGGTTTATTATTTCCAGACATAATTACAGGTATGGAACCATAATTAAGTTTAAAAAAGAAAAAGAAAAAAAGATTTTGACCCCCACCCTCCAGGGCTCATCTTTCCACCCACCTCCACCACCTGGGGCCCTGGTATGGTACTTACTAGCCTCGGATGCTTGATTGAAGATCTGGGAGGCTTCTTCTGTGTGGCAGAACCTTCCAGCAGACTCTCTCATTGTCGTGCAATGTGGAAATCCCTGATCCACAGTGCATGTGCAAAATGGCTGCTGGGGCGGTTTTGTCTATGTGCCACCATTTTCCAAAATGGCACTGGGAGCATCAGCACCTTTTTGGAAAGGGACAGCAGTTCTGCGCATGTACAAACAGCGCCATTAGTGCATGAGCAGAACTGCTGTCCTTTTCCAAAATGGCATCAACTCTGCCAGCGCCATTTTGGAAAAGGGCTTAGCATGTGCAAAACGGCCCAAGGAGCCATTTTGCACATCTGTGATGTGCAGCAGGGATCTCCACATTGTGCCATGGCAAGGGAGCCTACTGGGGGGCTCCCCCACACAGGACGAGCCTCCAGGACCTTTAATCAAGCCCACTGGACCTTCAATCAAGTCCTTTGAGGCCAGTAAGTACCAGACCAGAGTCCCAGAGGGTGGGGGCTGGGAAACCCAAGTCCGTAACCGCGGATCCACAATTTGTGGACCGCTCTTATGGATTGTTCCAAAACAGCCTGTTACAGATGTATCTGTAATACATCTGTACATGACATCTCTAGTCAAAGCATATTGATATATAATCCTGTGTGATTTGTTAAATCACAATTAAACTGTTAGGATTTAAGATAGGCTCAAACCAGAAATTTGGGTCTGAGTGAGCTCCTAGCCCATCCTCTCCGTACCCAGTCTGTGAACTCCGCTCCTCCTCTGTCCCCTCTCTCGTCCTCCCTCACTTCCCCTGCTTCCCCTAACCACCTTCGTCCCTTCTCCCTAGCTGCCCCCCATGCCTGGAACGCCCTCCCTGCCCACATCCGCCTCGCCCCCTCCCTTCGTACCTTCAAATCCCTCCTCAAGACCCACCTCTTCCGCTCTGCCCTCCCCGACTTCTCGCTCCACTCACCTAACTCCTGCTGATACCTACCATCCAGTACAATCTGTTACTAAGATCTGTGTACTCATATCCTCACCACATGGACAAACCAGCCATCATTTTTGATGTAACCAAGCCAAGTGCATGCACCTGCGACCTCGCATCCTCGTGAATGTTACATCCCTTGTCTCTCCCTGTGTTCCCTTCTTTCATCTCTCCCCCCCCCCCCCCCCCCCCATCTCTCAGATTGTAAGCCCTTAGGCAGGGACCGTGTCTATTCAATTACTTTGTAAAGTGCCAGGTACATTGCTTGTGCTATATAAATGCTTGCTAATAAAAAAATAATAATAATATACAGACCTGATACAACTGACCCCACTCCTATGGAGAGCTGTGACATCACTATGCTCCATAAGGCATGGGCCCACATCAGGCTGAGACAGGAGTAAGGGGGTGGGGAACATTTACCTTCCTTCAGACCACTCTGAAAATTAGTACAAGCTCTGCAGACCAGATAGGAGTTGGAGACAGGGTTGCACTCAGGTTGTGGGAAGGAGGATAGGGTCCAGATCATGGATCTATGCCATGGGCCCTTCCCCAATCCTTTTGGGTGAGACTTCATCTCTGTTCCCTTCCCCCGAGCTCATTCTCCTGAATGGTTGAAGGTAGGGAGTGGATGCAGAAGCTAGGTCTTGAAGCTGGAAAGGGGTCAAATAAAATTCAGCCACAAATCAGATTTGGCCCACCACCTTGGCTCAGGGATGGAAACCTATGGCCTTTCTCCCACGTCTTTCCAAAATTCCAACAAGCCCCTGTAGAGTGATATGATGATGCAATACTCCATAAGGAGAGAGGCCACATCAGAAAGGAGCAGGACTAAGAAACGCCCCCAGCCCTTTCTATTATGAACACACTATTCAAGGCTAGACTACTGCAACGTGCTCTACGTGGGGCTTCCCTGGTTTCTGGTTCGGAGGCTGCAGCTAGTGCAGAATGTGGCGGCCTGTCTCCCGATGGGGATGGGGCAGCGTGAGCATATGACACTGGTGCTCTGTGCCCTGCACTGGCTACCTATAGTGTACTGAGCCAGATTCAAGGTGTTAGTATTGATTTATAAAGCCCTGCACGGTCTGGGCCCCTCTTATCTTAGGGACCGCCTTGCCCTCCGCGCCTCAGAGCAATCCCTTTGGTCCACCAGGGGTGCCTTTCTGGAGGTCCACAATGGAGAGGGCATTCTCGGTGGCCGGGCCACGGTTATGGAATTCCCTCCCGGTGGAGGCTCGCCTGGCCCCGGGCCTGTTGGCTTTTCAATGTGTCTGTAAGACTTGGCTGTTCACCCAGGCCTTCAGAGGGAAGGGGGGAGAGGGAGAGGGGAGGGGAACGTTTGGGGGGTTAATTTTAATTATTCATATTGTTGTTTTTATGTATTTTATTGTTTTAACTGTTGTGAGCTGCCCCGAGATGCTGTAGGCAAGAGGGGGTGGCCAATAAATATAAATAAAATAAATAAATAAATATTCACAGGATGCTGTGATGTCATGGCGTTTTGTAGGGGCGGGGCCTCCCCCCTTGCTGCTGAGGTCATAGAGGGGTAAAATAAAGCTTCTGGTCTCTATGTCCACACTTGGGGTCTCCTCATCTTTATTTCCCATTTGTTCCATATATTTCCGGGCCAGATACTAGTGCAGACACCAGAATGACCAGTGGGTTGTAAGTTGCATATTGATGAATGGGTGCTGGTTCAAAGCTCTGTGCAGCATTAAGGATATGTTTGTGCGTGTGCGCACACACGCGTGCATGTGCGCACACACACACACACACACACACACACACACACAGGCATAGATGAGGAATATGAGACGAAGGGTAAAAATAGAAGTGATAGTGGAACAGCAGCAACCTTGGCCAGGTCGGGTTGCTGCCTCGCTGCTGACACAGTTGGGGTCAGATCAGGGAACTGACCACCCATGACCTTGGCCAGGGAGCTGTCCCAGCCCCGCCCCATGACAGGCAGCTATAGCAGCCAATCATGGACTGCCATGGCAGCGGCCCAATTTGCATCAGATGGGGGGGGGGCGGTAGCCAAGTCTGTGATTTTGGCACTTTGCACAGAGAGCCTGGGATAGCTGCCAGCACACCCAGGGTCAGTCAGGGCAAACATCTGGGAGTGTGAACTGTGAGAGTGACCTACGGGCCACAGCAGGACAAAACTGGCCAGAGCAGGTTAATGGCACGTTTGTTTTTTTACCCAAAAAGAGGTTAAGCAACTTGCCCAAGATTACAAAGGGTCAAAAGGAAGAACCAAGACGATAGCCCCAGAGTTGGACAAATTGAATTTTCTTACGCTGGTAAAATGATAGCAAGAGAACTCACTTCTTTAAAGAGGATGAAGAATAAGAAAAATCCTGAATCTAATAGCCTGAGGAATCCGTTGTTTCTTTTGATAGCGTACAAGGTACATCATACAAATGAACTTATTCTTGTTGGGAAAATCCTTTCAGAACTTATGGCTTTTGTTGTTCTCCCTCGATGCAGCCCTCTGCTCACAGGGCTGGCAGCAAAGTAAAATTTACTATAATCCTGATCACTGAAGCACCAGCATGCAACCATCAGGATCTGAGTACATTTCACTTGACTTCCAGCACTCAGAGCAGAGCCATGCTGCTGGGGAGAACAGCACATTTGGGAATGAAAGAAAATACAGAGGGCTAGAGGCAGCAACATGAGAACTTTGTAATGGGGTGGCGGGAGCAGAGACGCTTAATGCAGGAGATGAGAGAAGGCTAAACAGAAAAGTGCCAGACAGGACACAAGAATGGAAGAGAAGCAAGGGAAAGAGCATATATTTATATGATCAAAATTTGTGAAGAGGAAGAAACTAGACCTGAAAATAATATCCGCATCAAATATCATATCCCTCAGCTTTGCCCAGTTTGAACTGTAGCAGCTGAAATGGATAATAACCACTGTTCAGTTCCATCTTCATTGGACATCTGCTTTAAATATTTCTATTTGGAGATTGACAGTTGAATATTATTCTTGACAAATAAAATGTAACACTATTATTTTGGAACATCTAAGTCACTGCTCTCTAATTTGTTCAAATACACACAAGCTGTAGAGACAAAATAGTGTGGAGATGTCTTTAATTGGATCAACTCAAATTGGTTGAGGTGCACAAGCTTTCGGACCTCACAGGGTCCTTCGTCAGGCAGGTCAGGAGTTCAAACTGGAGTTCCAGTCCTATATTTGGGACCAACATGGCAACCACGCATGCTCACCCAAATACAAATAGTACATTTTTAATTGATTTCTTTAGGCTAGAGTAACAAAGTAATCAAATTTTGAAATCATTTTGGCCCAGATCGTCAAAACATAGGGTGTAGTCACACAAGACAGGGGCTTGCACTGGCCTGGGTCCACTCACCTATCTGCGGTGGCCACCAGATGTTTGCCTTGGGGTGGGCTGGGGCAGTTCCACATGGCATCATCCCCAGAAACACAGAGCGCACCATGTGGGTTGACCCGGTCTGACCTGGGGAACTGGGCTCCCATGAGTGCCTCCTGGGTGAAAGCCCTCGGGCAGCCCCACCTGCATACTGGTCCACCAGCACCATAGACAAAGTCATGGTGCCAGCAAAGATTGGGTCCCTGGAGGAAGCTGCCACCAGCTGCCTGTCAGCTGTTGGAAAGTAGTTAACCCCAGGGAGGAGGATCTGCCCTGGTGTCCCCAGCTGAAGTGGCTACTCATGCAACTGAGGACGCTAGGGCTGATCCTGCTTCTCCCTGAGGCTGTTCCAACAGCTGACGGGTGGGTGGCAGGGGCACGCTTCCCCCGCCACTCTAAAAACTGATAGGTGGCTGGCGGCAGCTTCCTCCCTGTCTGTGTGTTGGGCTTTCTGCATTACACCATAGTGGCAGGGCTGCCTTTGTGCCCCGGGACTCATGTGTGAGTCTGCCTGTTTGAAGAGCTCCCTGACTTGTCCCCATGGGCGACTGCTGCGAGGGCTCCACAGAGCAGCTCAGCCCATGTGACACCATATTTACCTTCTTTGTGGTCACAATTTAGCATTATTGCACATCGCACTTAATGTTCCCCACGTTCTGGATTGTTTCCTACTTTTGATAAGAATAATTTTGATAGTACCTGGCTTAATATGAGAAGGAATAATATAGTGGACCTGGGCCGGTCTATAGAGTATCTACGGGGCAAGGATCCCAGGGCTGCAAGAAAAGAAATTCTTGATAGGGTGGATGATATTGCTCGCCAAAAGGATATTGCGAGGATCAGGGCCTCTGCATCATTGGGATATTATTTAAATTTGATCCCTGAATTTTTGAAACTGGCCAAATATTGGCATTATAATATTCCTCCCATTATTTGTAGGCAACTGTTATTTATTTATTTTNGCTTGCTTGCTGCTGATCTCGCTTTAAATCTCCCTCCGGCGCTTGTGTTGTTGCTGGTTGCCCGGCAGCGACGCTGCGTGCCTCGTCCCTGGCTGTGGCTCGTTTCGTTCTGTTCCGCCCGGGGACTGGCGTCCAGACGTTACTTTTGCTTGGTTCCCAGTGGGGGTTCGTTGGACCACGCTTCCCGGGACCTTCCCCTGGCTAGCCCGGGAAGCGTGGTTGAACCTGACCCCATGTGGGTATTGAGCGTGGTGAATATCTGGCGCGTGCCGTTCAGATGTTCAGGGCCCTTTGGCCCCACGGGGGGGTTGAGCATGGTTCACTGTGGTTGAGCGTGATCTTGTAACGTCTGAAGACACCCATTGGTGGCTATAGCATGCCATAAATCCATGATCTTAGCTCTTCCTTCCCTCATTCTGAACACACTCTTTAAACACTCTTCTCCCCTTGCTCCTACCTGATCCATGGAGCTTGTAATAAGGTTCAAAGTGGCCCATAGAAGGGAAAGGTAATGCTGAAATGAGTACCTAACAAATAGGTAAACCCATTGAATATACCTTAACTGATCCAAAAAAATTGTGGTTTGGGTAAAAAACAATATTTGTTTATGCTCCATCAGGTATCCTTTTTGATTGTTTTTTTCTTTCAGATTTTGAGTTTTATTCGTTTATTTTGATATTTCAGTCATTTTAGCACTTTGGTTATGGTATTTCAGCAATATTAGCAGTATTGCACATGCACAACTGGCGAAAATAATGTCACCCAAATGCCTGGAACACTGAAGTAACTGAATTGAAATCCCCCAGAGCCTCAAAATGAATATGCGAGTGCCTGTTTCAGTCATGGATATTATTTAGGTACTTGGAGGGCTACCTGAAAAATGCAAATAATATTTGTAAATAAACCTCACTACACTTTCCAGCTCTAATACATATTAACCAAAGCAAAAAATGTAACAATTTAAAAATAAACTTAAATGTACAAGAGTTTTCTTAAAATACACACACACAAAATTCAGTACAATTACAATTCAAAACACCTTCCACTCTATACATTGCAACAAAACATAAACGTCAAAAAACATAGAAATTAATTCACAATTAGAGCAATATTTAATATTTTATCATCAACATACATTTAATATATGTACTAAATT
>QEPC01003049.1:20651-55984 GCA_003113815.1 Sphenodon punctatus | reverse complement strand
TCTCTCTCTCTCTCTCTCTCTCTCTCTCTCCCCCCAGGACCACACAAGGGCTCTGGGGCCACTCAGGGGAATTAGCTCCACCCCTCTGCTACGCCTATTCAGCCCGAGCCTCGGCTGAATCCCCCTTTTCTGGAAGGCGGTACCCTCCTATAGGACACAACACAGGCAGTCTAGACGGTATCAAGTCGACAGTCCTTTAATAGTATAGTCCAGTGTACAGAATTCCTGGGACTGCTGACTCAGTCACCTCCACCCTGCAGGCCAAGGTCAGTCTCTCACAGACTCAGGAGCAACCTAACATCAACACCCAAAGTTCATCCAGCCAGGCCTCAAAGCCCCAGGTTCTGGCCCAGCCTTCTCCACGCATGAGGCTCACCCCTGGGCACAGCCTCTCCTCAGTAGGGATGTGCGAACGCAGATCAGGGGTTCGGCATTCGGCCCGAACGCAGGGTGTTCGGCCCGTTCGCGAACACCCTGAACTCGAAATGCACCCCACCCGAACTGGCCGAACAAAGTTTGGGTTCTGAATCCATTTGGGCGGGGGACAGGGGGAAGCCGGTTTTCCCTCCCCCCTCCAGGATGCGTGGGTGGAAGAGGTGCTGGGGCTCACCTCCCCCACCCCCTGCCCAGCCTCGTAAAATTTAAAAACAAAAAACCAAAACTCCCCACCCCACGGATCGCCCTACCTGGTGGTACCGGGGCTTCAGCCCTGGGTCCAGTGGTGGCAGCAGAAGCAGGTCTGGCAGCGCTCCGGAGAACTTCAGGCCTCTCCTAGGCCTTCTGGGTCAAATGACCCGGAAGGCCTAGGAGAGGCCTTAAGTTCTCTGGAGCGCTGCTGGACCCAGACCTCCGCCGCTACCGCTGCCGGACCCAGGGCCAGTGCCTGATCTACCTGGTGGTGCCGGGGCTCCGGCCTCAGGTCTGGTGGTGGCAGCGGGTCTGATGGTGCTCCGGAGTGCTTCAGGCCTCTACTAGGTCTTCTGGGTCAAATGACCCGGAAGGCCTAGGAGAGGCCTGAAGTGCTCTGGAGCGCTGCCGGACCCAGACCCGCCACCGCTACCACTGCCGGACCCAGTGCCTGACCTACCTGTTGGTGCCGGGGCTCAGGCCTGGCGATGGCAGCGAGTCTGGTGGCACTCCAGAGTGCTTCAGGCCTCTACTAGGCCTTCCGGGTCAAATGACCCAGAAGGCCTAGTAGAGGCCTGAAGCGCTCCGGCGCACCGTCAGACCCGCTGTCACCGCCGGACCTGGGGCTGGAGCCCCAGCACCACCAGGTACGGTGATCCATGGGGTCCCCCCACCGTTTAAATTTTTTTTATGAGGCTGGGCAGGGTGGGAGGTGAGCCCTGGCGCCCCTTCCACCCATGCAGCCTGGAGGGGGGAGGGAAAACCGGGTTGCCCCATCCCAACGGGTTTGGGCCGAACAGCCAGAACCTGAATGGTTTCGGGAGGGTGAACCCTGAACGGGCCAAACCCCCCGGTGTTCGCATATCCCTACTCCTCAGTACCTGGGTCCACTCTGGTTCTCCAGCCTTCAGCATTCTGGAGAGTTTACAGTGGGACAGCTTTGTAAGGGAGAGCTTATACCTTCAGTTCCCAGACAGAGACTGCTTTCCTGTCTGCCTTGCCTCTCCTTATATCTCAGCAGAGTGGGTGTGGCCAGACTTCTTCTCCTCAGCCTTAAAGGGCCAGTGTCCTGTCCACTCTGTCCCAGGGTGTCTCAGCCTGTTTCCTCACCAGCTGATCCCCCAGCTATGGGGCTGGCTCGGTCACACCCCTGGGCATGCTCAGCCCTCAGGCTGACCCAAGCAGCCCCCTTCTTAAAGGGGCAGCAGCCCCGCAGGACTGCTCCCCTGCTACACAGGTTCTCCTCAGCTTACAGCATCATGGACAGATGGATGATTTTAAAGACTGGCTGGACAAGCAAGCAGGGAGATTCCACAATGTCCCTCAGAAACCTGTTCCATTGCCCATAGGTTTTTACAGTTAGGAAGTTTGCCCTAATATCTAACTGAAATATTGCTGCAATATAAGCCAATTCCTTCTCATTCTGTCTTCTGTGGCTGTGGAGAACAAATGTTCAGCATAGTTTATGTGGTATCCTTTTAGATATTTGAAAACTGCTGTCATGTGCCTTCTTTAGTCTTTGTTTTTTCTCTAAACTAAACATGCCTAATTCTTTCAGCTATTCCTCATTTGGGGCATCTAGATCTTTCTTTATCATGAACATGCTTTATGACCCTCCTGTATCCAGACATCTCGCTAATCTTAAAGGCATTATCTCCCAAAGTGTTTGGACACAAGGAAGGTTCTACTGTATTTGTCTTTCAATTGTGCTAGCTGGTGTACAGATGCATATTAAGAAACAACATTCATGGTTCTCGCCTCATTAATACCACATTAACACCTTATGGCGGGGCAGCAGCAGCAGCACTCCCATGATTCAAAGACGCAACGAGGGAAGGAGGCAGAGACCAGCATATCTTCTGGTGTTAATGGGGTTTTGCCGTGACGATACTCACGAATAACAGGACTCAAAATCCAGCCCCTTTCATTTGCGAGTATCATTGCAGCAAAACCCCGTTTGCACCGGAAGTTATGCCGGCCTCCACCTCCTTCCCCCGCTGCGCCTTTGGCTCGTGGGAGTGCCACTGCCATGCCGCCGTAAGTTGTGAATGTGGCCAAACTGAACAGCTCTTTTAAAATTCTATCTGTGAGCATCTCCTTTCTGACTTAAAACTCCATTCCTCCCTTTGCTATATTTTCATATCCTTATTACAGTTTTGTCTCCATGAAGAATTTTTTAATATGGTTGGTTTGCATGAAATATACACTACAAAACAGGGGCCTGATCCTGTAAACATCTATTCATGCAGAAAGTCATTACCCAGACATGAAGCCCCAGTGGAACATCCTTTGTGAATAAAGAACTGAAAGATCGTATGTCTCCCCCCTCAACAGTTGCCTGGTTCATCATTACAGATATTTGCAAATCTAGAAAGTCTGGATTCTGATTTACACTAAATTAATGGACTCCTATAGCTGTAAGACTAATGAGAGACCAGGATTGCTCTTGCAGAAAATTATGAAGATTTACACCAAGTTGCAGTTCAGCTAGTTCTTGATTACTCTCAAAAACAGGCCATTGATTATAGCACATGCATTTTTAAAAAACCTTAACACTTGCCAATGCGATAGCAATTGGGCAACACTAAGTGTGGGTACAGCCAGTATCCAGAAGACCCTGCCTTGGAACAATCCATTTAGCTATAGTTTTTCACTACCCTTTTATTTCAGTAGCAAGTCTTTTCCTGAGGGTCACTCAGCCTGCGTCTGTGGGAAGCAAGACATGCTGTGGTTCTGCCTCCACAGGTGAAAGAGTCAGAGCAAGAATTTTAAATGAACTGTTACAGAAATGTTTACCGTCCAAACCCAGTTCCCAAAGTGGCACTAGCAGAGATTAGGATGCAGCTAACTGTCTGGTTTCCTAACCTGGGAGTGAATCTGCCACAGACACATACGGGCTCCAGTAATATAACATACTCTATTCTATGCATTCCTTATTCACTCAAATTCACTTGATGGAATTTGTTCAGTTTGGAACAAGGTTTAACTGGAAAAAACTTTGTTGCGCTGAAACACTAAACATCTGTTCAAGGTTTTTCTCATTCCCCATCCTAATCTATTCGAAAAGCTATGTGGGCTTAAATAGGGAGTTTACACTAAGTTTGTACTGATGGAATAGAATAGGTCCTCAGAGTGCTACCCTCAAGACCCACTCAGAGCCTTATAATGAAATTCATCCCTGCTGAAAAAAGGCCAGTAAATGACTTCTGGAAATGATTTATATGCAGCCCAAGCTCCATTATACATAAAAAGTGTCTAGCTCTGGGGTGAGAATGGGGAACCTTCAGCCCTTGGGCCAAATCTAGTCTGTGCCTGTTTTTTATTTGGCCCCTTTCCAGTTCCTGGATCTGGCGCATGGATCCAGTCTGTACCGCCAAGCACTGAAAGACTGAGCTCAGGGGGAAGGCAGCAGAGATGAAGGCATACACTCAAGGAATGAGGATGAGTCCATGGAATAGATTCATGATGTGGTCCCGCCTCTTCCTTTCCCCATCCTCAGCAGCACATCCCTTTAGCACTCCCATCCCAAACCCCCTCCTCAGCAGCACATCCCTTTAGCACTCCCATCCCAAACCCCCTATCCAGTCAAGGGAGTGGGTACAAATTTTCCAAATGGCCCACAGGCCCCAGCATCATCCCTGTCTACCTCTGCTCTTAAAGAAGCTGCCATCCAACCCAAGGACAAGTTATTTTTTCTCTCTGCTTCATCAGAGGAAACATCTGGGGGCACGTTGTGACGATGGATCCCTCTACCATCTTCTTCAGGGTTGAGAATTGAGTCCCTATGACTAGGACCTGGTGGAGGCAGCAGCAGGGGGTGGGTCCAGCAATGGGACAGGACTTAACTTTCCTCTCCCAATCTTGAAGGAGATAGCTGAGTGATTTCATCACCACAATATTATATATATATATATATATATACACATTTCAGTAACCAGTTGGATTTAAAGTATATGCTGCTGGGAGTCAAAGTAACAAAGTGTAGAGTGTTGAGGGAAGAAGCAGCTGATGAAAGGGAGGGGAGAAGTACTAAAGATCATTAGTCTTGAGGGACCACAGTATTTGCGCTGACACCAGTCTTGGAGGGACCGAGCACGAGTTTATGGCTGCCATGGCAACCATGGACTTGTCTCAAGTAGTCATCATCCCAACACATGATGGGGGCAACCCTGGACCTGATTTTCTGCACTGGCCTTGAGGCGGGTGATCCGTTGGTCAGGGAGGTGTCAACTGTGCCCTTGTCATGGACGGATCATTACCTCTTATGGGCCTATCTCCCAGCGCTCGTCTGCCCCCGGAGAGGTGCAGAACCAGTTTGGTTGAACTGAGATTGATGGAACTGGAGAGGTTCCAGAATGCTCTGGGGCAATTACCCTCTGATCTTCACGACTGATTGCTTGATGACGTCATTGCTCTTTGGAACATCTTGCTGAATGAGTCCATTGACTGGATGGCTCCTAGACATCCTCCCCCCAAGCATCGGCACCACAGACTTCCTTGGTTTACTGAGGATCTGCAGTTGCTGAAGTGGGAAGGGCAGCAGTTGGAGTGACAGTGGCGCCATTTGCGTGCTGAAGCGGACAGATTGCAACATCCTCCCTCTGCCTGGAACTGGAGTCTTCCTATGCCTGCTGTGATAAAATTACTTCATGGATAAAATTGCTCAGATTCACAGCAACTTTGATGCTGCACTTATTACAATGGGAGAACCAGAGGTTATGGAAGCCCCGTCTTGTCCGGTTTCATGGGATCAGTTTCAGTGGGTGTCCCCCACTGATATGGGGGATGTTCTTGGGGCAGTCAGAGTCACTTCTTGTGAACTGGACCCATGCCCGTCCTGGCTGGTCAAGGCCAGTCAGGAGCCACCGGGCCTGTTGCTAGGAGGAGGAGGGAAGGGGTAGTCAATTCCTCCCTCCTGGAGGGCAGAGTGCCAAGCTACCTCAAGAAGGTGGTGGTGCAACCTCTGCTTAAAAAACCTCTGCTTAAAAACCAGCTATTGGCCAGTCTCTAAACCTTCCTTTTTTAGGGAAGGTTCTTGAATGGGTGGTGGCTCAGCAGCTACAGGAGCATCTGGACTGCATCAGCTTTCTAGATCCCTCGCAGTCCAGCTTTCGTCCAGCTTTTGGGTTATGGCATCGAGACGGTGCTTGTGGCTTTGGTCGATGACCTCCGCCATGAATTGGATCAGGGTCATTTGACCTGGCCAATTCTTTTAGATCTGTCTGCTGCCTTTGTTACCGTTGACCATGAAATGTTGGTGACTCGCTTGCAGGAGTGCTGGGGTGGGCAGGACTGTTCTTGAAAGGTTCCTCTCTTTCCTGACCAGGAGAACTCAGTGAGTGGTGCTCGGGGATCATTTTTCAACCCCTCAAGACCTCTCATGTGAAGTCCCGCAAGGATCCATTCTGTCCCCTCTTCTGTTCAGCGTGTATATGCAGCAGCTGGGCGAGGTCAGTGCCGTCAATTAGGGATGTGCGAACACTGGGGGGCTCAGTGTTTGGCCCGTTCGGTGTTTGACACCCCCCCCAAAACCATTTGGGTTCAGGCTGTTCGGCCCAAACCATTCGGGGAGGGGCCAGGGGGGAACCCGGTTTCCTATCTCCCCCCTGCAGGCTGTGTGGGTGGAAGGGGTGCTGGGGTTCACCTCCCCCCCCCACCCTGCCCAGGCTGGTAAAAAATAATTTTAAAGAAAAACAAAAAAACCCTACCCCAGGGATCGACCAACCTGGTGGTGGTGGGGCTCTGGCCCTGGGTACAGTGGTGGCAGCTGCGGCAGGTCCGGCTCTGGTGGCACTCCGGAATGCTTCAGGCTTATTCTAGGCCTTCCGGGAACTGAAGGAGCGCTTCTGGCCCCTTTCGGTGGAAAGGGAGGAAGTTCTCCTTCAGTTCCCAGAAGGCCTAGACGCGTCCTGAAGCACTCTGGAGCGCCGCCAGAGCCAGACCCACTGCCGCTGCCAGTGAGGGGCCAGAAGCTGTCCTTCAGTTCCCAGAAGGCCTAGAAGAGGCCTGAAGCACTCCGGAGCACCACCGGAGCTGGACCTACCGCTGCTGCTGCCGCCGCCGAACCCAGAACCAGAGCCCCGGAACCACCAGGTAGGTCAATCCCTGGGGTTTTGGGTTTTAAAAAAAAAAATTACTAGGCTGGGCAGGGTGGGGGAGGAGGTGAGCCCCAGTGCCCCTTCCACCAAGGCAGCCTGGAGGGGTGAGGGAAAACTGGGTTCCCCCCAACCCCCGCCTGAACATGTTTGAAACCCAAACTTTGTTTGGCCGGTTCAGGTGGGGGGCAGTTGGGGTTCAGGGTATTCACAAACAGCCTGAACACCCCAAGCTCTGGCTGAACACCGAACCCCCGAACTCTTTTCGCACATCCCTATCATCAATATGGTGATGACACAACTCTACTCATCTCAACTCTGATGACACTCAACTCTACCTCTTTTTTTCATCCGAACCAGAGCTGGCAGTCTTGGTGCTTACTAGATGTCTGGCCGCTCTGGGGGAATGAATGGATGAGGGCAAACCAACGGAGATTGAATCCCGACAAGACGGAGGTGATGCTACTGGGGAGGGTGAAGGGTGTGGCATCTCCCATCATTGACGTGGTTCGCCCCCCTCCCCTGGCTCCCCAGGTTCGGACACTGGGTGTGCTCCTCGATTCACAACTTCACCTGGATGTCCAGGTTGGGGCTGTGTACATTTCGACAATTACATCTGGTGCAGTGGCTTCAGCCATCAGTTTCAGACTGTGACCTGGCCACTATCATCCATGCTTTCACCACCTCAAAGCTGAAGTATTGTAAAATGCTCTATATGGGTCTACCCATGATGTAGCAGGGGGGAGTCTTCCCAGGGTAACATGGGGATACTGGGGTCTCACTAGGGAATTAGTTCACCCTGCTGTCATGCCTATTTGGCCCTCAGTTGACTGTATCCCCCGCCCTTGGGGATGGGGTTTCACCCTTAGAGCAATACAGTATAGTCCATAGGGTTCCAATCAACAGTTTTTATTATCCGGCTCACATACAGTTCCTTCAACCCTGGGCTGCTGGCACATCCACCTCCACCCTGCAGGCCCAGTGCAGTCTCACTCAGGCACAGGAGCACCACAGCATCAACCCCCCCAAAGTCTCTAGGAGCCAGGTCCTTAGGCCCCTGGATCACAGTAAGCCTTCCACAGGGAGGAGGCTCCTTCCTGGGCACAGCCTTCCCCACTTGCCTGGGTCCACTCTGGTCCTTCTGGTTCTCCAGCCTTCAGAACCCTGGAGAGCATAGACTGGGAGCTAGTCTTTTTCTTGGGAGATGCTACTCCTTTGCCTTCGAGGCAGAGACTCTCTCTTCTTCAGTCTGGCCTCTCCTTATATCCCCAGAGTGGGCATGGCCAGCTCTTCAGTTTGGCTACCCTTAAAGAGCCAGTGTCCTGCCCACTCTGTCTCTGGGGCTGTCAGCCTGTTTCCTTCACAGGCTGATCTTACACCATGGTCTGACTTTCCCCAGACCCATGCACATGCGCACAGACTTCCTGGCTGGCCCCTGCATATACTCAGCCCTCTGGGCTGGCCTACTTAGCCCCCTCCTTAAAGGGGCCACAGTCTCACAGGACTGTTCCCTACTTCACCATGGTGATAGTTCGGAGACTGCAGCTAGTGCGGAATGTGTTGGTCTGTCTCATGGGGATGGGCCACCAGAAGTACATTACACCAGTGCTCGTTTCTCTGCACTGGTTGCCTATAGTCTTCCAGACCCAATTCAAGATGTTGGTACTTACCAAAAAGCCCTATACGGCCTGGACTCTACCTACCTGCGAGACCACCTCACTTTCCTGGCTATGGATCAGCCCCTACGGTGAGCCAGGAGCACCTTTCTCAAAGTCGCCCAGGTATCCCGGGGAGCAATCATGGAGAAAATGTTCTTGGTGGCCACACTAAGGTTGTGGAACTCCCTCCGGGCACAGGCCCAGATGACCTTGGACCTCTTCTCCTTTCAATGTCAATGCAAGATCTGGATGTTCTGCCAGTGTTTTGATGAGGGAAATGGGTGAGGGTGGGTTTATTTTTTTTATAGAGTTAGGGTGGGTGGGGTGTTTGTTTTTTGCTTCTTTTTATATTTTGTTTTATTTGGTTTCCTGATGTTCCCCCCTTTTTTAGAATGTTTGAATTGTATTAATATGTCTATTTATATTTTGTGATTTTATATTAATTTTATTAATTGTTAGCCACCCCGAGCTGTCTTGGCAACAGGGGCGAGGTATTAAATATCTAGATAAATAAAAAATAATCATATATAAAAGCATGGTGATTTCTAGAGGGGCTGGTGGGACTGCGCTGACAGGCTCCATAAGGCCTCCAGCCCCTGCTCTTGCCATTTTTGCACCACCTCAGGGTCAGAGTGAGTTTGATGGGGGCCACAACTCATTCCTTGCCCATATGAGGCATAGCCAGTTCAAACTCTGTCAGGGGAGAAACTAGGGTCGAGGCTGGTGTATAGGGATGAGCGAACGCGGTTCGGCAGTTTGGAGTTCGGCCCGAACTCAGCCTGTTCGGCCAACCGAACTTGAACCCGAACGCGAACATACCGAACAAACCCAACACCGAACGGCGAAATGGCCGAACAGTTCGGATCGCATTTGGATGAGTTCGGGTGGCAAAAAAAAGGTTCACTGGAAGGTCAAACATGACAGGGAGGTGTCAGTCACTGAGGAGCAGACTTCCAGGCACCAGGGGTGGAGAGGCTTGCAAGAAACTAAACTAATTATCTGCCTCCCCCCTTCCCAACACCTTCTGAGCTAGTCACTGTTCCTGAACAGCAGGTGTTGAGTAGGATTTTTAGATTACTTTAAGTTTCATTTCACTTTTGTAATGAAATGAAACTTAAACCATAAACTGAAACCTTGTATTATGCACTGTACAGACTCATTGAGTATGTAATGTATGTATTTCACTACAGACTCCTCTTCTATTTGTGATTCCCCCCATTCCATATATATATATATATATCTACATATATCTACATATATCTACATATATATATACATATATCTACATATATATATACATACACACATACATATATATATATATATACGCACATATACATACACATATACACACATATATGGGGGGGATAGATAGCTAGAGTTGTAGGAGTTAGCTTAGTGATAGAGTTTTAGTGTTTGTAGGAGTAGGTCTGTCTACTTATTAGATAATCCATTTAGTTCATAGCATTTAGGATAGTTAATAGCAGTTAGATTTAGTGTAGACAGATATATATATAATATTAGATAAAAAAATTATTAAAAAACCCATATAAAAACCAAATAAAAAACAAAAGAAAACCATATAAAACCCAATTAAAAAAACCAAAAAACCATATAAAAAACAAAAAAAAACCATAACACTTCCTGAATGGCCGAACCGAACAGCCCAACGGCCTAACCGAATGGCCTGTTCGGACGACCGAACCGAACAGCTGAACCCGAACTCGGTAAACGAACCGAACGAATGAACCGAATTGCTGAACCGAACGGATGAACCGAACGGAGCCGAACCAAACCACAATCTGTTCGCCCATCCCTACTGGTGTATTTGCATCCAGCTTCTGGGTAGCGTCCTTGCAGAGTATCAGTAATACCGCGGTCTCAAAGAGATGTAGAAGCTGAGCCTTGCCTGCCTATAGTCTACTTACAGGGCACACTGATGTAGCTCTGATAACTTAAGTAGAATTATTCTTCATTTACACCAGTCAGAGGAGAATCAGGCTTAGAAACAAGATGAATGAAAGTTCATGAAATTACTCCACCTCACCTATTTATAAAGATTCCTCTCTTTAGATTTTTTAGAAAAAGAGATCTGACTATCTCCAGGGAACAGCATAGATGTTGACTAAACAGAAGGGAGAAACAATTCGATGGTGATCTTACTGCAAATGAAGTGGTTTGCTTTATTATTTCAGCAGGATAAATGAATCAGCTTTGCCACATTCTCCAAGTCAGATAATCTGCTTGTCAAAAAGATGGAAACACAGAATTCATCACTTCTTTAAATAACCTCTGTATTTGCATTTGATAAAGTAGTTTTGACCTTTACCAATTGCTTTCATTCACAGCCTGTTTGCTTGTTCTAAAAGTGTGCCCATTATTATACTAATAAACTTTATTAGCTCTTATAAAACCACAGAGAGTTACATGCCTGGATGGTCATCACAAGAGGAAATCATAATGACAGAACAAGGTAAACCTAATAAACCATCCTTTGTTCTCACAGTTTATTGTGATAATGGGCTATTGCCTTTTATTTATTGTTCCCATAAAGGTGTAAGATGTTTTGTACCCTTAGCCAGTGTTAGCTGTCAGATCTTGCGGAGATCATCTAAGTGTTTTCATCAACCACATCTTCTAAGCAGACAAAGAATAGATTTAAAAAATAAAAATAAAATTCAGGACACTTACAATGAGCTTGTGCACATTATCACTTTTGCATTAACCTATGCACACACTATGTGTTAGTTCAGTGTGCATACTGAACTAACACACTTTCTCTCAGCTTCACTGTGGTGTAACTCCATGCATGGGACTAAATGATAGTGGGCACAGTCCTCATTTGTCCAAATGTGCAAAGGGGTTGTCTGCATGCTCAATGTGGCGGGTGCCAAAAGAGGCATCATTGTGCAACATAACCTCAGTCATCAGTCCGCTGTCTGTAATGTGGGAATTCAGAATACATACTTAGGAGTGGTAAGGCCTAATAGTCTCATGGAGGGGCTGTGCTGATCTCTGGAGAATGAGGGCGTGGGATGACACTGCATACATCATGAACTCTTTGGGTGGTTTTGGAAAGTCAGTACCTCTCTGAGCACAATCCTCTGATATTAAAAGTCAATGACAAAATTCCCATTGACTTTAACGATGGGGGATTGTCCTGTCCATCTCAGTTCCCCATCTGTAAAATGGGAATGATCTGCACTGGCTTTGAATAGCTTCCTCAGCACAATTCAAGCCAGTTCTGGTCAAACTGAAAAAAGTGGCTACCCTGGCCCCATGTATCTGAAAGACTGCCCCCTTCCCTATTTTCCATTATGGCCAGAGCCGGCCCCAGGCATGTGCCACATGTGTGGCTGCACATGGCCCCTCGCCTAGGCTCCCCTCCCTTCTGCCTCCCCTCCCTGGCTAGGCTCCCCATTCCTCACCTGCCTCTGCCTCCTAGCAGTGCTCCAGCAGCAGCAGCGGGGACACCCATTGGACTGGGAGATCATGCTGATTGTTTACAAACAACTCCTCCCCATGTGCTGATCAGAAGGTTATTACCTTGTAAAGAAGGTTCTTTGAGATGGTGCCTACCATTCTCACAACTGGGTTCTGCATGCTCACCCTATTCAAATAATAGACCACATGATGGTCTCGAGCTCCTCTAGTATAAAAAACACTTTCCCCTCAGAATGACAGTTCCTTCCAACCCTTTCGAGAAATAGAAGGAAAAAAATCCATACGGGGCTGGAAGGGTGGGTGTTGTGACAATGTTCAGAACCATCTCAAAGATCCTTGTTTAAAAGGTAGCAACCTTCTGTTCTTTGAGTGGCTCCTCACACGCTATTTTTACATGGCTCCACCGGGTGGGGTGTCTGTGGGTATGCCAGTGCATGGACAGGGCATGCACACAGCTGCACACACATCCCAACTCACCCCCCACTCATCCACACCCATGGAGTAACCGCCGTTTCCCCCGGTTGCTCCGTGCATGGGGAAGAGAGTGTGTGTGTGTGTGTGTGTGTGTGTGTGTGTGTGTGTGTGTGAGAGAGAGAGGGGATGCGTGTTAGGTGGGCACGCACGCACCCCCACTCACCATGGGTGTGTGCACTGCATTGTTCACATGGGGCTCCCCCACCCATGAACACACAGAAATCTGTGTGTTCATGGGTGGAAGAGGCCTGTGTAAAAAGGGCCGCATTCTCACAACTGTCTTACTTATACTATCTTAGGTAGGAATTTAGGATGTAAAGCAATATCTGTTTTATCTTGGAAAATAAATCTGCAAATATGGGTCTGAGATTATTATGACTGCTATTTCACTAACTCTTCTTAATGAAGTTATTGCTAACAGGAATACTATCTTTAAACCCACATCCCATAACCAGTTCATTTGCGTCCCCCATATAATTAATTCACGCTGCCCCGGGGGCACAAATTAAATGGTTATGAGTGGGGGGGGGCAGTGTGAATTGATTATATGGGGCGGGGGTGCAAATTAACTGGTTATGGGGTGGGGTAGCATGAACTGATTATGGGGGCACAACTGAATATATCTTTTCATAGCATAATGCGCTTAATAAGCTGGCTGCATTTTGGGTCTCTGGTGTGTTTGATAGCAGCACCTCTGGAATGGTCGCACCGCACACACGCGTGTACAAGGCACAGGCGGCACCAGCAGCAAGAAGCAACAGGCCCTGGAGGCCAGGCTGGCTAAGCTCACCCTCTCCTCCAGTAAGGCAGTGGACGCAGTCAGTCTCTCAGTGCCTGCCTCACTGCCCTCCCGTCTGCCCCTGCAGTGGAACCACTCCTGGGGAGTGGTAGTAGACGCTCAGCTGGGGAGGTGGGGGGGGAAGCATTCGGAGGCTATGCTTGTCTATGGTCACTCGGCTGAGCAGCAGGTAAGGCAGCCAAGGGGTGCCAAACTTGGGGGGGGGGGAAGAGAAGCATGGGGAGGCCATGCTTCTCCATGCTTGCTCAGAGTGGTGGAGAATGGGAATCCGTCCTGTCCAGAGGGAGTAAATTGTATGTAAATTTTATTTACACATTTGCATAATTAGGTGGGGCATAATTATGCAAATTAGGCCCCCGCACCAAGACTTCACACATGGCCTCACAAACCTTGGGGCCGGCCCTGATTATGGCCCCTGAGATCCACCAAGGGTGCTCTCCAGCACATGTCATCAGTTAGCCCTGTTCATATGGCAAGGGCCTAGCCCAACCATAAGTCCTTTCCAAATCAGTGCTACCACATTCTCCCATGGCTGCCACCTTCACTATACAGTCCCCCTGGGTGTTCCTTCTTTTCTCTGGGGGGATGATAGTAGTCATCTCAGCAGTCACTTGTTTCCTGCCCATGGAGTTCCTTCTTATGGGATGTCCCTGTTGCTGGTGGAGGTGTCTTTGGGACCTCCCAGCTGCAGTTAGTCCCACCCATGGACCTCTGCCCATGGTGTGTCTCCTGCACCGTCAGTCATCCCCCTTCCAGGGAGGATGTTCTTCCACTGCTCCTGGGTCTACAGTCTGGAGTCCAAGGCAGTTGGGGTGCCATCCCTCAGGATTCTCCCCGGTCCAAGGATTCTCCTCTACCTTTTCTGACACATTAGGTGTCTCCTTTACTCTGGAGTCCTAGCTTTTCCTGGGTCTTTCAGGGACTTTCTGACTCGACCCTGGTGCCCTGAGGGTCCTAGCTGTTAGCCTCTAGGGCTCTCCTGCTTGCTCTCCCTAGCAGCTGCCCCCCTTCTCCTGGGGCCTGGAGTTTGGACATCCTCCATGCCCCAATCCTCTGCTGTCAACCTTGGGGATCCCAGAATTCCCCCCACAGTCACCACCCTATGGCTCCTGCAACTCCAGACCCACGGTCACTCTGGCTGGCATCCTGGCCCTTTAGGACCCTGGAAGTTGGGCATCCTGCATGCCCCACTCCTCCACCTTGGGGTTCCTGGACCTACTCTTATTCCCTTCAGTGACAGGCTCCCCTTTGACCTCACCCTGATGATTCCAGGTGCACCCATTGGGACTTGGGATACCCTACTGTCTCCTAGCTAATAATACTGCCCTGGGCTGAGCTAATGCTCTTGATTTAGCCCAGATCACATGACCCATGCCCTTCTGGTCACATGATGTTCCCTTTTTCCTGCACTTTCCATCCAGTCCAGATCATCAAGTGATGAAGCACTGCTCTTGGCCTTCTCCTACTCCCTAGCCCAGTGCTTCACACAGGTCCGCAGAGAGGTGTTCTCAGTGGTTTCTCTGCAGTTATGGAATTATTCCTTTCCTTAGAGGCTTTTCAAGCCAAAGCAGAGCAAACACCCTGGGTATCATGCTGTGGGTTTACTTAACTTTTAACAAACACCTATCCCCAAATAAAGGGGACTTTGCTTCTCAGAATCTATGTAAAGAAGAGCATCTGGTATAAGACACCCCCAATAGCACACTACAATATCATCAGCATTGGTTATAAATCCCAATTTGAATTCACCCCCATCTTCAAGAGGCCAAGACTTCACCCCCAATCCAACTTTTCTAATAACCTTTGCTGTTTGTCATCTGTCCTAACACTAATAGCAATGGCTCTGATCCATGAGGTTTGCACCGTGCTTAGAGTAGTTATGAGTGACGTCTGGCCTGTGGGCTACATCTGTCCTGCAGCTGGTTTTTTTATTTGTCCTCCTGCTAATTCCTGGAGTTAGCTCATGGATTCAGTCCTTATCTTAAAGCCCTGAAATAGCAAGCTCAGGAGAAAGCAGTGGAGACGAAAGCTGATAGGGAACGGATCACAGATCAATGGCATAGTTAAGAGGTGGCCATATCTCTTAACTCCAACATTTCCACATGGGCAAGAGCCACAAGACACATCTATCTATTTAAATCTTTATCCCACCCTTCCCTTTAAAAGGCTCAGGGTGGCTTACATAATAAAACATAAAGAAAAGGTAAACATTCAAATACAAACATATCCCCAGAACCCCCTACAATACCTACCCAATACCACATTCCCCCCATCCATCCATCCTCACACTCCTATCCCCCACAGCCCCCCCCCATTCAATCCCTGCTGTCAGAAGTCCAACAGAACAAAATGGTCTTAAATCCTCCAGAAGGTCACCAGGCTTGATCCCTATCACTCCTTGGAGAGGGAGTGCCATAGCACATGTGGGATGGCCGAGAACACCCTCCTCATAGTTGAAACCTGGTGAAAAAAACGAAGTCTCCAGGTGGGAGCCTCCAGCCGAGTGCAGAGGCTGCAACAGGACACGGGGAGCCAGGTGATCCCTCAGATAGATGGACTGTTTAGGTCTTTAAAGGTCGTCACCAGCACCTTGAATTGGGTCTGGAAGACTATCAGCAGTCAGTGCAGCGTATGGAGCACCAGTGTTATGTGCTCATGGCGACCCGTCCCCATAAGCAGGTGATCTGCCGCATTGTGCACCAGCTGCAGCCTCCCGAACATCAACAAGGGCAGCTCCACAGAGAGTGCACTGCAATAGTCTAGCCTCAAGGTGATGAAAGCATGGAGGACAGTGGCCAGATCTGAGCCCAAAAGAAAAGGCCGCAGCCTCCTCACCAGATGGAGTTGGTGAAAAGCGCTCCTGGCCACCGCCGCAACCAGGCAATCCAATCACAGCAAGGGACCCAGAAGCACTCCAAGGCTGCAAACCCATCAACCAGAGGGGTCAGACCCCATCAAGAAGAGGAGTCTCAGTCCCATCCAGGGTACAAAACTGGCCAACAGCCATCATTACCTCAGTCTTGTCAGGATTCAGCTTCAGTTGACTCGCCTTCATTCAGTCCCACACCAAAGCCAGGCAGTGAGTAAACACTGTGACTGCAGGACCTAGGTCAGATGAAAAAGAGAGGTAGAGCTTGGTGTCATCAGCATACTGTTGGCTCCTCACCCCAAACCTCCGAATGACCTCGCTCAGCAACTGCATATACACGTTGAACAAGGGGGAGGGGGGCAGAATGGAAGCCTGCATGACCCCACAAAGGAGATCCTGAGAAGATGATGATAAATTGCCCAGTACCACCCACTGAGACCTCCCAACCAAGGAAGAGTGGAACCACACAAGAGCAGTCCTGCCCACTCCAGCCAGGTCCCACAGATGAGTCAACAACACCTCATGGTCAACGGAATTGAAAGCCCCTGAAAGATCTAATAAAATCAACAGTGTAGAATTCCCCTGGTCTAACTCCAGGTAAATGTCATCAACCAAGGCCACAAGCACAGTCTCCGTGTCATGTCCAGAACAGAAACCAGACTGCAAAGAGTCCAGGAATCCAATAGCATCCAGATGTGCCTGAAGCGGATGAGCTACCACCTGTTCAATAACCTTCCCTAAGAAGGGAAATTTCAGGCTGATAGCTAGCGGAGAATCCAGTCCAATGATGGCTTCTTAAGCAGAGGCTGAACAATCGCCGCCTAAGGCAGTTCGGCAATGTGTCCTCCCGAAACGAGGCATTGATCACTCCAGCCATTAACGCCCCCAACGTCTCCCGGTTGGCTTTCATGAGCCAGCACAGACATGGATCGAATTTACAATTTGTGGCTCGCATAGCCCCAGCACCTCCTCCGCACTGGTAGGCAACAATGACTGAAACTGATCCCAAGAAAAAGGACAAAACTGGGTTTCTATAACCTCCCGGCTCTGACTCTGCACCAGAAACTGTCACACTGAGGTCGTGGTGAATAGGAGTGATTGCATGCATGCCCACACAAACCTCTCCTGTTTTGTGACTGGATGATGAAGCCAGTTCTCTGCCAATCTAGCAGCTGAGATTCTGTGGCACAGTCTTGTAAATTCAGCTGGTGAGAGTTGGGTGCAATGAAGTAGGAGAGGACCACCCATGACTGAGAGCTGCACTTGATTTTTCCACAAGCCTTGTGCAGCTCTCAAGCCACAGTATGGAAACCTTTGGCATAGATGCGTTACCTAGATCTTCTCCTTACTTCTCTCATTCTGAGCATACCTAGGGTTGCCACCTATGAAAAATCCACATTGCAGGGCCTGCGTTGGAGCCTGAGGCATCAATACAGGCAGGGCTTGCAACATGCATTTTCCAATCCATAGGTGTTCCTTAACGTTTTGTATAGGTGGCAAGGCAACCCTAAGCATATCCCTTAGGCACCCTCAGCTATCTTGCCTACACATGAGGGGAAAGATTCCCCGCTCCTTGCTTAAGATGATCAGACCCAGTCTTAGGTTCCTGATGTTAATTTGATATGTTTTTGGAGCACGGTAATTCTATGGCTGTTTATAAAGACACCATGTTGGCCAGGTAGGCGGATATATTAAGGGGTGCAGAGTGACTGAAACATCCACTGCACGTCTACTGCACATAGAAATTCCAACAACCTGCTATTATCCTCCTATTAAGAAACAAAAAGCGTTGATGATGTGTCTGACAGTGTTTGTAAATGATTTGACATCAAATCCCTATTTATCAAAATAAACCTGTGTGGTAATACAATTTAAGGCAAATCAATTAACGGAGTTACCACAGTGATAGCTTTAGAATCGTTACCAAGATACAGTTCACTGCCCACACAACTCATTACAAGACCCATTATAACACCACATAATAGGAAACTATGTTTCCTGTAGAGATACCAGAAGTGAAACGTTTCATTTTTCCAGTTTGGGGGGGGGACCTGATTCTGTAACACTCTGATGAGGAGCTCAGTATTTATCAGGGGCGGACTGGGCAATCTGGAAACCAGGACAATTCTCACTGTGCTGGGGGGCCAGCCAGGAGCTACACTCTGCCCTCCCCCCGTGCAGCAGGAGCCTCTCTATGCAGCTCTGATCACAGGTTCCCTGCCTGAGCAGGAAGCCTGGGATCCCTCCCTGCCTGCAGGGGCTGCTTCTGCCTCCACCATGAAGCCTCCAGCCCAGCTTAGCTTGGATCTGCCCAGGGAGCCAGAGTGAGTACCTGGGAACCCCGTATACCCTATAGGCTAGCCCCGCACGAGCCCCATGGATCTCCCCTTGGACCCTTCATCAGGATGCTATGCCCCATTCCTGCCCCTGATCTCCCCTCAGCAACCTGTGCCCCCTGCTTCTCAGCTCCCATCCCCCTCCCCAAGTACCCCATCCTCTGTGCTCTATGACCACCTGCCCCTCAACATCCCTCTCCCAACCCCTCACCACCCCCTTCCCCAGCCCCTCAGCACTCCCCCAGAACCCCCACCCATGACCACCTAACCCCCAGCACCCCTCTCCCAGCCCCTCACCACCCCCTTCGTCCTCTGTGGTCCATGATAGAAGTTGGGGGATGGGTATGCTTAAGAGGTGCACTCAGGCTGGGAAAAGGAAAGGCGAGTCTAGATCGTGGATCTTTACCATGGATCTATCCCCTCTCCTTGTGCACATGCCCTCATTTCTGCTTCCTCCTCCTTAGCCTGGTCTTTCAGCACTTGTGGACAGCAACTGGATCCAAGGGTCAGATCCAGGAAGTGGATCCAAGGGCCAAATAAAAGCTATCCACAGGCTGCACATTAATGACAAATACACACACAGTTGAGCCCCTAGAGTCTGGTTAGCCAAAAATCTTGGATGAAAACAGCCCATTGCTTTCGGGCTGCCTCTGCCTCTCCACACCCCCACCCCGTTACTCAAATTTGGGGGGCTCCGCTCCCAAAGGCGAGGAAGATATGAACCACAAAAAAAAGGTTAGGATAGTCAAAATATTTGTAAAAGTATGTATAAATTTATTGCAAACCAAATGCTTATTGCAAAAGAAACAAAGGATAAAAATAAGACATACACCAGAAAAACGCCCCTGCTCCAATTCATATCAGGTAAGATATGCGATCATACAAACTCAAATACATAATACCCTCTATACCAAGGTCTCAGAGCTGCCTACGCAGGATTATGAAGACCTCTATAGCAGTATCTGAACACAGAGCTGCCTTTTGTTAATGTTATTCCTAAGGAATTCAGCCACCACTTTGGATGTCTTCGGTAGTTTATCGGCCAGTAACAAATATATATAGGACTCATTTTGTCTTCCTAAAAAATTACAAATTACAGGATATATCCACTGATTCCGTGCATTCTCATATAATTTACATTCAGTAACATATGCATTACTGACTCAATTTCATTCCTATTGCATATATTACACACACACACACACACACCATCGAAACACCCTGTCAGTAGAGCAAAAGGGAGGGCATAAACCTGGCACATGCCAATGCACTCTTTCATCCCTATCATTCAGGTTTTCCAGATAAGGCATAGGTCTAGGTAGTTGGTTCACTAACCGTAAATAGCGCTCTGAGTTAATCCCCGCTTTATCCAGTTGGCATTCTACATCCAGTATTCGTTGCTTCAGCAGACCTCCTAGCTGCCTTATATCCTAAAGGGAGGATATCCTCCACTGAAAATCCCAATTTACGAACTTTCAGCTCCACTTTGGGTCTCCAAAAGTTTACACCCTGGTCCAAAAATCGACCACTACCAATAAACTTTTAAACTGTTGTAACTTTAGATCACTGTAATGGATCTGTTTCAAATTTTCATACATTTGCTTCAAGTAAATAGAACACACAATTACATTTTCAAAAACAAAACTCAAGCCATTTATTCAAGAAAGGTCTTTTAATAATTCAGTGCTCAACTCCCTGCAGGATTGAGCAGTAAGCAACAGATTTGTAAAGGAGCACAGGGTCAGGGATTCAAATGTTCTGTGTTCAAGCCCTGGCCAAAAAACAAACTCATTGAATTTATACTACCCAAACTGAAAATGGTCATTTGGATAATACCAATATCCATCAAATGGCTATCTGCTTTTATTATTCTGATTCATCTTTTTTTGCTTTTGTTCCCACATTTGCAGCTTGGTGGTTTTGGTATTTTGATCATTTCAGTTACATCAGTTCAGCAATATTTGTGCTACCAAGCATGTGGCAATTGCCTAAAATGGAACATTCAAAATACAGAAATGGGTGAATACCAAAATAACCAAGCCAAAATAAACAGAAATACACACAACCAAACAAACCATGAAACAGAATGCCCTCAAACTAGTTATGTGCAGTGGGCAAAACAGAGAAACCCGAAATGGGCAAACCCATCAAATCTGAATGATCCAAACCGAACCATACAAAAAGGGCACTGAATGGCATCCAACCGCTCTTCATTCCATTACCTGCTTTGCATCTCTTTTGTGTCACTCTTTTGCTCCGTTAGCTCATGGCGCGGGGGGTGGAGGGCTACTTGTTTGTTTCCAGCCACTTGTCTGCTTCCAATTATTTATTTTTTTAAAGAAATCTACTCAAATACTAATGAATGGACAAAAAATGAAAGTAAGGAAAGCACAAAATACCAAATGAATGAAAATGAACAAACCCAAACAAAATGATCTAAATTATGAAAACCTGGTTACTCAAACATCATGACGAATGTCATTTGGGTTATCCAAAACTGCAAACAAAACCTGCAGCTATTTATTCTGCTACCTGTTTCAGCTCTGCTTATGCGAGAACCTATTTTGGGTAGCGGATATATTGTTCAGCTACGTCTGACTGACAGAATGTCCCTGCAAAGTTCAAAACAATCAGCAGTCTGCAGGCAGATGGCTAACGTTCCAGACCAGGCCCTTAGAAGGTTGAGGTCATGTTACACTGGAGCAAGAATTATAAATGCACCTGTCAGAAGGGCAAAGGTAGTGGTGGCAGGAGTGATGCTAGCAGCTAAGTCTCTGGCTGTTTTTAAACAATCACACAATATCGTTGCAAACTCATTCTTACCTGACTTGTTGGAATGACACCATCATCATAATCAGTCCAGTTTCTGTGCCTAAATGACCACGGTTGTGACGTTCTATTAGAGTATTAAGTTACTGGATGACTAAAAGATGTCTAAGGATTAGAATGTTCTTTCAGTGCAGAGGGTAAAAATGACTGTTGTATAACTTTATTTACGATATTCCAATAAAACCTTGGAAAAGTCTTTTACGAAAATGTTCTAAAACCCAGAAGCAAGCTGGAAGCATCACAGTTTTTAATATTCCAACTAGGACTTAACTGAGTAGAAGGGAAACTATTCACAAGTATTTCCAAGTAGCCAAGTACCAGGTTCGAGTGTTCGTGAGTTGCTCAGTAATCCTTCTGAATACTCTGCATCATTCAGTTCTCAGTAAAATACGTGGTACTTGAAGAAATCCTGAGTATTTTGCCAAGTATTTTACTGAGTCCCCTAAGTGGCAGGCAGGAATGGGGGAAGGAAAGGGCCACAAAGCAAACTCACCATCAGGATGCAACCTGTATAGTCATAATGGAGCCGACTCGCTGCCTGCCACTGCTTGTGAAGTCCCCCCACCACTGCAGTACTGATGAGTTTCCTCAATTCTGCATGTCTCCCAGCTGCACGCCAAGAGATCAGGCCACCATCTTTTCTCTGGGAGCATACTGGGAAATGTAGTGCAGCATGCTCCCAGAAAGCCAGCATTTTAATGCTCTCTGGGAGCATGGTGGACTACATTTCCCAGCATGCTCCCAGAGAAAAGATGGTGGCTTGATGTCCCGGATTGCAGCCAGGAGACCTGCAGTACTGGGGAACCTCACTTGGGTTGCAGCACTGGGGGGACCAAACCGGCAGCAGGTAACGAACCAGCTCCACTTTGACTCCATAGGCTGCATCCTCTTGGTGAGTTTGCTTTGCTGCCCCTCTCACTGTCCCCTCCCTGACAATCAGCTGTTAGGCAGGGGGCGCATGTGCGCTCCTCCCCCACCCAACAGCTGCCTAGCAGCAGTGGCCCCAATCCTGCATGCAGCAGGAGTCAGAGCATCCAGTAAGTGTGGTCCTATGGATGCAAATTCATTTGGGTTTATTTTAATTTTGTTTCCCAAAGTTGTCAGATTTAAATATGGATTCATATTAGGGATCTATATTTAAATCAGTTAAAAATATTTAAAAAGTAAAAATTATTGCTCATGCACAAAATAGGCATGCGATCATTCCTCGCATGTGTGACCTTTTCCAAACTGGTGGCAGCAGTGTCACCACCATTTTGGAAAAAGGCAGCCAATCTCTGCATGCACAAAATGGCCACTGCTGCCACCTCCATTTTAAAAGAGTTCACGTGCATAGAATGGTCTGGTGACCGTTTGTGCATGCACAGTAATTTAATAATAAAAATTATAATTAAAAAAATTAAAAATTACTGTGCATGTGCAAATGGTTGTTGCACCATTGTGCGCATGCTCATCCTTTCAGAAAAGGGCAGCCGTTCTGCACATGCAAAATGACTGCCCTTTTCCACAATGGCAGCAACAGCTTGTTGGTGCACTGTTCTGGCTTGTTTCAGATTCATCCATAACAGCCGGTTCCGTGCAGTTACAGATTTAATTCAAGTTCAAATTCCCACCTTGATCCCTTTCTCCTCCTCATCACCACCCTTCTGCTGCTTCCCCTTTCTCTCTCTCCTGTGTTCTTGACTCTCCATCTCCCTTTATAGGGTGAAAACAGACATGACGCTAACCACCCTTTAACCGCCCTTGGTGGTCATTTATGCATGTTGCAGGGCTGCATAGGGCAGCAATACAGCCCTGCAACATGCATAAATAACCACCAAGGGTGGTTAAAGGGTGGTTAGCGTCATGNTGCAGGGCTGCATAGGGCAGCAATACAGCCCTGCAACATGCATAAATAACCACCAAGGGTGGTTAAAGGGTGGTTAGCGTCATGTCTGTTTTCACTCATAGTCCACCATTTTGGAAATTCCCCCTAGCTTAGTCAGAATGGAGACCGGTGTTTGACAAGTGTGCTACTTCTCATGCCTCCCACCCTCCACAAATACCTTCCACGCCCCTGTGGGTTACACACCCACACACCACCCGCAGTCTGATAACCATTGTGTAGGCCATGGGCATCTCCAGCAGGTGTACAAAGCACCTCAAAGAGCTGCCTTCTCAGCACAGCTTACATTACGCTGTGGCTGACTAACCTCCCAGCACAGCCTGCCTGGCCAGACTTGGCCCAAGATTGGTAGAGTTTGTAGGGGAGGAATTGGTGGGGGGAATGAATGGTGCTGAACAGGGTCTAATACTTGGTGAGACCAGAGTTCAGGAAGGCATATAGGACATGTGAGAAATGTTGGGGGTCCAGAGTCATCAATTGGTCAAAAGGTTTGAGAACCAGCGATCTAAAATACCTGTATTTACTAGGATGTGACTTGACAGATACCACAAAAAGAAATTAGGGTTAGAGATTTTTTTGTTCATTTGTTTTAAACAAAACTTCTGATGGAATCAAACTTTCATACTGGAGGTGGTGTAAGTCTTAGCTCATAAACACAGCTCTGAGCTCCAAGAGCATTGATACATATTCAAAGAGAGCTTCAGCATTTGGGGATTTGCCACTGAGACTAATTGGATTGAGAACTCCGGGAAACAAATTCCTATTCCTCCTCTTCTCCCTGGCATGCCCATGGCCTTATCTTTTGAAATCAGGGCATTGAGACTTACAGAATCCCATCAGCTCCTCTTTCTAAAACATATGCTCCAAAGCAAGCAGCGATAATGCATTTGTGTGCAGGTAGGAAAAAGCCCAGTGCCTTTTGCTGCCTGTAAGTACCAAAGAACTCCTCTGCTTTAATTGTAGTTACTACACATAAACGATAGTAGAGAGAGAGAGTGAACGAGACCTTGTCAGCTCTTTATATATCCCTGGAACACCTTGTGATATCTCCTCCCATCGCTTGGCACTGCTAGTTGATTAATGCATGCTTCGTGCATTTAGAAAGCCAGTTGTTAAAAATACAAAAGGTGATAGTAGGTGGTACAGAGAATCATTATCTTGAAGAGAAAACTAAGAATAATTTAATCTATAGGAGCAAAATACCTGTTACAGGTGAAGAGACTGCAAACAAAAAGAACTTACACCCTCATTTCCTCTCCACCCTTGTTTCCTGCTATGTTTCCACCTGGGAACTTTGTTCTTCCTCTGCCACCATCCTCATCTGCTCTCCTATGATGTTGCCCCCTATGCCTGGAAATCCCTCCCTGAATACATACACTTTGCCTCCTCCCTCCTGACTAGAGGTGCAGCCGGGCACCTGCAGAAATGGGCACTCCATCAGATTTGGGGTGCTCTATTTGATTGGTGCCCAAACATGACCTCGAACTACCCGCTGTCCTGAAAGTGTGCTTTCCTGGACTTTTCAGCACACCCTGGGAAGCCGATTCCTGATTTACTCACCTGACCAGCCACTGATTCTCCTGGCTGCTGCTCAGCTGAGCTGAGTTTTTCCCACTGAGCATTTCTGAAGGGGCACCAAGGAGGCCTCTCCCGGCATGACTGCCTGATTAAAGGCATGGCACACACAACCCCCATGCACACCTGCTATGTGGACTGGCACACCATATGCCTATTGATTTTCTACTGCATTAATGTTTTACCGACTACTGTTTATTACATTGCTCCATCCCTCTGTCTGGCCTAGTCCCATTATGTGGTAAGCAAACTAATTTGGTTTTTAAAAATGCGTTAAAATGATTGGGTGGTTAACCTCTTCAGTTACCAGATCGTTATTGAATAATCAGCAAGCTATTTGGGATACTGGATATTAGCCATATATTATTTTTTCCCTGCCCATTTCAGCTTTACTCATCAGTTAAATACAGTTGTGAGCCAATATTAGCCAGGATGGGTCTTTCTCCTAAGGTTCAGTATCTTCCACTTTACTACAAGTGAACCCAGTTAAAAAGATCAGCAAGGTGAGATAAATCAGATATGGATATCAGAAATGAATGTGAAGTCACCCATCTCCCAGCCCTGCATCCCACACATTCCATGGTAAGCTGTTACTGTGGAAAATAGCTCCCCAAGGAGAAGTACCCTCTGGCATTTGGGGGGTTCTTAGGAAGGAATCTCAAGACAGACCTCAAAAGGAGATGGTTGTTCCTTAGATGTTTTTAGCTTCGATGTCTAGCGCAACGCTTTTCATACTTTTCTGATCCGTACTCTCTCTTCTGCTTGTCAGTGGCAATTAAGGCCCCCTCTGCCACTACTTCTCCCCCCTCACACACACTTCGCTCCTTCTTTTGCTCTCCCCCTCCTATTACTTCTCTTCCCTCTCCCCTGGGTTCTCTGACTCTCTCTCTCTCTCTCCCCCTTGCAACCCCATTATTTTGGAGATTCCACCCAACTCAGTCAGAGAGCCACTGCCACCGCCAGCAACCGTGCCAGCCAATCATTCTGGCTGGGAGTCCCTGCAAGAACGTGGCCCCCCAACTGGACTTGTGCTGCCCGCCCACCCAGGTAACACAGAGCCCCCCTCACCATTGTTGGAGGAGTGGGGGTGGGGCCAGGGCACACACAAGGACTTCTGTGGCTGGCATGGCCAAAAGCAGCCTCCTGCCCAGCATCAAGACAGCTGCCACTGCCAGAAACAGGCTTGCTTCTGTGGCCGCTGTGCCAGCCACCATTGCCGCCGGGACCATTCTGGCTGAGAGCCCCTCCAAGGGCTTGAACCCCCCACTGGACTCTGGTGCAGCCCTGGGCCCCAGGTAGCATCAAGCCCCCTCCTCCCTTGTTGGAGGAGTGCGGGTGGGGCCAGGGCACACACAAGGACTTCTGGGACTGGCATGGCCAAAAGTGGCCTTCTGCCAGGTAGCGCCGCAGGCACACGGCGTAGGCTGTGCTCCTAAGGACCATGCTAAAGGGCCCTTAGGTGTGACACTTAGTGGGATTGGGACGGATGGGGAGAGACCTTGGAGGGGTGATGAGGTATTCTGGGGGCGAGACCAGGTGCCGGGGTCATATTTGCGGTGACTACATTAATGCATGTTTAGAGTTGGGGGTTTTAGTGGCACTATTTGTGGTAAAGCTTGTGGGGTGATTATTGTTTGGGGGTTAGTTGAGGAGTTTTTTTTATGTGATGGGTTCTTGGGATGTTCTGCTCCCAGTGGGGGAGGGCAGTGGGAGTGGGTTGGGGGGGTTGTTCCCCTCCATGAGAGGACAGGGTGGGACTCCTTTGGTGGGAAGCTGAGCATTCTCCTGTGAGAGGGGAGGATAGGGAAGGGTTGAGGGAGTGGGGGTCTCCCTCATGGGTCTGGTGGGACAGCCCCCAAGGGGTAGGGGGTGGGTGGGCCGAGGTGGGGCCCGCAGCCATTGGGGTCATGACAGGCTGGGGGAATTATGGTCCTTCCAGGAGGTGTGTTAGATCTGTGAAATGATACAGGTGTTTGATACGTGTCTTACTTGATGGCCCCTGGACAGACGGTGTGGTGATCGTTAACCAGAGGACCTATGACCTAGGCTTGATGCTGGTTAACGCGAGATTGGTTGCAAATAATTCAACGGTAGTCCAGAAGTTAAGCCTGGACCAGGCGGCCAACCTCATGTGTATTACGGAGACCTGGCAGGACACTAAGTCGGGGCCTGTATTGACTGACCTTGTTTCAGTCAGGTACTCCTTTCAGCATCAGCTGCGGTCGGGGGTGGGGGCAGTGTAGCCATTGTTTTTAAGGAGACATGGTCGGTGAGGAGATATCATGTGCAATCTATCATGGGAATCGAGGGCCTCCACCTGTGGTTTGATTTGGCCAGAGACAGAGTAGGGTTGCTGCTGATGTACAGTGCACCTACCTGTATGGCGGCATCCCTGTCTGCTCTGGCCAAACTGGTGTCAGAGGTGGTCTTGCAGTCCCCTAAGACTGTGGTCTTCAGGGACTTTAACATCCACACCAATGCCAGTCTTGGAGGTGCAGAGCATGAGTTCATGGCCGCCATGACGACCATATGCCTGTCTCAGGTAGTTGTTGGCCCCACCCATGTTGGGGGACATATCCTGTATATGATATTTTTCACAGGCCTTGAGGCAGGGGATCCACTGGTGGGGGAGGTATCAGCAGTCCCGAATTGCCAACATCACAGATCCCCGTGGTGTACGGAGGATCTGCAGTGGATGAAGCGGGAAGGGCAGTGGTTGAAACTGTGGTGGCGCCACTTTTGTACTGAAGTGGACCGATTGCAACATAGAGTCAGTTTACATACCTATGTCGTGACTGTGCAGACAGCAAAGGAGGAATTTTTTTTCTGCTCTCATAGCATCCACAAAGTCGTGTCCGGCTGAGCTTTTCTGAGTGGTGAGGGGGCTGGTCAGTCCAGCCTCCCTCCGTCTGCATTCAGAATCACTTGTGTCTTGCTGTGACTTGTTTGTAGACTTCTTTGCAGATAAAATTGCTCAAATTCATTGTGGTTTCGATGCTGCATTTTTTACAGTAAGTGAATCTGAGGTAATCAAAGCTCCGTCCTGTCCTGTTTTATGGGATCAATTTCAGTGTATATCATCCTCTGATGTGGAGTATGTCCTTGGGGCGATTCAGGCCACTTATTGTGAACTGGACCCATGCCCCTCCTGGCTGGTCAAGGTTAGCCTGGAGACACTGGGACCGTGCTGGCGAGGCGAGGATAGTCAATGTCTCTCTTAGGGAGGGCAGAGTTCCAGGCTACCTCAAGGAGGTGGTGGTGCGGCCTCTACTCAAAAAACCATCACTTGACGTTGTCACCCTGGCCAGCTATCGGCCAGTCTCTAACCTTCCCGTTTTAGGGAACGTTATTGAGTAGGTAGTGGCTCATCAGCTTCAGGGGCATCTGAACTGGATCAGTTTTCTAGACCCCTCGCAGTCTGGCTTTTGGCTATGGCACTGAGACTGCACTTGTGACCTTGGTCGATGACTTCTCCTGTGAGTTGGACCAGGGCTATTTAACCCTGTTGATCCTATTAGATCTCTCAGCTGCATTTGATACTGTTGACCACGAGTTGTTGGTGACTCGGCTGCGGGACCAGCCAGAGTGGGCAGCACTGTTCTTGAATGGTTCCATTCTTTCTTGGCCTGCAGCCTTTGGGAAAGGTCGTCAGACAGTTCGGCGTTCGGCATACATCAATATGCTGATGGCACCCAACTATACCTCTCTTTTTCAGCTGACCCAGGCCTTGCAGTCTTGGTGCTTACCCAGTGTTTGTCAGCTGTGGGGAACTGGATGAGGGCAAGCTGCCTGAAGTTGAATCCCGACAAGACAGAGGTGATGCTTGTGGGGGGTGCCAAGGGAGTGGTGGCCCCCAGCATAGATGGGGTTCATCCTCCACTGGTACTCCAGATCCATAGTCTGGGGGTGCTCCTGGACCGACAGCTCCGGCTGGATGTCCAGGTAGCAGCTGTGGCGAAGGGTGCATTTTGCAAATTACATCTGGTGCAAAAGCTTAAGCCATATGGCTCAGATGTGGACCAGGCCACTATCATCCATGCTTTTATCACTTCCAGATTAGATTACTATAAGGTGCTCTGCATGGGGCTATCAATGGTGAAAGTTTGGAAACTGAAGTTGGTGCAGAATGTAATGACCCGGTTCCTTAGGGAGCCCCCGTAGAGCATGTTGCAGTAATCCAGTCTCGAGATAATAAAAGCATGGATGACTGTGGCCAGATCCGAGTCTGAGACATACGGCCTAAGCCGACGCGCCAGGTGTAACTGGCGAAATGCTCCCTTCGCCATAGCCACCACCTGGGCATCCAGGTGGAGCTGTGGGTCCAGGAGCACCCCCAGACTCCGGACCTGAGAAACCAGGGGAGGGCGGACCCCATCAATGATTGGGCCCACCACTCCCTCGGCCCTCCCCACAACCATCACCTCCGTCTTGTCATGATTAAGTCTCAGGCGGCTCACCCTCATCCAGTCCCCCACAGCGGACAAACACTGGGTAAGCAACAAGACTGCCGGACCTGATTCGGAGGAAAATGAGAGATATAGCTGGGTGTCATCAGCATATTGATGACATCTCACTCCATATTACCTAACAACCTCTTCCAAAGGCTGCATGTACACATTTAACAAGAGAGGGAATAAGATGGAACCCTGCGGTACTCCACACATGAGGCCCCATGAGGCCCCGGGGGGGAAGATGAAAACTCTCCCAGCACCACACGCTTGGTTCTCCTGGCCAGGTAAGAGCAGAACCATTCAAGAACGGTCCTGTCAATCCCAGTCTAAATGCCCCTGAAGCTGCTGAGTCACCACCCGTTAAATAACCTTCCCTATAAAGGGAAGGTTAGAGACTGGACAATAACTGGCAAGGACGTCAATGTCTAAAGATGGTTTATTGAGCATGGGCCGTACCACCGCTCCTTGAGACAGCCCGGCACCTCGCCCTCCCCAAGGGAGGCGTTGACTATCCCTGCCAGCAATGGCCCCAATGTCTCCCGGCTAGCCTTAACCAGTCAGGATGGGCATGAATCTAGTTTACAATAGGTGACTTGAACAGTCCCAAGAGCATCCCCCGCATCTGAGGGTGACACCGTTCGAAACTCATCCCATAACACAAGACAAGAAGGGGCTTCTACTGCCTTTGATCCATTCCCTGCTGAAAAAGTTGCATCAAATCTGTGGTGAATTTGAACTATTTTATCCACAAAAAAGTCCACAAACAAATCACAGCGAGCATTTGATGGTTCTACATCCAGACGGAGGGAGGCCAGACTGACCAGCCCCATCACCACCTGGAATAGCTCAGCCGGGCGGGACTTAGCGGACTCATTGAGGGTAGCAAAGAAAGCTTTATTTGCTATCCACACCACAACGGCATAGATGCATAACCAGACTCTATACTGCAACCGGTCAACTTCAGTACACGAATGACGCCACCGTCGCTCCAACCGCTGCCCTTCCTACTTCATCCACTGCAGCTCCCCGGTATACCATGGGGAGCTGCGTTGTCGGCAATTCGGGAGCGGACGTCTGGGAGCCACACAGTTGATGGCCTCAGTTAGCATGATATTCCACCTGGACATGAGGTCATCAAGTGAGCAGCCATTGAGGTCAGAGGAAACATCCCCATGACCTATCTGGAACCTTTCAGGTTCCATAAGCCTTCGGGCGCAAGCCAACCTAACTGGTTACACACCATCCCGGGGGCTGACATGTGCCAGGATAAAGCCTTAAACGGCCTGGGCCCCACCTACCTGCAGAATCGCCTCACTCAGCGGGTTGGGTTCTGGATCGACCCCTGCGGTTGGTCAGGAGTGCCTTCCTTGTGTCCCCCCCCCTTCCCGGTTTCCTAGGTGGTGATGATGAGGAGGGCATCCTCAGTGGTCGCACCGTGGCTGTGGAACTCCCTCCCATTGGAGATCCTCCTGGCCCTGGACCTCCCCTCTTTCCAACAACATTTTAACAACTGGCTGTTCTGTCAGGCCTTTGGTGAGGGAGATGGGGGGTGGGGGCTGGGTTGGGTTGGGTATGGGGGGATATTTTTGTTTCTATTTTTTGCTTTGGGTTTACTATTGGTTGCTTTTAATGTTTTTATGTACTTTTGTATTTTAAAATGTTGTGAGCTGCCCCAAGCTGTGAAGGCAGGAGGTGGTGGCAAAGAAATCAAATAAATAAATAAATAAATAGGAGCTAGATGTTTTCCATCTGTGGTCCTTCCCCCCCAAAAAAAATATCTCCTGCACCCCCCTGGAGGCCTGCGCCCCAATTTGAGAAGCAAGGATCTTGAGTCTCTCCCTCTTAATGTCTGGTGTAGATTGTCTCTTGTAGGGTAAATGCAACAACTTGTATGTTTGCAAGGCTAGACAGAGCAGACAAACAAGCAGACTCTTAAAAGAGATATCCTCACATGCCCAGTCATGGACGTAGAATGCACTTGTCCTGCATTCTACCCCTGATCAGGTGTTTCCCCCAATGCAGCTACTGTCCACACTAACAACTTGCCCTGACACACTTTACCCTCTTTTCAGTCTCTATCAATCAGGTAGTGTGGGAAAAAACCTTAAGTAGTACATATTCTTTTAGAGTGTAAGCCACAAGCAGGGACCGTGTCTCTTTCTATGTCCTGTACAGTGCCAGGTACTATATAAATGTTTATAATTATAATAATAATAATAATAAATATTAGTAAGCCACAAAAATTGGCAGTGGTATTCTACCATAAAAGAGGTCCGCAAGAATAGTCCTGCCAATGCAATGCCAAAAAGGAGTGGGATTTTTTTAAAAATGAAGAAAAATAAATAGAAAACATAATGGAAATTTCTCGATAGGAGCTATTTCTTTGTTACATTGTTAGCCTAAGAGTGATAGTATCAGACAATCATTCACAGCTGCTTCACATTCATACTGTGCTGTCATTAAGTGCCGTTACTGGGCTTCTGGGAACTCTTTGGAGATAATGACACATGCTTTCATTTTAGATAGAATAATCTGCATGTTCTTGAAATCCACAAGAGAGTACATCAATTAACATATCCCAGATAGAAATCCATAAAACATGCATGCGTTTGCTTTCGCTTGATTTATTATTTTTAAACATTCCCATTCTCTCTCTTTGTATTAAATCATTGCTTATTTAATCAAAGATCTGCTGGTTTATTTAAAATAAAAATGACAAACAGGAAAGATTTTGAGAGCTCCAAAGGAATGCTGGTAGAGAGACAGAGGCTTTCATAATGCTTTTATTTGCTTTTCACAGGACTAGGAATATGACAAATCCCTTCTTCCCCATCCTTTAATCAACAGATATTAACTACTTTGAGAAAAAAACCAAATACTGTTCTTCAGAATAAAACACATCACATCATTTGTATAATTTTCTTACCCAACAGAAACTGAATTCCATGCTGAATGTATAATTGCATGGCTATATGAGCCTGGTTTTGTATGAGTTCTCATCCCTGCAGGAGGGGCGAGTTTCTACAGGACCAAGCCCAAGAAAACACTGTCTGATGCTGCACCCTAGGATTCTCAATCAACCCAGTAGCCTTTATTTACAGTGCTTTGATATCTCTGGTCTCCCAGGGCACCTGAACAAGCAGGTCCCTGCCCATAGTATTTCCATATAGCATTATGTTCCCCCCAGGCCTTGAGGGAAAGATACACACACATTGTTTCATGGTACCTCAGAGACAGCAAATCCCTGTTGCCCCACAGCCCCTTTACCTCAGGAGCACCTTCTTAGCAGTGTCTAGGCTTCTGTCCTTATCCCTCTCAGGGACTTCCTGCTATACATTTAATGATGCATGCACTTAGCTGCAGCTTTTAGCAGCTGGGTGCTGGCCAGCTAGGGAGTTGATCCTGCCAGGCCTCACTTGGGCCAGTGCTCTGACACAAGTCTTATAGGAATTCCTGAAGAGGAACAAAGAGTAAGATTCTTTCCTGAGTCCTCTCTATTTCTGTGCAGGAGCTGTGCACTATCTCAGTCTTTTCAGCAAGAATGAGCAAAAGGTGCACCACGGTAGGCACTCCTGGTCTGTGCCTCTGCCTAGATACCTACCCGCGCAGACCAGACAAACCCCTGGCGTGCACTGAGCAGGGGGTTGGACTAGATGACCTCTGAGGTAACCTTCCAACTCTAAGATTCTAGGATTCCTTGTCAGCTGAACCAACAGGTGTGTCAGGTCTAGCCTTAGCACAGCCCAAATGCCAGGGCTCTCCTAGGGCCCAATCCTACCTGGCATAACTACACAGACCAATGTGGCGCTGCCCCATGATATCACAGCACCCCACAATGGGTGGAGCTACATCCCATACCAGAGACAGTACATCACTGCAATTCTCCCTCCTTTTCCCCAGGTAAGCACACCCCTTGTGGAGCACAGTTCATGGCAGTTTGACAGGTGTAAGGTTACAAAGAGGAGGCGGCACTGAAGCAACTTGCTCCAGCCCCCTTTTCCCCTTTCTCGTGGGACATACCTGAATTTGGACTCAGTGATTAAGTCAAGTCCTCATGGAGTTTGGGTCAGGCGGCTGTACACTACCTGACCTCACCTATTCACCGACCACAGTCAGTACCGGTTTGAGCAGTGTGCCACATGCCGTGTGCTGTACTTTGCAAAGTGGTGCAGCAGAGGTTGATGTGGACAAGCACCTTTGACACGGAATTATGCCTGTCCTAAACATAATGTCTGTTTAGACATTAATAACACCCTACTGCTCTGGGTTCTGCAAGGGCCAAATTAAAGCACAGGCAAACCAGGGCCCCAAGTCACAGAGAGCTTTACCTTAGACTCTGCACGTCCCACCCCACCCCCATCTCTGCTCCTAACAGCAGCCAGGGACACAACTGCCCCAGGGAACATGGATCCCACAGGATTTTGGGTCCCACTGCAGCTGCACCAACCTATCCCTACTGTAGTTACAGCCTTGTGGATAATGTGGTCACCACGAATACTCATTTCTACTCTAGTTTTTATTAGAGGTGAGGAAGGTGCTCTCACTGGAACTTAAAGAAGGTCATGGAAAAACATGCCCTCGGGGCAGACCTGGCTGAAGTGTGCCTCCTTCTGTGACAGACAAAGGGCAGAGGGGAGCAGGGGCGGGGGGGGGGGGGGCACATCATCTTTTAAACAGGACAAGGAAGTGGGGAATCTTTAGTTACTTTGAGGATAACCTGGACAGTGGAGGTCATAAATCTCCCACAGAGAAATCCTGATCAAGCTAAGGAACAACAGATGTATTAGACAAGCACGTCCTCACCAATCACCCACCCATGCATGTTACAGGGCCACATTGGCAGCCTATGTAGCCCTGCAACAAGCATGATGGATAGATGATTGGTGGGTTATAGGTGGAGAGGTGCTTGTCTAAAATCATCCAACACCCTCTTACATTTGAGGGTGGCAAATGTAATCCCTATATTTCAAAAGGGATCCAGAAGTGATCCTGGAAACTACAGACTAGTAAGCTTGACATCTGTTCCAGGCAAAATGGTGGAAACTATCATTAAGAACAGAATCGCTGGACATGTTGATAAATATTGCTTCATGGGGAAGAGTCCACATGGATTTAGCAAAGGTAAGTCATGCCTCATTCATCTGTCAGAATTCTTTGAGGGCGTCAACAAGCATATGGACAAGAGAGACCTGGTGTACCTGGATTTCCAGAAAGCATTTGATAAGGTCCCATATAAAAAGACTCTTGAGAAAATTAAAAAGTCCTTGGATAGGAGGTAATGTCTTACTATGGATCGGTAACTGGTTAAAGGATAGGAAGCAAAGAGTAGAACTCAGTGGTCAGTTTTCACGATGGAGAGATGTAAAAAGTGGTGTGCCCCAGGCATCTGTATTGGGACCGGTGCTGTTTAATTTATTCATTAATGATCTGGAAAAGGGCGTTAAGAGTGAGGTGATCAAATTTGCAGATGACACCAAGTTATTCAAGGTAGTTAAAACACAAGCAGACTGTGAAGAACTGCAACAGGATCTTACGAGACTAAGTGCCTGGGCATCTAAATGGCAGATGAGATTGAATGTGAACACGTGCAAAGTAATGCACATAGGGGAAAATAACCCAAACCATGAGTACACAATGCTGGGTACTAAGCTAGGAGTTACCAGTCAGGAAAAGGATCTGAGAGTGATTGTGGACATTACACCAAAATCCTCAGCCCAATGTGCAGCAGCAGTCAAAAAAGCAAACAGAATGTAAGGAGTTATTCGCAAAGGGATAGAGAATAAAACTGAGGATGTCATAATGCCTCTATACAAATAGATGGTGCCCCCACATCTGGAATATTATGTGCTTCTTTCTTTCTTTCTTATTGGGGGGGGAAGGCGGAGGTTACCATTTATACTTCTGTCTCAAGCCTTCTTGTCTCACCATCTGGAAAGGCAACAGTGTGGGTTTTGGCTGTCTTATTTAAAATGTGTAACTTCAAAGGGTGTGAAAAGTGCGTTTCAAACATTTCAGAGTTTAGTTTCCAAATTGTTTTGGTGGTGTTAGGACCTTCTGGGCAAGGGGTGGTTCATCTGTGGGTCAGGAGAGGATCTTTCTGGTTCAGGGCAAGGAGTTTCTGTGGGTCAAGTCAGACTCAGAACTCCCCCAACAGTTAGCACAAAGTTATGCCACTAGCTATAATAAATATTCTGGACAAATGATTCCTGTTTTTAATCTCTGCACAAAAAAATTCTACCAACAGTGGAATTCTTTCTGAGCTCAGGTGGTTCTCAAATGGGGGGGGGGGGG
>QEPC01003049.1:0-20645 GCA_003113815.1 Sphenodon punctatus | reverse complement strand
AAGGGGGGGGGGGGGGAATAAAACATATCTTGATCTAGCAGATCCTTTATTCATATTTCAACAATTTAAAACAAATTCTCTAGATAGTATTAAAGATGGATTTTGGAAAATTAATGGGAAACATACCAGTAATTATATAACCACACAGTTATTTTTTCATATGGCAACTTTTCAGAAGCAGTGTAAAAGAGTTTTAAAAAATTGAAACATAATGAAAGTTTCATGGCCTGATTCAAATCAGGAGTATATCCAGTGATGACAATGGGTGTCTTCCCACCGACAGCTACCCTGCCTCACACCCTTGTGGGCCATTTGTTTAAAGACAGCCCGCCAGCTGTGCAGGCTGAGCAGATGCTGGGCAGGCAGTGGGCAGCCCCACTGGTTGTGCTCCAGAACTTCCCAGAGCACTGCCAGAAAAGTGGGCATCCCAATAATTCCAGGGCACCAGCTGGAGATGGGGCTGCCATCTGCCTCCACCCTGGCAACACCACAACTCTATGGCGTGGGGGAGGGGGACACCACATGGGTGGACCCTAGGCTGTGGCAGCTGTCGGGTCCATTTAAAATGGACCCAGGCGGGTCTGTAAATCGGCAGACGTGGAGATGCATCCCTGGTCATGCTCTGGGAATGAGCACATCTGTGTCCATGTAAAAATATCCAATGTAATTATACCCATGTTAAATCAGGGTTAGAAATAATTTTTAAAACAGCTCCACACTCCGGCTGAAGAAAGACTTGATGGAGTTTGTCTCCCAAACCAGCATTTGTGCTCCAAAAATGTTCTGCAATGAGAGGACTTAGGTACCTATCCTCTGCGAGATCTCATTAGATATTCTGGGACCATGTCACTTTGGCCATGTTTGTGTGGGTTAATGTAGTATCATTAAGCGTTGATGGTATGGTAGAAGGCTAAAACTGCATTCAAGTTACAAGCTTATTTGTTTATTATCTTATACGTTGATGCAGAGGGGGGAAGAGTTTTACGTATCATACTTCAGCATTCTGTATTTCCCCTTTATTTATTAATATTTCAAATACTCTGCCCCTCTCGCAATCAGCGACTCATCCAGTTTTGACTCAGAGGCAGTAGGGAGAGGCACCTATGCAGAACTTAGTGTTTCTTAAAAGAAGACTGTAGCAGAGACAATGATTTGTAATTCAATCAACCATATAGAACAGCGAAATGGATTTATGGCTATGTTGTGTGAGAGAAATGGTCAGTTTACCACACAGAAGGAGCTGTTGATTACACAAGTATGTGATGAGTTAATGTATAAATGACTGTCATCCTCAGAAAAGGAGATGCACGTTTCGAATGAACTTCTTCTGCTCTGTGGTCTAGTGGCACCCCTCTCCCCTGTGCTTTTGTGCAGTAAATGAGAAGTAACTGGAGACTGCATGGTGATTATGTAAGGCCCTGCCAGACTCAAATGTTGGTCCTCAGAGCCCCAGATGGGACCACTGAGCTCACTATCAGAAGAGAACTGTCTGTAGACCCGTTTGGGTACCTGGGCCACAACATAGTCCATCAGCTGCTGAAGCAAGGTCAGAGCTGGAAGCTCAGAATTCAGTGTCAGCCCATGGTAAGATAAAGTCGTGATCAAAACAATGGCAGGACAAACCAGGGAATACAAAGATGAAGAACCAAGCTGAATTGGTGCACAAATGTCAGAAGCCAGGAAGTTCAAGGCAATCAGGAATTTAGAGGTTAGGACAGGACTCAGAAGACAAGAGTCCAGTGTGGGAAGCAGGAAGCTGGAGCAGAAACTACACAGGACTGCAGGTCCAGGTAGCTGATGTGGTGTTTGGACAACTTCCTGTTTCCTGTCACATCCTTGTATAACCCTAGCAGCCAATGGCAGTCAATCCAGAAGCCAGGATACAAGCAAAGGCGAGAGAGATTGAGTCTGTGAAGGAGTCCTTCTTGGCAGAGGTGCTAGACTGTTTGTCTGGAACTCCCATAGGCCTGGGTTCAAGACCAATGAGTCCTCACAGACCCAGATCAGCAGCTTTAACTGTAATGACATGTTCCCCTGATGTCCACAGGTTTCTGATTGGTTAGCTAATTTGCAGCCCCATTGGCTGCCAGCCTGGGTCATATAAGGGGGTGGAGAGAGGAATAGAAACAGGATGTGGTTGGAGTATTGCCCTGGCATGTGAATGTGAATGAGTGCTCTTAGTGCCTGCCTTGCCTGTTCTTCCTGACCTGGCCTATGGCAGCAGCCCACCTCCTGTTTTGACCCATTTCTGCTCCTGCTTTGAACCCTGCTTTCTGAGTCCAGCCTTGATTCGCCTCTTGATCATATCTGATTTCATGGTTCTTGATTTGGTTAGATTCTAGCTTCTAGCCTGCAGGCTCCTGACTTGGTTTGAAGCTGGCCATGCTCTCAGCTTGCCCTTGTGGATCTGGCCTATTTAGGACTTTCTGGTTTCCAACCCAGCCTGACCCTGACTAGGACTTCAGCTTCACCCTTAGAATGTGACAATTTTATTCTAATTAGAACTGAAACAAGTATCTGAAAAACTGGTAAACCTGTTCAATATATCCAATATGACCCCAAAATAAATGCTAATTAATAACAGATATCTATTTGCACTCTGTCAGGTATCTGTATTGGCAATAGAGACAAAGTAGTAAAGTGATATCTCTTATTAGACCAACTACAGTTGGCAGAGATATGGACCTTGCATACCTCCACCCACTGCAGTTGGTCCAATAAAAGATATCTTTACTGTTTTGTCTCTAGTGCCTATATTTGGGACCAACACAACAAACCGTTACTGGTTCTCTACACAGGTATCTGTATTGGTTTCTGTAGCAGGTTTGGGATTACCAGTGTGTAAGTATTGTCAGGATCCATGCAGTCACATTAAACACTCAGGTAATTAACATCTCTAGTTTATTTCTATCAACACAGTCTTTAGGTTAAGTTCAGTACAGCACACAGACTTCACATCAAAGCTAATCTCAGGCTGCTTTTAGACAAGAGGGTCCACTTGTGTGACCCATTCACATAACTTTTGAAAATCCCATGAGTTTTTTTATATTTTTGCAAGATATTTTTACGTGTTAAAGCTGGTTGCACATTCTTTAAAAACTGTGAACTAAATACCTCGACATCTCATCTAATCCTGGCCTGCTGGATTTTCCAAAGTCACATGAGCAGGTTGCGCAAGTCATCTAAAAGTTGCCTAAGCCCCTTTTCACATGAAACACCCCAACGCATCTCCACGCAGTTTTGCTGCATGGAGATGGGTGGAGGCACCCGTGGGTATGCCGCAGGGGATGGGTGGGGGTGCATGCATGCATGCATGCATGCTCCTGCGCTATACCCACCTCCACCCATCCATGGAGCAATGGGTTCCAATGCTCCATGGGTGGAGATGGGGCAGCTGCGGTAGGTGGAGAACAGCCACACACCCACTTCCAGCCATCGTGGCCACACTGTCATGTACACCATATAATAAGCATATATTTTTGGCCCTCTGTGTTTCAATGTATTGAAAATTAGAATTAGCCTTTGTGTGGTGAACTGTTTGTATAATGACCTCTCAGTGAACTCTTGACTATATACTAGGAGAGAAATTTAAATTGTTAGAATGTCCATCTGACTTGTTTTAGAACTGGGATCTTATCAGTCTGCCTCAGTGATTAATGACTCCATGGCAGAAGTATCCCATTTCAAACTAAGCTTCTAGGAGTACCTCTCCTCAGTAATGTTTTAGCTAGCAGCTGGATTTAACTAATTGGTCAGCAGTTAATTGTGAAGAAAACCTGAAATTCTGTAATTAGTTTCCTCTGTAACTGACATCATCTGACTAGGCTTCTCATGGAAGAATCTTCCTATAAGGATCAGAACAGTTCTTAGATTCAACAGAAAGGATTCTAAATTGGCATGAGAGACTTTTCTCACCTTGATGGCAGAACTGGGCAATATGAAAGTATATTCTTTTGATACCTTTGAGCCAATGAATTAATAATATGTTAGCTTTTAAGGCTGTTACTTTAAACAGAAATATTTATTTCTAACATGTACTTGTAATGGACTTTGATTGTCTTTTGTAACATATTGGTACTTTCTATTTGAATTTAAGTAAACTATGCTTTATATTTATAACATTCTTTGTCCTATGGCCTCCTTTATAAATAATATTGTCTTTACAATACTTTGCTGAGCTGGTTGGCTTTTAGCAGAGTGTAAACTAAGCTTCCACAATCTGGAAGATAGCCGCCCTATATCTAGTTCAAGATTATGTCTGGCTGGAACACTAAGCGTATTTTCCATTTGAGGAAACTGAGGCACAACACACCCACCACAGCCCATTTGAAAAGGGCCTAAGTCAGGCAACTCACACTCCTTGGTCAGGCTTCTCTTCAGGCCTTCTGCTCTCCAGCAAAGATATTTCTTATTTGGTTTCTACCACTCTACTTCCTGCTCCCAGACTTTATACTCAAGAGTGGGCATGGCTTCCACCTCTCTTAAAGGCACCACAGCCTAAATATGCTGCTCCCTGGTACAGTTTTTCTGTTTTGGTTTTCCCAGGTTGGTTTGGTTTGGTTTGGTTTTTTTTGCTTTTGTTAGCTCTGTTGTTTCAATTGTTTTATCATTTTAGTATTTTGGTTACATAATTTCAGAAATATTAGCACTACTGTGCATGTACAATTGCAGAAAATGATGCAACCAAAATACCAAAATGAGATATGTGAGTGAGTGAAAATAGAGATGCAAGTGAGTACCTATTTTGGTCATGGATATTATTCAGGTGCTCAAAGGGCTACCCCAAAATGCAAATAATACCAGCAAATAATAAACCCATTTCCCTTTTATTTAACCAGCAAAGTTTAGAATAACTCAATGGTTGTTCCAGCACTGATGGGATGAATTACTCAAGGCTAACCCACGTCTAAGGATGCTTTGTGATCAACTCACCCACTCATATCAACACAAAAAAATCCCATGGGAGGCAAGGAGAGAGACTAGCTTCTTTATTTTGGAATAGATGCCTGTAATCTTATCTATATTTATTACTTCCTACTTTGCTAACCATTTGGAGCATGACAGGAGCACCTCACCACCCCCTTGTTCCACTCACAGATGCCTGTTATGTTTTTTTATCTCCAGATGATCTCCTGCATAAATATTTTGAAAGCTGTCAGTATACATATACTGAAATATACAACAGGTGTTCTTCGTGAAGAATTCTTTATAGACATAAAACTGTCAATAAACTCCTCACCTTCATATTTTTTTCCTTTTGATCTTGAGGCAGCATCTGTGTCATATTAGCTTAGACAGTGCTCCTGGCTTCCATGGCCCTCTTGGCTTGGGTTCACAACTGCCATTTTTAAAATGGGCTCCTTTTTACTAAGTATGAGGGGAAGAGGGAGGGACATCACCAAGTTAAGGAAAATATTTGAGGTATTCTTGGACCAGACAGTAAAGCCTGTTTAGAAATGATGACATGCGGGGTCAAATAGAAGAAATGAGGGTGGAAATCACCTTAATGTGGCCAGTCTATGTAAGCATTTCTACACTGCATAAGCCTTGAAGAGGGGATGGAGAAACATTTCAATTCTGCAGGCCACTTTGTAAATGAATACAAGTTCTGCAGGCCAGATAGGAGTTGAGGACTGGAGAGATCAGGATGGGGGAAGGAAAGGAAGTGTCCAGATCTATGCCATGGAGCCATCTCCTAACCCTGAGAGTATAGCCTCATATTCGTTCCCTTCCCCTAAGCTGATTTTCAGAGCTTGAGGGTAAGAACTGGATCCATGGGCCAGATCCAGGAATTGAGAGGGGGCAAATAAAGAACAGCCATGGACTGGATTTGGTCCATGAGCTGGAGCTTCCCCTTCCCCACCTTAAGGTTTGAAAGAGTCAGAATAACTCTATTGAAGGCCTGCCAATGATCATGCCTAGCTATAGCTCCCCCAAATCCACCAACTCTATTGTCAACTTCAGCTTCCTTTCCAGCTACAGTTGTCCTCTTGGATTAGCGGTCATACCAAATCTCTGAAACAATCAGCATCTATCCTAGTGCATAGGCAATTTGGGGGATGACATGGGGGGCACATGCCCCCAAGATTTTTGGAAGCCCTATAGAACCCTATAGAACAAGTTGGGGGTGGGGTTCAGGGATCACCAGAGACTGCGGGGGCAGGGGGGGGGGAGTTGCTGTGGGGCAGGGATAAAGGGCTTCCTGACAGTGCTCTGCCAAGCCGGTCAGATCAACACCACCCACCTGCTGAGCCCTCTTTCTGACTGCCTAACCCTGCTCCTTCACACCCTGGTGTGCCCTGTGCCTCATTCAGGATTCTGTGTGTCAGCAGAGGCGGGGTGTGGCCGGAGCAGCAGCACATGATGCAGCTGCATTGGGGTGTGTTCCCCCCTCCCCACAGGCTCATGGGTCCTGGTGCAGTTCTACAGCCCGTCCCAGTTAAAGTTACACCCCGACACCAGGGAGAATGGCCCATTTTGCATCCAGTGAATGCTCTCAGATCTTTTGGTATGCCCACTTGTATTATTGGATTGAATACTGACACAAAGGAAGATATTTTATTTTTACTCACCAGTCTCTGCTCAGATTCTGTCACCTTGGACCCAGAAAAAAAATTGTTCTTCACTTAGGCAATATTTTCTACAAATTCTGTCTGTGACTTGTAGACAGTCTGGGTTAATTTTTTTCTCCAGAAAAAAAACAAAACAGCTTCAGTCTGAAAGGCTTATTTTTTATGCTGTGTGTATGTCAGTGGTTGGTGATCAGGCATTCTAAACACAGGAAATACAACCTTACTCCTGGGCAGACCATAGAAATGGACCTTTCTCAGGGTCTCCATGGTGATTCAATTCACTTACTGTGAACAGGGCCAACTCACGGTGTTTTGCTGCCTTAGGAATCCACTCTTTCTAACCAGTTTGCAAGCTTCGTTGTGAGGCTTTCAATGCATGAGAAAGCAGCACTCCTCTTCCTCTTCCCCTTCCCCCCACACTCCAATCCCCATAGTGTGGCTTGCAATACAGGCAGTGGTGGCAGTGGCACTCATTTCCAGAAGAGTAGCACACACCACAAGCCTTACACAGGAGAGGATCAGGGTCAGGCCAGCCCAGACTAGAAAGCCACATCCTTGGACAGGATATTATCCACCCTGTCAAAAGGAAGGCTGCCAGCACTGATTGTGATGGAAACAAGATACTACCATGCTGGCTTGCTTGATTTAGAGGTCTGCAATTTCAGCTAAACAATAGGAAGATTTTTTTTCAACTGCCCGGACAGTTGGGCAGTGGAATACCTGTCTCTTATACACATCTAGATGTGTATAAGAGACAGGAAAAAGAGCTGTGCAGCGACGGAACAATAGCGAAGTTGTATGCTTTCCATCACTGGAGGTCTTTTAAAATAAGGCCCTTTTCAAACAGGTGCAGGTGCATGGGGGGATGGGGGGGCGCCGGGCAGTGCATAGGGCTGTGTTCCCAAGGACCCCACACACACACACACCTCCACCCACGGAGCATCTGGCACTATCACCTGTTTCTCCATGCGTGGATGATGGGTGGAGGTGGTTGGAGCACGGGAGCACAAACGCACCCCCACCCACTGGTTGTGGCATTCGTATGGACGCCCACCCATCGCACCCACCGCAGTGTACAAATGGATGCCCCAACCGCACATGTGGGCGGCCATTTGAAAAGGGCCTAAGTCAGATTGACATCTCTCAGGGATAGTATAGGTCAGGGGTGAGAAACCTCAGATCCAGGGACCAAATGCAGCCCCTGACAAGTTTTTATGTGCTCCTTTCCTGTTCCTAGATCTCACCCCTGGATCCAGTTAATAAACCAAAACACTGAAAAACTGAGCTCGGGTAATAATGCATGTTACCATGGGGCAGATTTCTACCCCAAGATGGTAGAACTCTGCCCCATCACGTTAGTTTGCATATTCAAGCAATGTAAGTGCCAGAAGACTGGGGTAGAAGTCTACCCCAAGACACAGAAGATGAAGGTTAAGTGAGCAGAGATGAGGGGCATGCACACAAGGATAGGAGACATATCCATGCACAGATCCGTTATATGCATCCTCCTTTTCTTGAACAATCCCCTTATGTACTTGGCCCACAACTTCTGTGCAGCTCTCAGAGCTTGTACTAAACATCCCTGCAAGGGGAAATGTTCCCCCACCTCTGGCATAGGTACTATGGATCCTGCAAATGACAGACTAGATAGCCTTTGTGGTTCCTTGCAGCCTTATGACTCTGCTTACAAGCTACTACGTAATAGGACTGGGTTGAAACATCCCTTCTATTTTCACAGAACAATTCTGTGAAAACAGAATGGCTGGCAAATTTCCATTTGCAATTCTGATCAATCAGAATTTTTGATTGGAATTCCTACTGTGTGAAGAATCACAGCCCCCAGCCCAACCGTATGTCCATACAGGACCTGTGCCATTCATAAGGCATTTTCACACAAGACTGTCTCCACCCACTGCCCACCCACCACCCACCCACTATACATGTTGCATGGCTGCAGTGTTGCCCAATGGGTGCCCTGTATCATGTAGAGTGGGTGGAGAGTGTCTTGTGTGAAAATGCCCATAGATTTTCAGTTCTCTTGGCTGCTTTTACTCTCTCTTGGTGGGGGGAGGTCTTCTCTCCATTGTAGTATTTTCTGTTTTGTCTGTCTTCCACTGTGGGCGGATGACAGCATCAACAGTAACAACTATGACCCCCAGCACTGTTCATGGTTCTTACTCAATACTGATGTTATCATATTTGGAGAATTAACTCATGGTGTGGGATTGTCCCTCCATGGACCTCCACCTCACAGTCCCACTTCCAGATGGATTCCCCAGTTGGGTCACCCTGAGGCGCTGTCCGCATGCAGCTACCTGAAGCCTCTCTGAGGCCTTTAAAATACCTGTTGAGAATGGGGAAGCACAAGTCAAAACCTGGTACTCAGGATTACCTGGTTTTCACCGCATATCCTGGCACCGAATAACCCAGGAATTGGCCCCGGTACTTGCTCCTCGGCAACTCCTCAATCAAGCAATGCAGGGCAGGGAAGGGGGAGCAGCTGAGCAGGGGGCAGCAAACTCACTAGAAAGTGGAGGGAGCTGGCACACCACTGTGGAATGGAGTTGCTTTTCTAATGCTCTCTGGGAGCATGCTGGGAAATGTAGTCCAGCATGCGCGCAGAGAGCATTAGAACAGTGGCCGCAGCTAGCTCTCTGGGAGCATAATGGACTACATTTCTTTCTCTTTCCCTACCCCCTTCCCTCTTCCCTACCACTGCACTGCTACCCTTTGCCCCCCATTTCCTCCCCCCTTCCCATCATACCCAAGTACTGAGTTTTTGGCTGACTTACTGAGGAGCAACCGAAAACCCAGGCCCGATCCTCAGAAACACTCAAAAATATTTTTTTTAGTACTCAGTTCAGTCCTACTGGAGATCTCCCCCCACAGCTTCCTCCCTGCCTCTCAGCTGAGGGGCATGCTAGAGAACTTCCTCCCTGCAGTCTCCCTCCCCCACAGTCACCTCTCAGCTGAGATGCTGGGAGGGAGACTGAGGGGAGAGGGAGATCTCGAGTGCACCTCTCAGCTGAGAAGCTGACATGGGGAGGAAGATCGCTAGTGCCACTGGTGGAAACTGCTGCAAGCCCATGAAATACTGGCAAGAAGCTGCCCATTTTTAGGCTGGATATACTTAAGCATGTGATTAGGAGTTGTGTGGGGGCTGCACAGACCAAACAGACTCCAGTGGGCCATCGTCTTGTTAGATTTCAGCGTCTGTTCGTTCGTGGCCACTGGGAGAAGGGCAAAGGGGTGGGGGCACTTTTACCACCCACAGTCTTCTCCTGCCCCTGCCTCTTTGGAGCACTGTGACATCATGACACTCTATAGGGGCTGTGACCATATTAGAAAGGGATAGTGTAAAGGGAATCTCTCCCTCCTTTTTGAGATGACCGCGCCCCTTCGGATCATGATGCTCTAGGGGGCAGGAAAGCCTCTATGCTCTGCCTTTCTCTGACCTGGCCCCAGCCCTGGCACCAGTGGTGAACATTCTGGAAGTGACCTTGTAGAGGTTCCTAAACTGTGAGTCAGTCAGACTCGCGGCATCTGCAAACGTAGTTTGCGTCCTGGTGGTTGATATTGATACACTTTGCATGTCTTCGTTACTTGTTGTGCTTGCAGAATTATATTTCATTCCCAAAATGGGGTCCTGCAGGAAAAAACACTGTCTTAATAAATGATTAGCACCCAATACTCATAATGGTATTTGTTGTAATAGAGAATGGAAAGCATGTGATTTAGAGTATGCATAAGACACATGCTTGAGTATACCAATCATCACATGTTCTTCTGGCACATGCTGCTTGAATGGAAATAGGTGCTCTTATGTATTATTTTTTAATAACCACATATGAAAACAACCAGAGATTGTTCTGTACAATAATCCCAGGAATATTTTCTTTAATTATTACGGAAAAATAAAGAGAAAAGTTACCCATTTTCATTTTTCTTTTTATGAAGTTAGAACAATACTTTTTAGGTGCTCATGATTGATTTTTGGCCAATAGAAAGAGCTCCAAAGTGGAAGAGAGTATAACAAGATCAAAGAAGAATTAGCATTGCCGTGTAGGTGGACAGTGTAGACTAAGGCCCTTTTTACATGGGTTGAGGCACGGAGAAAGGGAGTTGGTGTACACCGCGGTCCATGTGCAGTTGGTGGGGAGAAGGTACACCCACCTCCACACATCTACACACATGGAGCAACCACCATTTTTGCCAGTTACTCCATGTGTGGGGAATGGGTGGAGGTGAGTGTGCATGCATGTGCACAGCAGCGTGCACACCCACCCACCTGCCACGGGATTTATACAAGACTCCCCCACACATGAACATTCAGATTTCTGGGTGTTCGTGCGTGGGTGCCGCCCATGTAAAAAGGGCCTATCTGACCATGATGAAGTGATTAAATGTATGATTCATTACACACAGCACTAAACTTTTATTTAGTTCCAAACAAACTGAAGTTCAGAAGAAGAAAAGAATGAACAGTAGCAAAATGTGCACAGTGCCAAAGGCAGAGAGAGCTTTGAGCAAGACTGGGTGCCACTGTTAAGCTTATTCTCTTCCTTTGATGCAGGCATACAAATCCAATTAACATTAATGAGCAACGTGGGGTTATACACAGATGCAAAGATGAGACATGCCCTCACTAAATTTGTCTATATATGTTTGCTAAATGAAAAAAGGGGACATTAATCTACTTTTCTTGAAAAGTTTGAAAGTTTTCATTTATTTGACTTTTTTTAAAAAAAGAAATAGTGACAAAATATAATTGCTCTGGTAACATTTTGAAATAACATCAAGAAGGTCCTTTTTGTCTTTGCAGTTTTAAAAACTCAAATAATGTCAACTGTGTTAGGCATAGCTTGCATAACCTACATTTTTATTAATCACAAAGAGATGACAGCTCCACAAACATTTTTGGGAGGTGTTCAATGGAGATTTTTAAGTAGACAAATAATATATCAAATTAGAAAAGAAACCAATAAAGAAAAATATAACCAGTGGTGATAACAAAAGCTTAGATCTGCAAAGAAAAGAGGGAAAAAACTACTCCTGGTTTCAAGACAGCTTTCTTCAAAGAAACAAAAATCTTCAAAACGGAACGGGAGACTTCAATTGTTCCCTGAAACAGATTTTAAAATGAGGGAAAGTAAGGCATCTGCATTATTAATCAGAAAAACAGCCTATGAATTTTAAAACTGTATTTGTTATTTCCTACTGGACACAATATTCCTCAAAGTCTGACAAGGTGATGATCTCAGACCCAAAACAGATGGTCTTTAAAAAGTTCCTTACAGATCTTTCTTCCTAATGAATCTCAAGAACCCGATAGGATTCAGAACTAAACTCTACATACATATGAAAAGGAAGATGCTCCTTTAGAGGGTTGTTTAAAATACCGCCATCAAACCACTTAACAACTCCCAGCCATGACTTATTTTGTGATGTTTTATTTGAGTAGCTTTTCCATATGCTGGGCCACAGATAGTGACACCACCTCCTTTTTAAAAACAATCCCGATTCCTTTTGGGTGGGAGTGGAGGTGAAGGGGCAATCAGATATACATATGTCTGTCTCTGCTACGACAAATATGGCAGCCTGGATTGCTTGGTTGTGCTCTTCTTTCCATGCCACCCTCAAAGCATAAAGGTGACGGTGACAAAGCAGGTAGCAGGCAGCAGCCGCTTTAAAGGGGCCTGCTCATCAACTTTAACCTGGGAGCTATAAGCCCAGTAGAACTCTGGCTATTTGCTGTGGGAGGCCAAGCAGAAAGGATCTCCCAGAGCAACTTCAGTACTGGGCAACGAAGTCTGGAAGGAGGGAGTTCCAGCCCTGATGCCTGACCTGCTGCTCTGTGGCCTCTGGAAAGGTGGAGACAGACTCGGAGGACAGCAAGGAAAACAAGGGAACTAAGGAGCCTTCCTAAGGCTCACCCCAAATCCTTCTAAGTGCCCAGCTAAGAGCTCTGGAGAGCCAGACATNCCCTAAAGACCAGAAAGAGGACTAATGGTCTGTCAACTGGCCACCTCACCAATCAGCAGGCCAGGGAAAGGCATCAGTGGAACAAGTCTGGATCAAAGTAAGACATGGTAATGACACTGGAGACCCAGTTACAGGCATAAATGCCCAAGGCTGCCAGCCAGTCAAGGCCCATTTCATGACACAAAATAGCAGGAAAGGGATGAGGGAAGATCCTTGGAAAGAGAAGGACAGAGTAGGGAACATCACAAGTAGATCAGAAACAATTCTCCCCATATAATTAATATTTGATATTCCAGATAGCTTGGCAGATAATATTGAGGCCTTTGAAAGTAACAGGATATTCGCAGAACCTGCAGCTGAAACCAGCTCCACAGCCGTTCCAGCTAGGACTTTTAAGCTTCAAAGGCTGCTTCTCACACACACAGACATCTCACCTGAGAGACACTGTTGGGGGGGGGGAAGGAGGGGGGGAGTGGTGGCCAGCCAGCTTTTAAAAGTGACATGCCCCAACTGGGACCGCTATGGAACCTGACTCCGCAGCAGTCCCAGTCAGGGTCTGTCACTTTCAAAGAATACCCCACCCCCCCAGCATCTCTCACCAGAGAGGCACTGTAATGGGGGGAAGCACTGGACAGCCAGTGAAAGTGACAGGTCCCAGCTAGGACTGCTGAGAGATGCTGCGGTGCGTCGTGGGGAGGTGGAGTGGCCTTTGAAAGTAATTGGCCCTGCCTGCGACCACTGAAGAGTCATGCTCCACCGTGCTTTCAGTCAACATTTTTCAGTTTCAAAAGCAGCTTCCTGGCCACAACACCTATCAGAGCACTGTGCAGGGGAAGCCCTGACTGGAGCACTCTGTAGCTCAGCTCTGCAGTGCTCCCAGATGGGGCTTGTCAGTTTTTCTTGGTAATACACACATTTTGGGGCATTGGGTACCCTATTGGTCCTTCTGTAGCCCATCAGGAGCCTAGTGGGGTACCCAAATATGCAGGCATTACCCTCAGGTTCTAAGTTTAGTACCCATTGCTGCGCTATCCTGGAGGTTAACTACTAGGAATGTGCGAACGGAACGCGGTTCGGATGTTCGGTCGTTCGGTTCAAAACTAGAGTTCGGGTTCGGCTGTTCAGTTCGACGGAGTTTGGTTTGGCCGAACTCGGGCGATCATCCAAAAATAGCGCTATTGATATCGAAATTGATACCAAATTTGAAGATTTTTTTGGTATCAATATCATTTGGCCCTGGGACCACCCCTGGTCTCCACCCCTAGTGCCAGGAAGTCTGCTCCTCAGTTGCCTTCCCCTTCCAGTCACGTTTTTCCCACCCAAAGTCACATTTTCCCCAACCCCAAACTCATCTGAACTCACGCAAACATGACCAAACTGTTTGGCCGTTTTCAAGTTCGGTTCAGTCGTTTGGTTCTGACGTCCAAACAGACCAAGTTCGGGCCAAACTCCGAACATCCAAACCGCATTCACACATCCCTATTATCTACCAAGTTGGAGTACCGGATATTACTGTTTACCATATAACCAAACTCTGGGTTAAAGGAGTAAAAAAAAGGCAATTTAAAAGAAAAAAAGGAAGTTAAATGGTAATTTGTTAATCCAGTTAACAGATAGCTGGTGGATACCAAACTGGATATCATTCAGTATCCAACTGGATCCTATGGATACCGTGATATCTGGCCGGATACAGCAGATACTTGTTTCAGTTCTAATCAAGAGGCAGAGCTTCTGATGGCAAGGGCACTCTTTCAACCTAAGAAAAATTCTGATTGCACCCTTGAGAGCAGGATTAGACAGATCATGTCAAGTTCCCCAAAAAGAGTATGGATCCAAAATGAAATTCAAAATCATAAGAGAGCTGCAACGTCATACGGGACTGTTTAAATTATGCTTTTAAAAAACCCTTGTTAAATAGGTTCTTGCTAAGCCTGTAATTTGCATTCAAACTTTTGGAAAATATCTGTCCCAACATATCACTCAGGGCCTTTCAGTGCCTTTCCTGATTTACTTTTGAGTCAAAAGTGACAAAGCGTTCAACATGCTTCTTAACTGAACAGTGCAACCCAATACCATACACGGTGTGCTTCCACAGATAGAAACTGATGCTTTTTCTCATTGGAAATTAGAAAAGAATAGGTGAAAGGGGTTAAAAATAGCACTCCTGGAAGGACTGAGGCAGCCTTAAGGAACAGATTTTGTTTTTATAAGGACATTTTCCCTAATGAATTACAAATATCTATTAATTTGGATACGTTTATTTTTCATCTCTTTTTGAGATGAACTTTCCCTTCCCAGTTCACTGTCCTCATTAGAATATTTTTTATGTAATCATGGCACTTAGCACCTTTTGTCAAAGCAGTCTTCAAATACATTTTGTAGAATAATGGATGTTTATTTTTCTTAACTCTTCCACAGCCCTCCTGGTTTATTCCTTGCTCTAGAATTGCTCATTCTGCATTCATATGAGTTGCAATCTCTCAATAATTACAGTGCTTTAGCCAGAAAATTTGATTTCCCTCAGTCTTAGTCATAGGCATTGCAATGCAAAGAGAGCTGATGAATTTCAGGGGTGAAAATGAGCCAAATGTGCCTCTTTTCCCTTGGGCACCACAAAATTCTCAAGTTGCCAATATGTAAAAGGTATAGCAAGAAGTGAAACTGGAGCTGAATATGTCCTTCAAGGGTGAGGAACTCCTCATTTTCCTTTTGTGGAGATGGACTGCCTATTACGTTTCTCCAGAGAGAGATGTATGATGGGTAGGAAAGTGAGCTTGGGCAGCTGATGAGTTGAAGTGATAGGAAATGAGCAGGATGAAGTGGGAACACATCTAGTAGCAATGCAGTAAATGGGTAAGGACAGTATCTATCCACCAGCGTGGAATGAGGGTATCTGGAGACTGTGCCTGGTTTTCTTGGCCACTGCTGCTCTGTAAGAGAGGAGGAGGAAGGAAAACTGCTTGAAGTGGTACCTCAGGTAGGTCTCAGGTTGTAAGGGTTGTGGGGTGGGGGATGTCCACGATGTGGGGTTGGGGTGGGTGTATAGGAGACTAGATCAGAGAGAGGAAAAGAAGAGACAGAGATGGGGGCTAGATGAGAGGCAGAACAGGAAACAAGGCAGAACGAGATCAAGGACTGGGAGCAAAGTAGTGCAAAACCAAGGGCAAGAAGAGAGGTGAGACTGGGTTGCTTCACCCAGCTTCCAATTGCTAAAAGCTAGGTTTATATCCAGTCAGGGGAATGGTCAAGCTTGAAGCAGGCTGAGGCAGTGGTGCAGGAGGGCTGGCTACTGCTACAGAACTCCTGCGCGTGTGGGTTCAGCGCTGGGTTTTTACACTGGTGGGTGGGCTATCCTAGGCCCTGCCCCCTCACATCCAGATCCAGCCAGTACAGGCTGCTTGTAACCCTCTCTGAGCTTTAAGGGAATAGATGGGATAAAAATGTAAATAATAAAAGATACCCGAGGGTCTGAGGATTTCAGTGGTATATTCTGCCCCTTCTGGGTCTTTCTTGCTTTGACTGTTGTTTCCTACTGTCAGAACTGTGTCCCAGGTGGGACCCACTTGAGTTAGTAATGGGATGTGTTAGGGAGGAAATGGCCAAGTCAAAGTTAACATTGGGGCCAATCCTAAAACCCTCTTATCTGTGCTCATGTGTGCATACTCTTAGGAATCGCCGCCTCAGCTGGAGTAAACAACAGCGCGGCGGCAAACAGGCATGGCAGCGGCAGAGGGCCACACCCCCAGGAAGTGAGGAAGAGCGGCCAAAAGCAGTCTCACGGGGACTGGCCACGCCCCCAGAGCTAGCACCGCCCCCAGTGCGCACAGAACAACGCGGGGATGTAGATAGCCCCTGTGTAGCAGGGAGGGGCCAGGAGAAGCACCAGCCTGGGGAACAATTAAGAGAATTACGCCGCTCAGCGCGTCTGAAAGGAAAAGGGGGCGGGGCTTCCCCTATTTAGGGCCAGGAAGGAGTCTCACACACTGCCGGTGATCAGCAGTGCTGTGAGACTGGCCCCTGAGCGTCGTGGTGGAGTGTGGAGGGCTTGTGGAAAAGCTAAGTAGTGACTCTGTGTTATTGTGGGTGTGCGAGAGTGAGTGTGAGAGTGAATACGAGCGAGTGAGTGAGTGACCTTAAGTATTGTGTATTGTTTTTTGTGTTGAACACTGTGATATCCCCTTTATTTCCCTGGAAACCCTGTTGTGTACCTCCCTGTGTCTCCCCCTCCGTCCCTAGCCGTCCTGCCTACCCTTGGGCCCTACCCCTCCTCTCCCCCACGGGCAAACACCCCCTTGGACCCTAGCACGGCGAGACTGGGTGAGGGAAGCAAGGGTGTGTGGGTGTGGTTTCAAGTGTTGGAGTGTGAAGGGGCTTCACACAGGGCGTGGCGGTACCAGAACCCCTGTGATGAAAAGGCCCGTATCCCTTTAGGGAGTTTTCGGCCACCTTACAACCTGAGGGGAAGTTTTCCAGTGTGGTGGAGCCCTTGGGAGCGTGAAGGTGTGAGTGAAGGGAGGGTGAGTGCGCTAGGTCCCTGGGGAAAAAACCCCTTCTTCCTACCCCTCCATAACACATACACGCATTTGTGTTTCACCCGGTTTACAGGCAGTTTGCACACACACCATAGCCCTAAGCCCACATGGCAGGGATGCGTGTGGGTTGCACGTGCTGATCAGCCCCATTAACAGGAATCCCTTGGCCTTTTTAGTTACATTCAATTTGGGTGGGATGGAATGCCTAGGACACTTTTGGTCTTGGCAACCCCTGTTCTAACTGTTAATATACTGAAGAGCTCGGCTGCAGGAACCATAAGACTCCTCCCTCCCCACACCTCAGGAAATGAGCTCCTCTCTACTGAATTAGTTTCCATTTCTCTCAGTGTCCCAAGAGAAATGAGTTAGCATACAGAAAAATAGGGACAGGGAATCAAGTTTAATGGGCACATGCTAAAGAATATCCTGGTGGCTGCATGCCAGAGAACAATCAGGATGCTCACTCTAGAAGATTTCCGGAAAGGAAAAGAAAGTCTGGGTGGAATTTTCCATGGGTGGAGACCTTGGCTTATCCTGTGAAAGACTAAATGTTCAGATGAGCATATCTCTTCTATAGTTACTATATCAGTACCACAGGCGAATGAAAGGAGAGGTTGTGTGGGGTTTTCTTGACTGTTGATATGGTTAATATCTTCAGTTCTCAAATGATAGATGAAATCCTGATCCCACTAACATTACTGTGAGTTTTCCCATTCAGTTCTATGCAGCAAGGATTACCCCCATGGTTTTAGTAAGAATAAGGAACATCTTTCAACCCAAACTCACCTTAAGAGTTTTAAAGTTGATGTTCTTCCTTGTATCTGTTTCTTGGTTCTTACAATCCAATTGTGGATGCAACTGCGTCCCCTGAGGGGGACCCCCTTTTAAGGAATTAGCTCTGGGGTCCCGACCACACAAAAGTCTCTTAACTTCACCAATATGTATGTATATCTCAGTTCCCTCTTATGGGGTATGCTTTAAAACACTCTTACACAATTTGACAACTCAGGGTCTATCACCCCATATCAGGGCTTATTGCCCTCCAGCCTCCACGTCTCCCCTTACAGCTGGCCTGTTCCACTGGGTGAGGCTTCTCCCAGCTACTGGGTCCTCAAAATCTAAACCTTAGTCCAATACCATAAAGTTCTCCCCTCTTGGGCAACAAAACAGTCCAGGGTCTCTCCCGATGTGTCTGGGTCTTCAGATCAAGCCCTCTAAATGCAACACTCCCACCTTGGTCTCCCATGTTGTCTGCGAGGTAAGGTCCTAAAGTAGTCCAACTCTCTGGGGTAGGTCATGCAGCTCCCAGGTCCTTCCTCATCAGCGTCCAAGTGAAGGTACACTGTGCTGCCTCTGTATTTATAACTGGTAGCCACACCCATCCACTTCCACTGGGCCTTCATTGGTCCAAGGAGTCGCACGCACACTGTCTTATGACTCCAGCTGTCAGCTATTGCCTTCAGCTAACACATTTTACCCACATCAGTGGTGCTTTCAGGGCTAGTTCCTTGTGACCAGAGGGAACTGACTTAGCTTCAGGCAGCCACTCTGTCACACCAATCTTACATGGCTTCATATTAAGGGCATAATTTAGAAGAGAATTATGCAAATGAAGTAACTGTTTTCTATTGCCCCATCCGTAATGCAAGGGAGGAATCGTTTTTAAATGAGATGTGTTCAGTTACATGATACAGGTTATAATAAGGTGGCACTACAGTTTGGTTATGTTTTGAAGATTTCTCAACAAACCTATTGAAACAAACAAAAAATGGCTATTGGGGATGATCACAGTAAAATGCAGCATTGTGGAATGGAAATACATTTGCTTCTGCCAGGATCTCAAGTGCCAACAAAAACCTATGAGAAAGGATGTGCCAACACTGTTTCATCCTGGATCTGAAATTTTGTACAGCTAGTAATCAAATGCTGATCTCTGTATGGGAAACAAATATTGAGAATACAGATACGAGCCAATTGTGGGAATTTTGTATCTGTTTGTTTTACTAGTTTGGGTCTATGGTGGGAAAGTACTGCTGTTAACAGCAATGCCAACTACTACTACAATTAATTTAATCATAAAGTAGAACTTGAAGGACCCTTTAGCTGGCTTAAGACTGGAATCGCCTCCTTTTGGCATATTGGTAGCCTCTTCAGATGACACTACTAAGGGTGTGGTCAGGTGGCATAAATATGGCTAAGTAAGGCTAAGGCACTGGCTATTTGAATTTATCTATTATTTATTTATTTATTTATTCNGATTCAGATCTGGCCACCATCATCCATGCCTTCATTACCTCAAGGCTAGATTATTGCAAAGTGCTCTACATGTGGCTGCCTTGATGGCTTTTTTTTGGAAGCTGCAGCTGGTGCAGAATGCAGCTGGTGCAGTCCAGCTCCTGTTGGGGGTAGTTCACCATGAGCAGATTACACCTATAGCTTCCTATAGCTTTCCAGGCACAATTCAAGGTGCTGGTTTTGACCTTTAAAGCCCTAAATGGCCTGGACCCCACATATCTAAAAGACCGCCTCTCCTTCCATGCTCCGCTGTCAGGGGCCTGTCTATGGTCCCCACACCGAGGTTTTCTCATCAACATACCCACTAGGCACCCCTGTTAATTGGTGACCTGGTGGTGGTGAGATGGAGGGAAGTGCAGGCGGTGCAGGTGGCACCAGTGCTTGCCTAGCCTCCCAACCATCCATCCTGGTCTCTATGATCAGAAATAAACACCCTGTCCCTGATTACATTGTCTGCCCCTCAACTACCCCTTGGGGGGCAACTGCCCCCCTCTCCACTGGTGCTGCAGGGGGCCTGCCTACTGAGTTTGTGTGCCCCCCTATCATCACTTCCTCTGGAACCCCTAGCTCTGGGTGTTTGCCTTCCCTGAGCCATGCCTCAAAACAGAACAACCACCCCGCAGGTCTCTCACCACGTGGGGTGATGGTGGAGGGAGGTTCTTGCCCTGGGGAGAAGAGGAGGCCTTCTGCCTGAAAAGCCGCAACCCACCCCCGAAGCTAAGTCCTGAAGTGAGAGGGGGGAGAGGAGAACAGGTGGGGGGCACTGAGCACAATCCCCCTCCAATCAGCCCAAATGCAGGCAACAAAGAGACCGGGGAAAGAGGGTGAGGGGGGTAGGGGGAAAGGAGCACAGACTCCCTGTTCCTCAGGGCCCTTCTGGAGCCAACCATGCTCAGCCACTCCCCCACTGCAGGTCTACTCTTCTGTGGCAGCTCAGCCTCACTCTGCTCAGCTGTTTAGCAGAGTTACCTTGCACCGCCTCAGGCACTCCTCGTCCCCGCCTTTCCCAGGCCACTTACCTCACAAAGATGCTGCAGTTTACTCAGGCTCCCTTGCTCCCACTCCTCCCAAGCCCTTTTAGGCACCCTCTCCCACACAGGTTCCCTGGATCATGCAATGGTTCGGGGATTTGAAGCAGGTGCTCTTGTGCCTTAACCCCTAGCAGACCAGGCTCGCCAGGTAAGCCCTCCCACAGGCCAGTGTCCCCTCTGCACCCTTTCCACAAAAGGTGCATGGGGCCAAGAACCCTTCCTGGCACAAGGGG
>QEPC01003044.1:68832-79231 GCA_003113815.1 Sphenodon punctatus | reverse complement strand
AGTGGTACCACCTAGTATAAATTTCATAACCAGTGAATGGGGGTGTGTGCATGCTCCTGTGAAACCCGCATCCCCATTCAAGGACCAACAAGGAAAAACAGACGTTGCTCTGTTCATGGGGATGCACTGGCACCCACGCACCACCCACACTGCGGTGTGCACACCAACCCCGCACACAGCCGTGAACCATGTAACAAGGGCCAGAGTCTGATAATGATGGTTTGATGGGTATCTGTTCCAAAAATTAGGGCTGATTCCAAGAGCCATTTTTTTGTCCTAAGAAAACAAATTCATCCAAGGTTGGAACTGTAATCCCAGAAAAAGTTTGAGTTGAATCACTTTGACTCAACACTCATTGTTCTGAAGCTAAATTTTCGACCATGATAAGTAGAAGAATATTTCAAGGCACATCCTCCAAGACTTGAGCTAAAAAATGGAAATAGAGTTATTGGGAAATCCTAGCAATGGGGTTTACAGCTGTTTTCCAATACAGTGAGGTGAGTAAAACATGCTGATAAGTACTAGTAGCCTGAAGTATCTCCGAGAAGAAATTGAAACTGTCACTTGAACAAATTCACCCTTCCGTTTTCTATGCCAACAACATACACTTTAATTGACAGGAATTAAGACACAGCACAGCAACTGAGTGACCTAATGATCAGGAATTCGAATGTCATGTTTTGTTATTTGGTTTTTTATTAGGTTTCTTGGATTTTGATTGTACATATTTTTTTAAAAAAAACACAGGTTTTACATTTCTTTTTTTTTTAAGTGCCTTCAATTTCAGATTACAGTCCTTTTTACTTTCCAAGTTTTCCATTGAAAAAAAATCAAAAATTTTAAAAAACTGTTAGAGTGCCTCTAACCACCATTTTCCATTTTAGAAAGCTGAACTTTAGTCTTTCTTTCTTTTTTAAAGAGTTCTGTTTAAAGACTTTGGAGTTCTGAATTATTGGCCATTTATTACTGTGCAGCAGCACTGGACCATAAAGGTAATTTTGTTCTGTAGATTATTTCTTGCATCTAATTTTAATTTTATGCAATGCCTGCAGTGAAGCCGGCGCAGTCAAAAAAACAAAAAATGGAAAGAAAATAATAAGAAAAATAATTGTAATTGTTCAGGAGAATATATTCTGAAGAAAAGGATTGGTAGGATATCTGGGATGGAGAATTCTTTGGATTAAATGGGCTGGAGGGTTATATATACCTTAGGTTTTATGTACACTGAGTGAAGAGTGTTTGGGTTTGAATATGCCTCTGAGGGCTATTGTAGGGTAACAGAATGTAATCAAATCACTTGTTGGCTTCATATGGTGTTTCGTATGGATTATTTGGACGTGGCTGTAATAACGTTTTTCTCCTTCAACAAATCATTACTTTGTGCTGCCATGAAATGCCTCTGCACTTAAACTTTATTGCAAATTTAAATTACTTACATTATTTTGTTGGACAATCATTCCCCGAAGCCTTATAAACCAAATCGTTAATTACCATTTCTAATGTGCATGTTCCATTGGAAGACATTAAACAACACTCATGTTTCCACTTTATTGTTATTGCTCCTTCTTCAACCCCTTAAGCAGTCGCTGGGCTATGAAGTCCTGGGCAGTCCGATGTGGATGCTCTGACATAGATTAGTTTTCTATTTGATGCTACAGGAATAATTTTATTTTTTTTACCCTGTAACATTTTTTAGGTTTTTTTTTCCCCTTACTTTCTTCCTGAAGCATCAAAGATGTCCTCAGCTAGAAGACACCTATTGCACCAAAGCACTAGAAGTACTTTGGTGCATGGACACTCTGGGTGTTTTCAGACAAGCACATTACCCACCCAGTTTTCACTGGTTAACCATTGGTTACCAGTGGGGGTTTCACACAAGCATGGTGGGTGGGTACTGGGTAGGGAGGCACTTGTTTGATTCAGAGGTGTTCTTCCTTTCTTTCTTTTTTTTTTTTTGCTTTTACCTGAATCATGGGGTATTTTCAGACGTTACGAGATCACACTCAACCACAGACAATACCCTGTGGTGGGGAATGGTCCCGTAACATCTGTTTGATGCATGCCAGATGTTCACCACAGTGAACCTCTGGTGGGAATCAAAATAACACGCTTTTGAGGCTGGTCCGGGGACCATTGCCGAAAGCGTGGTTAGTTGAACCACGGCCTGGAATCGGCAGTTGGTAACATCTGTTACCAGCACCAATTCCGGGCCATGGCCCAGACCACGGGTTGGAATCGGATGCAGTGGCCGGATTGGCCACTGAGCCTGCCTGTCTCCCGGAGGGAGGACGGCTGGGGAACGTGGGGGGGGGCAGGGCTGTGCGGCAGCACATTGCGCCGTGCCGTGCCGTGCAGAACAGCTCCCCCCCAGATTCCCCGCCGGGATTGGCTGGCACATCTGCTTGCCATTACGGGGCGATTCCAGCGGGGAATCAAAAAGGTGATTTTGTGATGGGGCCAAAGCTGCCCTATCACGTCTGAAATCACCCATGGAGTCACCAAAATAAAATAAAAATAAAATTGCTTCTTGGAATTTCAGATATTGGGATGCTCTAGTCATTCCCAATCTCTTGTGTCAGATTTTTATTATAGGCTCTATTTCTTTCTTGGTAGACTTTTCTTTTGGGTCAATTTGAGTATGGTGAATTCTGCACTGGTGCAGAATTCTGCACTTGATTAGTTGACCCATGAGGTCCTTTCTGGTCCTGTGACTCTGCTCCTTTTCACACAGACACACTAACAACACTGATAAAATGGGTGTTACATTTTATTATACATGTTGCAGGGGACCCATAGAGCATACCTGCAGCCCTGCAATGTGTATGGGCTGCAATAAAATGTAACACCCATTTTATCAGTGTTGTTAGAGTGTCTGTGTGAAAAGGGTTACCATGGTTCTTTTTACAAGGGTTCCACCCACCCAGATTTTTGCATGTTTTAGTGTGAGTGTTGTCCATGTAAATCCTGTGTGTGTGTGTGTGTGCATGCTCCCGCACACATGCATCCCCATGCATGGAGGTACTGGGAAAAACGGAGGTGACGCCATGCATGGGGATGGGTGTGTGCCCCGTCAGAACTCTCCTCCCACCCACCGCACATGGACTGCTGGACATCCCCACCCCCATGCAGCCACGGCCCGTGTTCAAAGGGCCAATGACTACTCCATACATAGCTATTCACAGGGCAACACAGTACACGTGTATCACAGTCTGATTTGTATTCTTAAAAAGTTTTTATCAGTGTTTTAGTATAGTACTTTTATTAGTATTTAGTAAAAATGACATTTTAGCAGTATTTTTAAACCAGTGTAACTCCATTAAAAAGGTGTATGGTCTCCATGGTTTTTTTGCTCTGTGATTTTCATTTCAAATATACTCAACTTTTGACACTGTTGTAAATTGTGGCTGTTCCGCTTGGCTTTTGATGGGTAGGGTGGGGGAATGGGTTAGGGTGGTGGGTGGTTAGGGATATTTTATTTCCTCCCTGTTTTGATTTTTTTAAAGTTGTTTTTATTGTTTATTGTTCCTTGTAATCTGACCAGAGCTGCCTGTGGCAGGATGAGTGGGGTAGAAATTTTTTTAAAATAAAGAATAAATTAAATAAATAAACTTATAAGAAAAAGGAGATCATTTTATAGTCTTTCAACCATGGAATATTCTGGTCTAGAACTAAAAATAGTCTGGCTTTTTACTTTGTTAGACATGGGCAACTGGAAGAACAAAGACAAAGGGTTCATTTGCACAACACCCTTCCCCTTTCAAACACACCACTTATTCCTTAATTAGTGTTTGACTTCTCCTGTAGCAATGCCTTCACACTGTGGTTTATTTGCCCGCAGTTGAACGGCCTGTTCCTTGCATCAGGTGACAGAGAACAAAAGATCATCAAGGAGCACAGGAAGTGGTCAAAGTTTCACACACCATTCAGAACGTGTGTTTGTGTTATTAACCCTACTCAGACTGCTTTGTGAATGACCCCAAGGATGAGGTTTTATAGATAACTGAGAAGTTCAACCAGGACACAAGCAGGAGAGAATTCTCTGCCCTTAAAGTCAATAAGAGTTTTGCCATTGACTTAAATGGCAGTAATTTGTGCTCTGATTGTCTGAAAGAAGTATTCCATCTTAATTTCAGGTGCATGCTGCCTTTTGTCAATACGATTTGATATTGTGGAGTCTTCTTAGATGTTCACCAGAAGCTACTCAGAGCTGTCATGAAGCATGCTTTTATCTTTGCTTGGTAAAAAGATCCTCTCCTTTTGGATTCCAGTCACTTCAGTTATTCGAGACGTTAACATTTGTTGACTGGATGACTGAAATGGATACACTACATAGGGATACTCAGAAACCAGAACATTTAATTAACAAAAAGATGTAGACATCCAGTCTCTTAGACCATGGTCTGACAAACAGCTATTTCAGATGTTACGTGATCACAGTTAACCACACTGAATCACAGTAGATTCAGTGTGGTGACTGTGATCACACGAACATCTGTGCGAGTCCTGCAAGATGTTCACCACGGTGAATACCTGGTGGGGGTCAAAGCTTACCATGGTTCTGGAAGTGAGACCGGCCTCACCTCCAGAATCATGGGGTGATTTCAGACGTTACGGGCCTCTCTTTTACCACAGTCAATCCCCTGTGGTGGAGGAGGGCCCATAACGTGTGAAGGGGTTCCTGCCAGAGGTTCACCTCAGTGAACCTCAGACGGGAATCCAAATAACTGCCATTCCAGAGGGGAGCCTGACCTCCCCTCCAGAATGGTGGTTAGCTGGACCACAGTCTGGAAAAGGTGGAGAGTAATGTCTGTTACCTCTGCTGAGTCCAGAACATGGTCCCGGCCACGCTCCAGGGGAGTGGGGGGGACTGTGCAGCCATACGTTGCACCGCACAGCCCTGCCCCCTCCCCAATCCCTGAGCAGAATCAGGTCAACACGTCTAAAGGATGGGTGGCCTGATTCCTGTCCTGGATCCAAAATGGATCCCAGACCATGGCAACGAAGGAGGTTGGCACATCTGAAATCACCCATGGTTAGTTGGACCATAATCAGGAACAGAGCAAAGGTAACGTCTGTCACCGCACCCTGGTCCTGACCATGGCCCAGATTGCAGTATGGGATTGGGCGCAGTGGCCTGATTGACCACTGTACCCACCTGTCTCCCCGAGGGTGGGCGGCCAGTGGAGCACAGGGGGTGGGGCCGAGAAGTCGCATGTCATACCGCACAGCCCCGCCACCTCCCCAAATCCCCTCCACAATCAGGCCGGAATGTCTGAAGGACTGCCAGTCTGATCATGGACCATGATCGGAGATGAATCCCGGTCCAGGGTTCAGAGTGGTGGGCCGAACGGCCCATCACATCTGAAATTACCCTCAGTGTAGTTGTAACTTTTTTCAGATTTAGTCATAAAGCATTCACACAAATGGAGCACTAAACCAATGTTATTCGGGAGTAGAAAGAGACATGTCTACTCCTCAAACTTCCCTTCAGCTTATATTTTTAAGTAATTGTTTGTATGAAGACTTATCTGTGTGAGGATGGTGAGCATGGTTGAGCAATCATTACATCTCAGCTGGAGGATGGGGAGGAGACAAAAATGCCACAGTACTACTTCAGTTCAGGCTTTTTGTTGGACCACTTCCAAAATGGAGGAGGACTTACTTCTATTTAATTAAATCAAAGTAGTTATTTTGGCTTCTCTCTGCTGGTCAGAATGTTGTCTTAGAGTATTGTTAGACATGACAATACCATGGGTGGCCACACTTTAACCCGCATAGTCACCTGTGGTGCCATTATGTCTGATCCCACCCACCAGATGTTTCTGCGGGCAGGATCGGGGCTGTCCCTGAACCATGGTAAGATTTAGCCAATGCTGTTACTTGGGCTCTCTGTCAAGTCACAGTGCGAGCTACACGTTTCTGCAGCCCAAGGAAGCCATTCCCGGACCGGGGTAGAGCGGGCTGATTGCTCTACCTGACTTCAATCTGGGGTCGGGGCTGTTCTGGGCAGGTGCAGCAGCCTCATAGGCTGCCGCGCCCACTCATCAAGGAGGTGGGCTGGCTGTGCTCATTGACCTGCCATGTGGACGGGGCCATGTGGACCCTGTCCACATGTCGCCCTGCCCTCTCCCCGCCCCCTCCCTGGCCCAGGTCACCGGCATGTCTGTTCAGCAGCTGGACAAGATCAGTCAAGCTCACCAAGGTTGCTATGTACATTCCAAGACCCCTGGAGATGGAAGTGGGGCAAATTATGGATCCAAAGCTTAGATCTGTAACTGGGATTAACCCATAATTATGGCCCATTCCAGGAAGTTACTGATTAATCAAAAACCAAAATTCCTAGTATGTGTGGGTGAGAATAAATGTGAGTGTATGCATGCTTGTGTGCATGAGTGAGGGGTGGCACTTATTCAAAGAAGGGGATGGGATGGGACATATTGGCCAAAGGGTGGGGGGCTTGACTCTCTGGCTGCTCAAAATATTGGGAGTTATGCAGACCCTGGTGACCCAGACTTCCCTACTTCTGTGACAACTCTTCCTACCTTGGTATCTCCCCTCACATTCCATGTCCATCCCACCCTTGATAAACTTCTGCCTTTGAACTTGTAAAAATTTTCAATGAGGCCCCTGGGAGGGAAAAGGTTCACCACCCTTGTTCAGAGTGATATCTACAGCTATGAGAATCAATTTCTTTCTCATGAAAATCTCATGAGAATCAAGAACCATTACCAAGATCTTGGGATTATCTCAATAATGGTTTGAGATCTCAGTTGAGAATTTTTCTCAATATACCTTTACCATTTACCATTACTGGTTCTTTCCGGTGATGCATATGCACAAAATAACCACCATGGCTATTCTTCACATTCACAGCCTTCCTCCAAGATGGCGCTGGCAGCATTGCCACCATTATGGAAAAGGGCAGTCATTTAGTGCATGCACATTATTGGGATGAGCAGTATACAGTAAAGAGAAATGGTAAATGGTACATCGAGAAAAAATGCGACTGAGAAAGTATTGACAACCAGGATTTTCTTGACTATCAATTCTTGCAAGAAATGAGTTAAGAACTGTGATTCTCAGTGAGAATTATGAGAAAATAAAGATCGACCAGCCCTAGTGATAACTAACAATATGCCAGGTCTGTAGGGATGTGTGAACAGAATTAGGTTTGGATGTTCAGTCATTTGGTCATTTGGTTTGAAAACCAAGTTCGGATTCGGTCATTCGGTTTAGTAACCGAGTTTGGGTTCGGTTGTACGGTTCAGCGGAGTTTGGTCCTGCCGAACATTCAGTGGAGTTCAGACCTGCCACGAGGCTTGGGGCAATCCAAGTACCCCGAGGGGTTCCCGTGGTGGCATGGCAGCCCATCAGAGACCCAGTAGCAGCAGCAGCAGCAGAAGCAGCAGCAGCAGCAGAGACCGGGAAGGCTTGGTGCTTGGCACCCTGGGTTGCCCAGGAAGGCAGACTTGGTGCCAGGCCCCTGGGGGTGCCTGTGGTGGCATGGCAGGCCATCATCATCATCATCATCATGGCAGGAGGGGCGGGGTAAAAATTTACAAAATAAATAAAAATAAATGAATAAAATTTTGTAAGATGCAAGATCTGTGTTATACTGGGAAGCTTAAGGAGCTTGGCATGGCACTGCTTCGGGAGTGTGATGCAGATGGATCATTCAATATATTTTTAGGCATTATGGAGTATCATGAGGAAAACCTCCTAGTTGGTTCCTATAGTGCATCTTCTATACAGAGTAATTCCTGGTTTGACAGAGAATGCTGGGTATTTAAACGCCGGCTTATAGCTAGGAAGAAGAAATGGGTAAAGACTCACACTCATTCTGTTCATTCCCATTTTTTTGAGCTAGGACATTCGTACAGACTTCTCCTTAGGACCAAAAGAGAAAGGTATTATAGTAAGAAATGGGTAATGCTTAATGTAGTAAGCAGGACAGGCAAGACGAGGAATTTTTGGAAAATCTTGAATTATATGATTAACCCTATTTGGAAGCCGAGGTGTTCTTTGGTTCCTAATGCCATCTGGGTGCAATTTTTTAGGAACCTATATAAGGCCAAAGGCTTGCCTAACGAAGATCTTAGCGATGGTTTCGTTTGTTACTCTCCTTCTCCATCTTTAGAAATTGATTGTCAGGAGTCAGATATCAATAAAATGATTATGTTGCTGAAGCCCAATAAGTCTCCAGAGCCAGATTTTTTAACTGCAGAAGTTTTGCAAGCTGCCCCACATTGGTGGGCTTCAGTTCTGTGTAAACTTTTTAACAAAATCTCGTAGGAGGGTAGGATTCCATTTACGTGGGATTTAAGTTGAATTGTTCCGATTTATTAAAAAGGTGATCAAGCTGATCCAGGGAGTTACAGACCAATTAGCCTACTGTCAGTTATCAGCAAGTTATATGCAACAATCATCTTGCAGTTCTTACAAAAATGGGCTGATGCGTGGTGTATTATTCCTGTGGAACAATATGGCTTTAGGGCAAACAGTTCCACTATGGACTGTAGTTTCATCGTGATGCATCTAATTACCAAATATTCAAAAATTAGAAAAGGGAAGCTTTTCCTGGCCTTCATGGACTTTACTAAGGCCTTGACTCTGTCCCACATGAGAGACTCTGGGCCAAATTGAGGGCTATGGGGGTAAGTGACAGGCTTCTTACAATCCTGATTCAACTACACTCTAATGATGCAGCGAGAGTTAAAAATGGTGGTGGGAATGCACCAAGTGCCCCAATCCCCATTAGAAGAGGAGTTCGACAAGGATGCGTCCTTACTCCTCTACTTTTTAATCTGTATGTAGTGGACTTGGTGAGCTTTATAAAGGAGAGGAACTTCCATCCCCCTAGGATTCATAACTATCCTCTGCATGCTCTGCAATATGCAGATGACCTGGTTCTGCTATCGCAGACTGAAAAGAGCCTTAAAGCTTTGATTAATGGATTAATAGAATATTGTTTGCTTAATGGCCTTGAAATTAATTGTAGTAAATCCAAAATAATGGTTGCAGGGGACAAATTACCCTCTCACAAATGGAAAATCAGGGAATTCCACTTTGAAGTGGTTAATTCCTTTTCATATTTGGGGGTAATTGTTTCATCTAGGGGCACTTGGGCATTACACCTTAAAAACAGAGCACACTCATCCTTATTTGCAGCTCACTGCTTACTGAAAGCTATGAGTGTTTCCACTGGAATTTCCTTAAGCACTATTTTGAAGACATTTCGAATTAAGATCTATAACATGCTAACCTTTGGGATTGAACTTGTCCTCTTCCCAGACACTATTGTTCTGGAGAGGGTGAAAAACTTCTTTTTGTGCAGATCCCTTAGAGTGTGCTTCAGTGTTCCGGGTGCTGTGGTACGAGCGGAAATGTGTATGATTGCCATTCAGCACTATGGAAGAATGGCGTTTGTGCGATACTGGATAAAATTGTTAACCCAACCATTTGAGGTCCTGCAAGCTCAATGTTTAGTTGAAGAACTAAAACATGAAGGTAGTAGAGTTTATCCCTGGGTGAAACATCTTGCTTCTGTTCTAGCTAGTTTGGGATTTTCCTTTATGTATTTTCAGGGGAAACCCATTTCTAGTATAAAGAAAGAAGTGGAACAGAGATCTAGGGACCTCACTATGCAGGAAGATCTCTCCTCTCTGAGTCTGTGGAAAGTGGATCCTAGGTTGGGTTTGGGTAAGATTGATTTTTTTATGGAGCCTTATCTAGATAAGCTGACCAGCAATGTCCTAAGAAGGTATTATACCCTCTTGTGCTTTCACCTGATTCAAACTGCAGTAGTGGCGGGAAGACTGAAAGGCATTCGGCATGACCTTTGTCGTTGTTCCTGTGCATTACAGGAAGTTGAAACTCCCAAACATGTTCTCCTAAGGTGTTTACATCAAGTTGACTAAAACCAGAAGGAACTTGGAAGATAAAACAATATCCATCCACTGCAGGACAAACCCAGCCAGCTCTTCCCCCAGGTACGTGATATATCTTCCATTATCTGTGAGGGCCTTGAAGATGGAACAGTGCATGTTCGCCCAGGCCTTTGGGAGGGAGGGTGGGTAGGGAGGGGTGTTTTAGTTCCCCCACCTACCTGTGTTTTTATATTGTATCTTAGTCCTGTTTTAATATTTTATAATATTTATGATAATTTTAATTGATTTTATTGTATTTTAATGTTTTGGAAGCCGCCCCGAGCTGCATAGCAGGAGGGGCGGGGTAAAAATCTATGAAAATAAATAAATAAAATACATTATTCCCATTTAAGGGATTTATGGTTGGCACCCCTATTAGTTAAGGCTAAGGAGAAGAGGACAGTTGATCTTTTCCTATTTCTTACTAATTTATCACAAACTGATGATTTGGTTGCAGTAGCATCTTTTTTGGC
>QEPC01003044.1:45326-68732 GCA_003113815.1 Sphenodon punctatus | reverse complement strand
ATTCTTGATATCTTTGAGCCAATGAATTGTGCATATGTTAAGCTTTTACAAGCTTTTTCTTAAGATAGAAATGTTTTAAGATCATGTAACTTTGATTGGCTATTATACCATTCTATGTAAGCTACTGATATTTTCTATTTATATTTAAGTAAACTTTGCATATATTTTTTATAATCCAAAAGTCTCATGTTCCCTTATTTATAAATGTATTGTCATTTTTACAATACTTACTTTGCTAGCTGGATATTAAAGTAAAGTGTAAACTCATATTATATAATTTGGGGAAAAGTGCAGCCCAGTTTAGTTTGATTAGTTCAGCTAAACTACATAGCTCACTTTCTCTTTGTAATTTATGGGACCTCGCAAAACGTGACAAGTAGGGGCAGACATTGGATTGCCAGGGCACAGTACCCGTGGCACATCAGACAGCAGCAGCAGGATTTGCCTGTGCGCATCATCCATGGATGGTAGGAGCCAGGATGGTAGGATTTGCCAGGGAAGAGCTTCCACACAGCAGCAGCAGGATTGCTTGGGCATGTTTGGATTGGCCAGGGCAGAGCACTCACAGACCAGCACACAGCAGCGGCGGGATTACCAAGCCAGTGGGGGACATCATCCAGGGTTGTCAGGGAGGGCATACAGGCATCGTGGCATGAGCAGAAGACAGACAGACTGAGGCAGGCTTTGATCTTGCCCACCTGGGCGGGCAGGCAGATAGCGTGGTATGAATAGAAGGCAGGCAGACTGAGACAGGGTTCAAGCTTTGCCCATAGGGTGGACAGACAGGCAGTATGGCATGAGCAGAATGCAGGCAGTCTGAAGCAGGCTTTGATCTAGACCACCTGGGTGGGCGGGCAGGCAGCATGGCATGAGCGGAAGGCGGGCAGACTGAGGCAGGGTGAAAGTATCTGATTGTATAGCTTCTGTGAAGGCTTTTCTTTTCAGTCTGTTTTCCAATCTCAAAGGATTCTCTGTTATGTACACCATTATACTGAGTGTTTACAGCAATATGTAGGATGATTATGAAGTAAATAGCTGTGTTTTGGTTACCTGTTGTGACTCATAGGATTTTTTTCTTCTATAGATTTTTAAAATCCTTTTTTGGAACCCTCTAACTTTTGGGTGTAGATTTTTGCTGTTGGTTGTCACAGACAGGCAGCATGGCATGAGCATAAGGAAGGCAGACTGAAGCAGGCTTTGATCTAGACCACCTAGGTGGACAGGAGGCAGTGTGGCATGAGCAGAAGGCAGGCAAACTGAGGCAGGGTTCGAGCTTTGCACAGGGCGGACAGACAGGCAGTATGGCATGAGCAGAATGTAGGCAGTCTGAGGAAGGCTTTGATCTAGACCAGCTGGGTGGGCGGGCGGGCATGCAGCATGACATGAGCAGAAGGCAGGCAGACTGATTCAGGGTTCGAGCTTTGCCCACATGACGGGCAGACAGGCAGCGTGGCATGAGCAGAAGGCAGGCAGACTGTGGCAAGCTTTGAGCTTTGCAACCTGGGTGGGAAGACAAGCATCATGGTATGAGAGGCAGTAGGTAAGGCAGGCTGGAACCTTGGCAGGGCACTCAGATAGGCTGGAGAAGACTGTGCAGTGTGAGAAAGAGCCGGTAAGATTGGCGGTCCGAGATTGTCTAGACAGAGGCCGGATGGCAGGCTTACAGTTCCCCAATGCCATCCTGCATCATGAAGTCAGTCAGATAAGCCAGCTGAGGCCATCTAGTATATGAGAGAGAGAGAGAGAGAGAGTGAGAGAGAGAGAGAGAGAGAGAGAGTGGGTGGCAGGCATTGGAAGGGAGGGACATGCTTTTATTACCTCGATATTAGACTACTGTAATGCACTTTACGTAGGGCTACCCTTGGTGATGGTCCAGAGACTTCAGCTGGTGCAGAATGTGGTGGACCATCTCCTGAAGGGGATGGGCCAACGCGAGCTCATTACTCCAGTGCTCCATTCTCTGCGCTGGCTGCCGATAGTCTTCTGGGACCAGTTCAAGGTGTTGGTGCCTTTAAAGTCCTAAATGGCCTGGGACCCACCTATCTGCAGGACCACCTCACCCTCTGGATCTTGTATAGACCTCTGAAGTCGGCCAAGGGTACCCTCCTTGAGGTCCCCTGGGTTTCCCGGGTGTCAACCATGAGGAGGGCATTCTCTGTGACTACACCATGGCTGTGGAACTTCCTCCTGCTGGAGGTCCACCTGGCCACCGACCTCCCCTCTTTCTGCAGACAGTGTAAGACCTCGCTGTTCCACTGGGCCTTTGCCGAGGGAGGTGGGATGGGTGGATTGGGTTAGGGAGGAGCTCTGTTGTTTGGGTATTGTGTTTTTAAATTAATAATGTTGATTTTAATTGGTTTTTATTATATATTTTTAGAATGTTGTTAGCCACCCTGAGATGCTTGTAAGCAAGAGGGGGCGACATACATTTAATTATAAATAAATAAATAAATAAATAAAATTAAATTAAATAAAGCATCTCAAACAATTCTTGTGACTTCTTCTCAGGATCTATATTGAAACCTGCTCCGGAACCTCACTTCAATGACTGCTCTCAGCAACTAACCACCCACTGGGGAATCCCTCTGTCATGCCTTAAACTGGTGTGCAATTGGGCATTTGGTATGCTGGGTGCCTCAGTGGGTGTTTTGAAATGAGGACGGCTAGGCGTGGGGTCTGTGGCCACTGAATGCACAGCTGCAAAGCAGCTACACAGGTGGAGTGAGTGGGGAGGGATTCTAATGGTCTGCTCCCAATGTGGATACCATGGTAGCCACCACAGACCATGGGGGTGGGTGAAGTATGCCGGATTCGTGTTTGAAATTGACATGTCCGGGCATGAGTGGTGCTGGGAAACCAGGCTCCCTAGTGCTTGCAGCCAGTTCCTATGACTTGCAAAGGCCATATCCTGCACCCACAGTGCCTATGAGCAGGGAACCTGGCATGGGTGTCCATCCAAGTTTATATGGACAGGGGATGTGTGGACACCCGTTCACATACACTTTTTGGGCTTGCTCCACATGGCACAGTCTGAATTTCTCGACAATGCACCATGAGTGGGTGCTGAGTGGCTTGAAGGAGCTTGCATCCTCCTGCACCAACTACAGATGGGAGGTTGGAGAGTGGCTTCTGGGTGATGGCCATGCATGGTGGCATCTCATTTAAAAACACCCAGCGTGGAACTCACTCCACTCAGATGTACATCTCAGTTCCTCCCTCCTCTGTTTTAATGTGTCTGAAGACTTTTTATTTTCCTTCCTCCAAGTGTTCTAATTCTTGAATAACTTTTTGCTGAACCCTGAATGATTTTTAAATTGGTTGGGATATTTCCTAGACTCACATAATACAGTGGGGAAAATGCTAGCATAACAGAAGTTTTTTTCAAAGGATTTATTTGCTGACTTGTTATATTCAGTTTTTCTGCTGCAGTGTGAAAACTTAAATAGTTGTTTTGAATACAGCATATGTCATTATATCGTGTTTCTGAAATAAGGAAATAACTCCATTGGATTTTGCCCCCTATCCCTGAGTGATCTGATGCTTGGGAAAACTTTTTTCTGAATTCTGAATGGTTAAATTTGGGGTAATATTTTCTGGGATTACTGAATGCAGTGGGACAAATGCAGGCAGAACTGAAAAGTTTTTCCAAAGGATTTTTTTTTTTTTTCCTGACTTGTTATATTCAGTCTTTCTTGCAGTTTGAAAACTTCAGAATATTTGCTTAGGTAGCTTTATAATGTTTCTGAAAGAAGGAGATAGTGCTTCTCTTTTGTTGTTTTGGTAGCCCTGTAGATATGATACAGGGGAATCAGGGGATTGGGATTTTAAAGATTTTTCAATGTTGGGGTTTTTTTGTTCCTTGGTCCTGGAGCTCATAGGAAGGACAATTAAAATATTATGTAAATGCTTAATAATAATGATGATTCTGAACACATCGAAATGAATGACCTAGAATAGCAATTGGAAACAAAGGAGGCAATAATAATGGGATTGGCAAATGGCAATAAACTTTAATGGCTGTAAAGCAATACAGGGGAGCTGCATATTTTGGGGTGGTTGGGCAAGAGGGGTTGAATTTTTTCTTTCTTTATTAAAAGATTGAATATCCCAACCCTCCTGCCACAGGTAGCTCGGGGCGGCTTACAACATGATGAGGAAGGCACCCGGGAGAGAGTAGAATGACAGAGAGGAGACAGACTACAGGGCTTGGGTGAAATAACAAGGGACTGGGTGGAATGATAGGAATGCTCCCCATGGTCTCCTTATCATTCCTCTCATAATCACTTATTTCACCCAGAATCTTGTCATTCTACCTGCTTGTCATGGCATTCCTCCTATCTTTTCACCCAGTCCCTTGCTATTGCACCTGATCCCTGTAGTCCCCTCCCTATCATTCCAACCACTCCCTCTTTATTCCACCTACTTCCATGGCCTCTTCCTTATAATTTCTCACAATCTGTCACTTCATCCACTCCCTGTAGTCTTCTTTCAGTTGTTCCACCTCTTCCCCCCAGATCCCTTTTTATTTTATTTTTTTGTCATTCCATACACATAGGATTTTGGCCTTTAATTGCCTTTGGTTTCCAGATGTCAAAATGTCTGCTTGAGTTCTAGCTTGACTAAAATATTCTGCCTTCTGCTGGCTTTGAGGACTGACCCACACTGCTGCACCCAGCTCCTTTTATTCAGCCTTCTGCAGAGCTGCCAATAGGGGCAGGCAACATAGGCACCAGCCTAGGGTGGCAGATTTGGGCCTCCCCCAGATTTTGGGGGATTGAGGGATTCTGTCCTGAGCCCATGCCGTGGTGCCCCCTCCCCCTGCCACTACTGCAACTGCGCTGCTTCACCCATGCCAGACGCAGCCTGGCGGGAGGACCTCACCCCTCATCCATCCCCACCTGGAGAAGCCATGTTCTACCCCCAAACTCCCCGCAAATGTACTCTGCAGTGGTGCCGAGTGCGGAGGAAGAGACTGCTTCCCGGCTTGGCACCACCATTGTCTCCTTCCCTGCCTCATACGGTAGCCCGTGTGAGCATCAGAGCTTGGGGGTGGGGCAGCCTAAGTTGCCTAAAGGTGCTAAAATTCAAAGCAGCCCCTGAGTTGAACGTTTAGGTGTTACTTTGGTATAGTGTGTAACAGAGGGGGGAGTGAGGGAATAGTCTGTGTTTCTAGGGGAAACAGGGGCTGGTCTGTGGTGAGGGATTAGAAATGCAGCCCCATCAGTGTGGCTCAGTAGCAAAACTTTAAGTCTGCTATACTATATCCTAAGTATTCTGCCCTATGCCTCCTCTGAAGTGAACTTGACCATTATCTCCTAACTGCAGCTGAGGTGGGAATGGGGTAACACTGAATTTTCATGCATATATTAAGACTGAGATTCACACTGAGGATTTCCCCACAGTTAGGTATTTATAGTCTTTCTTCTGGATGGTGTATTGTCTGGTATGTACTGAGGGCTGAGTTCACCCTGGAGCATTTTCCAGTGAGAGCACATGTAAGGTTTCTTTCTTGTGTGCGTTCTCTTTGTGTATTGAGTGCCCTAACTTCTCCTGAAGTTTTCCTTATACTTCTGGCACTAACGGTTTCTTTCCTGCGTGGATTCTTATTTTTAAAATGGCAAATTTTTAAAGTGAAAGAAATTACAAGTATAATGTCCCTTTACTTAAAACAGACTTGAACTCTCAACCTGCGAACTTTCTTTTCTAGCACCTAACCTATAGGAGTGACTGCCGGTTTCCCCTTTTTGATTTGTTCACAGAGCTTTGCATTTTGCTCACTATTGCACAGTCTTCATTATGCTTTTTACATTCATTGTGAATTCCATTGTAATATGTAAAATTATACAAAGACCTGCCCACCCTCTGCCCCACCAATGTAAAAGTCCACCAGCTGCCACTAGAGTGAGAACCCAGAAAACCCCAGTGCATGCCCACACATGCCAAATTAAACCAGTGTCCACAAGCATGCTCCCCAGTCCCGATAGTCTCTCTTTCTCACACTTGAGAGAGAAAACAGACTGATGTTGGCCTGCTATGGCTCGACTAGACCAGGGACTCACCTGCATGTCTGTTCCCCCACCACCACCCCCGACGTTGGCCTGCAGCTACCTTGGAACAGGTAGGCAGATGGCCTGGAATACATCTTCTGGAAGATCCCAGGGTCCATTCCAGGCCAAGGATTGCCCACATGGGCTAAAGTGGTCCAACGCATCTGTTTGGTCCCATCATGTTGGGGGGGCAGAGTTCCAGGAGTAGGGTGGGGGCAAAGCTGGCTGCCTGCACATTTTTTTGGGCCCCAACCTAACTCAGGTTGCGCAGGCAGTGGGATGGCTCTCCTGGTGCCAGGCACATTTGTTCAGTTCCATCTGATGACTCGGAGAGTGGCAGCTGCTGTTTCCTGCCCCAGGCCAGACCAAGGAGTCACCGCATTGCCCGCACATCTGTTTTTACCCATACACAGAGCTCAATCTCTAGACCTTCCCCACATTCTGTCTGCAGAACTGACATGATGCTGTTGCCTGTCAGGTAGGGTTTCAGCACACTAGCTCCTATGGATGAGTCGCCACTTAAAGTAAGTATGATGAGAACAGTTTTAATTGTTTAGGCATTGAATTACATTGCTTTTGATTATATTGTTTTTATTTCATTCAACATACAGTTTTAATTTTCATATACATGCTACAGATGACCATCTTGGAAGGCATCACAGTGATTGAAATGAGGATCTCTAGAACTTAAAACGGAAATCTCTGTAGTTTGAGGCTAAAGAGCTAGGTTCCATAGATGGAATGTAACAGTTGTGTATTTTGTGTAGATGAGGCACAAGTGGGTATGAGTAGCCCAAACTTCATGCAGGCTGCAAACCCATAGGTTGATAAGTTTGGTCAGCATATTTTATGCATTTGAACAGCTGAATAAATAACATCAGCTGTCTTGTAATTTTTCACTGTAGCACTGTCAAATGCTGTCTTTTCTGAGTCATACATATTTCATCAGGAGCTGCCTTGAAGCCCATCTGTTGGTGGCTTGGACATAAAAAAGAATCAACAAGAATCAGCAATGATGTAGGGATGGTTTTATTATTCTAAGCACAGCATGCTGCTAGGTGATCAGAAGAGATTGCAAGGCTTTACCATTGAAGAAGTTCCATACTTTCTCAACAGCCCATTAGAAAAATGTGTCAACAACTTAGAACAGAAAGTAGAGCTAAAACAGGTAGCAGAATAAATATTGGGGTGGGGTTGGGGTGGGGGGGTTGGGATGGCTATATTCGACCCAAATTACATTTGCTATGACATTCAAGCAACTGAGTTTTTGCAATTTTGTTTTTTTCAGCCTTTTCTGTTAGTTTGGGTCACTTCTGGTTTTGGATATTTCTGCCAATAACAGTGAGAATGGGTAGAGTAAAAACTGAAACCAGATAAATTACCAACTGTAATGAACTGTCTGACAGAATGCCACAAAAACAGGTAATAGAACAAAGATCATTTGGATTCTGTTCAATACCCAACTTGTTCCTTTCAGATTGTTTGAATTTGATGGTTTTGTTTATTTTGGTGGGTACTCATTTCAGCTCCAGAAAAAAAGGACACCACAGTGGAAAACTCTCAGCATGTATGGCAATGATACTGTTTGAGTTTCATGGAGGGACAAAGAACAAGATTAGGGGTAGAGAAGAAAGGCCATGATAGCAATGGGAAGACAGGACCTTCAGCAATGAACTCGCGTGGCCTTTAATAACACCACTTGGGCTGATATTTTAAATAAAATGTAGATCAAAAGCAAATTCTGGACATGGAATTTGGGACTATTCTTCTAAATTATATGAATAAAGGAAGTGTTAGGCCAAGCTTTTGTATTCAAAAACTTCCCCCCTCTCCCTCCTCCCCCCACCTCTCTCCTGTCCTCCTTCCTTTCTGCCTCCCTTGAGGAAATCTCCTCCCTGCTCTCCTCCTCCAACCCCTCCACTTGCCCCCTGAACCCCATTCTTTCCCGCCTCCTGACTTTCATTGCCTCCACCATCGCCCCTCCCCTCCTGCACATCATCAACCTCTCCCTCTCTACCGGCTCCTTTCCCTCTGCCTTTAAACATGCCACTGTCTCCCCATCCTCAAAAAGTCCACTCTGGATCCCTCTGTACCCTCTAATTACCATCCTGTCTCGCTCCTTCCTTTTGCTTCCAAGCTCCTTGAACGAGTCATCTACTACTGTTGCCTCGACCTCCTCTACGCCAACTCCTCCCTTGACACCCTCCAATCTAGCTTCCGCCCCCTTCACTCCACTGAAACCATTCTTGCTAAGATCACCAACGGTCTTCTTGTGGCTAAATCCAACCACCTTTACTCTATTCTTGTCCTCCTTGATCTCTCTGCTGCCTTCGACACTGTTGACCACTCACTCCTGCTTGAATCGTTCCACTCTCTGGGATTCTGGGACTCTGTCCTCAACTGGTTCTCCTCCTACCTTTCTGACCACTTCTTCAATGTATCTCTTCCTAACTCCTACCCCTCCTCCTCCCTACCCCTCTCGGTCAGGTTTCCCCAAGGCTCTATCCTTGGCCCTCTCCTCTTCTCTATCTATACCCTATCCCTAGGCAAACTCATTGCTTTTCACGGTTTCCAATACCACCTATACACTGATGCCACTCGACTCAATCTGTCCACTCCTTCCCTCTCCCCCTCTGTTCAAGCTCGTCTCACCAACTGTCTCTCCGACATCTCTGCCTGGATGTCTCAACATCAACTCAAACTGAACATGGCAAAAACTGAACTCCTTATCTTCCCTCCCAATCCTTCCCCTCCCTCTTCCCTGTCGATTACCACTNGCTTCATCTTTGACTCACATCTTACCTTCAAACCCTACATTGACTCTGTTGCCAAATCCTGCCGCTTTGCCCTCCACAACTTTGCCAGGATCCATCCTTTTCTGTCCGTCTCCTCTGCCAAAATTCTCATCCATGCCCTAGTCATCTCACGCCGTGACTATTGTAGCTTCCTCCTCATTGGCCTCCCCTGCTCTCACCTTTTGTCCTTTATCTCTGTTCAAAACTCTGCTGCCAGGATCATCCACCTAGACCATCGCTTTGACCACGTGCAGCCTCTCCTCTCCTCTCTCCACTGGCTCCCTCTTCCTGAGCGTAGTCTGCACAAGCTCCTCGTCTTCACCTACAAGGCTCTTCACAACCTCACTCCCTCCCACCTCTCTGCTCTGATCACCCTCCGAACCCCTGCTCGAGCACTCTGCTCCTCTTCCATCCCCTCCCTCACCCTCCCATGCCTCCTGTGCTCCCCCAACTGCCTTCCTCCCTTCTCCCTCATCTGCTTGGCCCCCACCATCCACACCTTCAAGTCCCTCCTCAAAACCCACCTCTTCCACTCTGCCCTTCCTAACTCCTGCTAATCATCCCCACCAAGGATTATCTCCCACCTGTTATCTGTAAACTCCCAACTTACTGCAACCAAGCCAAGAACATGTACCTGAGTTCCTGCATCCTCATAATTGTCACATCCCTTGTCTCTCACTCTGTTCCCCCTTCCCTGTCTTCCCTCTCCCTGTCTTTAGATTGTAAGCTCTCGGACAGGGACTGTGTCTATCTTATTCTTTGTAAAGTGCCAGGTACATCGCTGGAGCTATATAAATGCTAATAAATAATAATATAATTATGGGACTGATCCCATGCCCCACAGATGCCACATGCACCTCCATTGCAGGCACATTGTGCCACGTGGAAACTGTGTGCATGTTCGCAGTACAGGGGGAGAGCACTTGTGGAATCCACAGGGAATGAGATTGGCACCATTGATCCAGGAATCAAAATACATCAGTTGAATCAACAGATGGACTCTGGAAAAGACAGGACTTTTTGGCCCTCTATAAGAGAAGTTATCTGTGACAGGACTTGAGGTCTGACTCTCCACTGTGCCATGCCAATTGCATGCTGCTGTAATGCCAAGGAAGTCAAATGGAGTTGAAACCAGAGTCTGGCCCTTGAAGTTTAGAAAAAGTATCAAAGAATGAAAAAAGTGGGAGCCAGTGTAGCCTAGTAGATAAGTTGATGGACTTGGAAAATCAGAGTTCAAATCAAATTTCGTAGCTATGAACTTATTAGGTGGCCTTGGGAAGTCACTCTCTCTCTTATCCTCTGTTCTTCATCTATCAAATAGGAATAATAATGACCTACCTCACAGGGTTGTTGTGAGATGAACTGGATGAGGATTGTAAAGAACACTGAAAGCACCGTATAAATGATTAATATTAGAAACTCTACTCCAGATCATGAGAGATACCAGTCTAAGCCTAATGCAATTTAAAGTGTTAAAAAAAGATCATCTAGGATAAAGACAAGTGAGATACAGGAAAGGACCTGAACCTGCTGCCAGTAATAAAACCTCAAAATCTTTCATGCTAGTTGGAGTGGGACTTGACAAATGTCCCAGTGGGACAGGCTAATTCTTTGATTCATCTAAGTTGCTGCTTGTGAGAAATTTCATCATATTGGGAACCGGGATTGATTTCCTGACCATTTCCTGATACTGATGTGATTTCTTGATTCTAGCAATACTGAGAGATATCATTCTGATTTATCGATTTTCCACATACTGTTTACCATGTACCATTTATTTACTGCTCACCGCATTGCTGAGGGTACCATTTTACTCCCAGTTTTTTGTTTCCCCATTTTTGAGCCAAACACGGTGAGTATCCTAGCCCTTATCCTCCCCCCTGTGCCCCTTAACCTCCACTCCAGTGCCTCCAATCAGAATTGTTGTTCTATTTCCTTTGCTTTGACCAATCTGCAACTGGATTGCAGATTTGTATAGGATTCTGTATACCAGCCAATAAGTGACAAGGAAGTGCAAGGGAAAATGGAGTGCAAGAAATGCAGTATTGCATTGATATTGCCTCTTGGGATTTGAAATGGACAGCAAACAGGTAAACAGGATCCTGGTATGTGTAAAGTTGGTAAATTGAGAAACAAAATGTTGGTCAAGACATTACAGAGTACCGAGTGGTACTTGATTAGACTGAGATAATATTGAGAACCAGGATTCAATGAGATTTTCTGTTTTGGCAAAATCTCATTTCAGCCCATATATTTGCATGTGTTTGTGCACATACAGCATGGAAAATTAACTTACCACTTCCAAGTTATATTTGTATTGTAGAGGTTTAAGCAAAAAAAAATCAATTTATCTTCACAGCAATACCTAGTTTTATCAGGGCTTAATATGGGAAATAAAATATGGGCTTTCTGGAAATGAATGGGTGGAAAGTATTCTCAGAGGTGTGGGGGACAACCCAGATGTAATCATCCTATTCCTACCAAAGGGAATTGTAAGTAAGAATCTGCCGCCTCACTGTGATGGCCTCAGGATCTAAACTAAAAAGCCCCCCACATAGTGTCTAGTACTTATGAACTTGATAGGAAACAAGATTGGCTCAAGACCAGTGTGGTTTGAACAAAAGTAATTTAAGCATCTTTAGCACTGACCTATTAACATTTTGTTGGCCACATGAGAACTGGTTAATGGGAGAGAAGCGTATGGACTTCTCCAAGGGTGCTTTTCTACTGACAAGAAACTCTACCCATATTGTTGCCTGTTGCTATCAGTGCAGACAGAAGTGGATCCAACTTCCTAAGTGGAGTACCAGTGGATTCTGTCAGGGATCTTTAGTTCTCTCTGCTCTTCTGTTTTCTCTTTCTTTTCTGTTGGAGGATCAGCTTGCCTAAAAAATAAGTAGACTAACTCATAGATCTGATGGAAAACCTAGAAGCGCAAGTGGATGATTTTCAACATGAATTTCCATGAGGATTCTTCAATATAATTGCAATTTTTATTTATTATTATTGTGCCAGTAATGTACCTAGCATTGAACAATAATTAATTAGAGATGGGCCCCTGCCCCCAATGGGTTTGCAGTCTAGGAGAGACACTGGAAGGGAGACAAAGGAGAGGGGGACATAGGGAGAAATGAAGATACATTCACGAAGTTGAGAATCCACAGGTGCATGGACTTGACTTCTTTACATTGGAGAAGGGAACCCTGAATGAGAAGCAGTGAGCAGTCTTTGGGGATGAGGAGCTAGGGAAAGCCTGATGGAAATGAGAAGTATTCAAGAGGGATCTCACAAACCCGGTGAGATCTTGGTATGGTTTGTGAGAATCTCATGAGATTCCCAATAATGCTATGTGCATGAGCAAAATGGCTGCCCGGATCATTCTCTGCATGTGTGAATCTCTGGCAGTCATTTTTTGCATGTGCAGAGCACATTTTGAGAGTTCTTCAGAATCTCACAAGATTCTCAAAACCCTAAAACCATTCTGCACATATGCAATTGGCCACTGGAGGTACACATGTGCAGAATGACAGCGGCAGCCATTTTGCACATGCGCAGAGCTGTTTTTTCAGTCGCGCGAGTTTCACATGAAAACGAGCAGAGAATCAGCTGATTCTCAAACCATTCTCATTCTCGCAAATCTCAGCGAGAAGCCAATTCTCAGCAAGATTTGTGAGAAATGCGTGGGTGAGTTTTAGCCCTAGTATTTAAAAAAATGTTTCTTTAGGTTTTTGTTGGTAATACAGTTGAAACAGGTATTAAATTTAGTACTCATGGGTATTATCTGCGTTTTTGGTACCTTAAGTACATTGGGTACTTAATGGGTTACCCAGATACTGATCAAGTACCCAGAAGCCCCAAATTTCAGAAAAATCTGGTACCAATTTTTTGATTAATGATTGGTGTGTCAGGTCAGAAATCTCCAATATTGGGACTGGAAGTCGACTTTCTGGGACTGGAAATAAAATAATCAACACAGAAGTCTACATTCCAGGACTGGAAGTCATCATTCTGGGACATAGGGTACCTGAATACGGTTACAATTGGATACTGATCAGATTCAGTACCCAATGTTGAGTTGATTTGGATATCGGAAATGTGTTGAGTATATCCTTTTTTTTAGCGTACTTGTTTCAGCTCTGGTTGCCATACATTGTATTCAAATGTAACTTCTGTTGCAAGCTTTCAGATCAGCTGATTTCTTTAATCCCTCATTTTTAGTGCCTAGCCTCTCTGGCTGAATTCCCCTTTGAGGCTAGCTCTGAAAGAAGTCATCCTATTTCCAGGCAGATCATTATCCTCTATTGGGGCACTGATGGGGCATAGGAGTAATATTGATGGGAAAGCAGAAACCTGCAGTTGAAGCTATTTGTCTGAACCTTTGCATTCTCCACTGTGGGAAGTCTTGATTAGCCTGCCTCATTTTGTTGATTTGTTGATGAGCGCATACAGCAGGAAAAACAGCTTCAAATACCTTTTGGAGGCAGAAACCGAGGCTAGTAGCATGGCAGAGCTGGTTGATGGACTCATTTTTCTCTGTCAATTCCCCATGATTACCGTAGCATGATTCAAATTGCAATTATGCACTGAGACTGTCAAAATCTATTGTCAGATGTTTGGTTTTATTGAAAATATTGAGAAGTAATTTCTTAAGGAACGTAATTTTCTCCTCTTGTTTGCTATGAATGAAGTTGTTCTTTTGCAATTTTGGTCCTCTGGTGTTTTTTTGTTTTTTTTCCTTAATGAAAAAACAAATACAAAAGTACAATACAATAAACCTTTCTAGAAATGCAATGCAAAAAGCTTCTGAGAGCTTGCTTGTTCTCACAAGCACATTTTCAGGGAGATAAATACGTCCTCATTTACTTTAGCATCTGCTGTGTTCCCACAAGCTGGGGAGGGAGGTTGAGTGATGACTGATGGGGAGCAGTATACTATTTACTGCTTTAAATAAGTGAATTTAAAGTGAGGAGAGAGACTCCTGCTCCAGGGGGCAAGCTTATCTGTACTGAAGAGAGGTAACTACTTCCCTCTGACCAGTCTTCTGCTGTTGCAACACACCTCAGCACTTCCTTTTGGGTTCCCTGAAGCAGCTTTTCCTCACTGACTGCTTGTTGCTCTAGCCCCCTCTGCCTGTAGCTCCGTACATGTACCCAAACAGAGTGTTGAGGAGAAGAGAATAATTAGCCAATTCCTGGTTGTTTTTGTTTTCTGAGAACAGAGGTGGAGAGAAGTAGTGACTCTAGAGCTGCTTAACATTACATTACAATACATTACAAGGGAAGGGGGAACTTGGAAATTCACATTCTTATGAAAAGGCAAAATCCATTGCAATCTGCATGACTCATCAGGCTGACATGGCTATGGCACTCTATTTTCTGCAACCTACATGAAAAACTGATATGGCCAGAATTGTGTCTTTGACTTCCCAAATCCAATGGAACAGGTACCCATTTACAGCTGAGTGGACACAGGACTGAATTGGAATCTTTGCCTGATTTCCATCTCTGATGGAACTGGGAAGTTTGACCATTCAAACTGCACATCAGAAAAAAAGATTGTTTGGATTCTGATTGGAATAGTCAAAACAATATTTGGTCATTTGTGCATGCATAAGCTGGCCACCACCATACATCACAATGGCGACTGCCATACTGCTGTAGACAGCTGACATTTGGTTGTATGTGGTGACTTTTTTGCTGTCTGTAGTATACTGATGGGATTACAGTTCTGATCAGCCATTTGTCCATGTGCAAAATGGCCACTGACCATTCTGCAGTACGGCAGTCATCATTTTATACAGCAGTGGCCATTGTATGCATATGGAAATGGACAATTGGAATTCTGATCAGAACTTTATTCTAATCAGAATACCAAAAACAGCAAACTGGCCACCGTAGTACAACAAATTGGCAGCTGTCTACTGCATTATGGTGGCTGCCATTTTGTTGTACTGCGGTAGCCAGCTTTGTGCATGCGTAATGGCCTATTGTGTTCTGATCAGAATTCCAAACAGCCATTCCCATTATGTAGAACATTTCCACAAAATTGGAATGGCTGTTTTGAACCAGGCCTAAGTAGACTGGAAGCAGACATCCAGTGAGAGAACAAGGAGGACTAGAACTCTCGACTTTCAGCAATACAGCTAAATGCCTCAATATTCAGCCACCACATTATCCCAGTGCAATTTCTAATGGTCAGCATCCAGATATCTGCAGCTAGTGTAACCACATAGGATCCCATCCTACAGGGGTTGCCAATACATGGGATTCCCAAAAGAACATGAAATGACAACATGAGTTTGGGAAGCACTGATAAAAAGTAGGGGCCCACAGGTTCTCACATGTGGGGAGCCCTGCTTGTGGAGGGACTGTGACAATTTCAAAGGTAGCCTCCAACACATGGGTTTCATGAATAAACTGTCATGATTGGCCCTGTAGTTCCACTTTAGTGCTGTGGCTTAGCTCTGTTTTTTCTGCTCTTGGTTCTTTGCTAGGGATGGGCAAACGCGGTTTGGAAGTTGGAGTTCAGAGCGAACTCGACCAGTTCGGTCGACCGAACCGAACTTCCAAACCGAACCAAATTTCCGAACTGAACTGAACCAAATTTCCGAACTAGGCGCTGTTCACCCATACCTAAAATATAATCTTCCATTTAGTTCAAGAGGGTTTGAATTTCTGAACTTTGTTCGGAAGTTCAGAGTTCGGACTGAACTTGAATAGTTCGGTCGACCGAACCGAACTTCCGAACCGAACCAAATTTCCGAACTGAACCGAACCAAATTTCTGAAATCGGTTCTATTCGCCCATCCCTATCCTTTGCTACCTGTGGGGGCCACACACCCACCTGCTCCTGATTGGCTCCCTGATGTGTTACAAGACTAACCAGTCTTAACAGGATGCTGGACAAATCAACTCCTCTTTTCCTTTTTCCAGTCCTTGTCAAGTCAAGTCATTTTATTGAGTGCTCATTGACCATTGCATAATTAATACATACAAAAGAAAGGACACAACAAGCGTTATCCACAGACTGCCAGCTGGTCATAGTATTACAAAACAGCCCAGCCCACCACTTGCAGCCCTTGACTTGAGCTGTTCTACTCCTCTCTTGTTCTTCAATGTGCCTCCAGCCTTTGCCTCTTAAACCTTGTATCGTACTTGTAGCCGGGGGGGGTCTATCCCAGAGCCCGCGGGGCACGGGAGAGCTCACAGGGGAATTAGCAGCCCCCCAGTTATGACCTTCACCCCTCTTTCTCAGGGTTATGCTATGTGGGTACCCAGCAGGGTTCCCACCCTTGGCCTCCAACCTCCCCTTATAGTCAAGGCCTGCCCCGCCAAGTAGCGTGTCTGCCGGGCATCTTGCCCTGTGGGGCCCCTGGCTCAGTCCCTTCTATCTGACCTGTTCTTGGTCTGGATCCTCTGAGGAAGGTCGGGTCCAGTCTGGGTCACTGGGATCTGGACTGTGAGTCTGCTCTGGAGAGGAAGGGAGCTCTGACAGTGAGCTCCTTCCTCTATCTTCCCCCTTCTCTAACTGTGCTTTAGTCCTTTATAGGCCCCGAGCATGCTCAGTGCCATTTGGCCTTACTGAGCATGTTCCTACCCTTACATCCTGGTTACCCAGGCCTTGTGAATAGGGAGCTACCCTGGCCAGACCTTGTGGATGGGGAGCTACCCGGCCAGGCCTTGTAGATAGGGAGCTTCCTGAATGGGAAAGCCACCCTATTACACCCACCCACCACCGTTTAAAAAAACCAAAGCCCGGGGAGGGACCTTGGGGTCCAAGAAAAGAAAATAGGGCAGACAACACCCACCCTCCCTCTACTGGGGAACTTCAATTCCTAACTGCTGCTTCCCCAATTACTGGCAGCTTAACGTCACCCAGCCAGGGATTTGCAGCCCTGCCTGGCGTGTGTGTTGGCTGAATCGCGGGAGCGGACATTTATGTGCTTCACTGTCCCCGCTTCCCGGACTTCTTACGCCCGGGTCCCTTAATGAGGCGTGGCGGCCCAAGATAGGGTTGGTCAAAATCTCTCTGGTGTGGTTTATCTGGGGTCCACTTACAGTGCTCACAGAAATACTGTGAACAGCCTGGTTCCCGAGGCATCTGGCCCACATCGCAGGCACACCAATCGCACCCATAAATCTTTATGGGTCCATTCGGGTGAGGCTCTAGCGGTCTGGCCTCTGGGCAGGTGTCCAGGAAACTTCCTAGACAGTCTGAGGTCTCCAACAACACCTGGGTGATATTAATGCCCAGGGTTTTTGAGGCTTCCCTCGATGGGCTGAGGGCTGGGAGATCTGGATGGTCACAACGGTTTGTGTGCTGTGCGTGATATACTGACTCTTCTGCGGGGAACACCCTTTGTTCACTCCACTCCAGGTGACCTGGAGTCCCTTTTCCCAGCTTGTAGGCTTCTCCGTTTGACCTTCTTTATCAACTGTATCCCTTTCAGTCTCTGTTGTCACGTCGGCGTGCAGTACTTCTGTCTGGCAGGCTTGCTCCTTGCCTCAGGGCTCCTTCTGTTCTTGTGTATAGGGAGTCACAAGTGGGAGGTCCTCAGGGCACCTTTGTCGGTGTCGTCTCCTACCACATTCCAGAGGATTTGGTGTCAAGTTGCCCTCCTGGGCTATTATAGAGGGGGGAGCACCCCCTTTGTCCTTCTTGGGTCTTTTCCTTTGTGTGGCCCCTCGCAATTCCTGGGTGAAGGTGGGTAGATCCCATCATAGACCAAGGTAAGGTGGGGACTACCCCAATATTAAGGATATATGAGATTCCCTTAACTGTACCGGGATCCAGGCCACAGAATATTCTTTTTGGTCTCCATGTACACATTGGAGTTTCACAGTATCTATTGGGCTAATCCATTGGGGCTGGATAAACTCAGTGCACACTAAAGTCTGGTTGGAACCAGAGTCCAACAGGGCTTGCACGGGCTGCTCCCCGATAAGAAGCGCCCTGATAAATTTGCCAGGAATTCCCCTTGAAGGCTGACGGTGCACAGTCAGGCCAAATAGCCCGGTCGTAAAGTCTGTTTCCATGAGGAGGCACTCTCATTGGATATGGCCAAAATCCCCACAGCAAAAACAGCGAACGTGGGGCAGTGTCTTGGGGTCCTCTCTTGTAGCCCTTATGGTCTCCTCTCTGGCTCCTCCTTGATGGAGTCTACTCCAAGCCTCTGGGTGGGGCCTTGCTCCCACGGTCAGGAGTAGCTTCCCCAGGTACCTGTATAACTTCTGCTGGGACCTCCCCTGGTCCCTCCTTGGGGTGGCCACCTGGATTTATTCTGGGGACCGTGCTTCCCTTTGATCGGGTCGGTTCTGGAGCCCCCAGAACTGGGTTTCGAGGTTTATGTTTCCAGGAAGGTCTCAGTGGCTTCCACGGCCTCATCCACATCCTCAGTGCACAACTTGCTCTATTATTTGGGCTACACTACTCTGTTCTGGTTTCAGTCATCGCTGAACCAGATCTCGTAGTTTTGCGGCTGTGGCTTTCGGTCTCTGCTCGGGTGAAGGTGTACTGTCAGAACTGGGTTCTATAGGCCCCCTCTGAAATCCCATACAGATCCAGGATTGCTGCCTTCAATCGGTCATAATTAGTGGCTGCTTGGTCATCCAGTGCTTGATAGGCAGCTTGGGCCTCCCCTCTCAGATACGAGGCCAGCCTCACTGACCAGGTGGCTTTCGGCCATCGTGCCGCGATGGCCACTTGCTCAAATGTTACCAGGTAAACGTCTAGGTCATCAGATGCAGCCATTTTCATTAGCTACATGCCCAGGAGCTCTGATTCTGGTTTTCCGGTGGCCCCTTGTAGGTGAGTGGTCAACATTTTCATCAGGTGTTCCTGGTGGCTCTGAGCTTGCTGTTGCTGAGCCATGAGTTGGGCTTGGGTTTGTTGCTATTGCTTAATGAAACTCACCATGGTATTCTGCTGTTTCAAAATCAGCTCCAGCAAATTCTAGACAGACAACACTGGTTCCGCCTCGGCTCTCCCCTCCATGGCGGGGTGGTGCCCGGGTGCCACTGAACCTGGAATTCCAGGTAGCATCCTTCTTGGGGTATCTGCTGTCTACTTGCACCACTAGTAGGATCCAGCAGGTGGTGCTGGGCCCACAGTCTGGGTAGCGTCTTTGTCTATGTATCTGCCATACACCTGTAATACCAGCAGGATCCAGTGGGTGACATTGGGCCTGCATTCTCCACCATGATGTAGCATGGGGGGGGGTCTCTCCCAGAGCCCATGGGGCGTGGGAGAGCTCACAGGGGAATTAGCAGCCCCCTGGTTACAACCTTCACCCCTCTTTCTTGGGCCTATGCTATGTGGGTACCCAGTGGGGTCCCCACCCTTGGCCTCCAACCTCCCCTTATAGCTAAGGCCTGGCCCACCAAGTAGCATGTCTGCCGGGCATCTTGCCCTGTGGGGTCCCTGACTCAGTCCTTTCTATCTGACCTGTTCTTGGTCTGGATCCTCTAAGTAAGGTCGGGTCCAGTCTGGGTCACTGGGGCCCGGGCTGCGAGTCCAGTCCGGATAGGAAGGGAGCTCCAACAGTGAGCTCCTTCCCCTGTCTTCCCCCTGCTCTAACTGAGCTTCAGGCCTTTATAGGCCCCAAGCATGCTCAGTGCCATTTGGCCTTACTGAGCATGCTCCTACCCTTACATCCTGGTTACCCAGGCCTTGTGAATAGGGAGCTACCCTGGTCAGGCCTTGTGTATAGGGCGCTGCCCTGGCCAGACCTTGTGGATGGGGAGCTACCCTGGCCGGGCCTTGTAGATAGGGAACTACCCTGGCCAGGCCTTGCAGATAGGGAGCTTCCTGAATGGGAAAGCCACCCTATTACAGTACTCTGTTCTTGTTCCTTGTCTCCATATTCTTGAACATAGCCCCTGCTCTGCTTTGCCTTGGTTCCAGATCTTTCTCTGCTTCCGGTCTGTGCCCTTGGCCTTGCCTCTTGTTTTCCTCTTTGATCCTGTGTCCTGTCCTGTCTCTGATCCTGTTCCCCAACAACCAATTGGAGCTGAAATTAAATATCTCTGTGAGTGCTGGTTCTGATGGAAATAGCTCTTTTGCGTTTATTTGCACAAGGAGAAAATCTATCTGCATTTTCAAACCTTTCTGTGATTTCCCCCTGTTTTCTACCACTTTGGTAATTTCCAGTAATTCCTGCTAATATTTGGTATTTTTCTATAATTTCCAGTATTATTGGTAATACCAGAAATTACCAAAAATGACAGGAAATTACGGGCACCAATACCAGTGGAACTGGAAGCGCAGAAGTGGGAAATACCAACAAATGGCTGAAAGCACTCCCAAAAGGTTGGTATTTATTTCCTGATGGAAATACACTATATTAATGCTACTTAGCTGACAATGCAACTTAGGTACATGTTCTCAAACAATAACTCTGCTTTTCAGTAACATCTTACATCTGCCATGTGTTGAGAAACAAAATGGTCATGTGCCTCTTATTCTGCTCAGTCTCTAATTGTGTCATGGCGGAAACACTGTTAGGAATTTTTTTAGTGACATGAAGCAAAATAATTTTTAAGGCATGCCAGTATTAGGTTATTTTTAGCTTGCCTGTAACCCAGTGCCCATCTCCAGCTCTTCTCCTGCTGCTGCAGCAATGTGACTCACTCTTGATGTCTGATGACTGACTGGCTCTCCTGATGTTCAACTTTTCATACACAACCTTGCCTCTGTTGTCTTGGTACCTGCTGCTTGGCATCTGATATTTTATACTTGACATTTGGTGCCTTGGTGATGCATGTTGCCTGATTCCGCAAAGATGGTGAAGAGTTCTGAGTCTTTTTCTAATAATAGAAAATAGCTATCGAAAGCAATAACTGATGCTGGTCTTGGTGCCATGAATACTTAATGATGTACCAAAATGAGCAATAAACAGTTATGAATTCACCTTTGTATTCTGTTCTTCTGCCAGATACTTTTGTAAAAGGCCTTTGCACCTCTTCCGTCTCTTCTTTCTCCCACCATCTCCAGGCTCAGCATCTGCTTTGGGTGGGACATATCCAGTGATGGCAGCACCAACCCCTGCCTGATCAGAAGTAGAAATGAAATTAATATCTGCAGCAAATATAATATCCAATAAGTTTCCCACTTCAAATTGGATCCACGAATCACTATTTATTTCCTGCTTTGTTTATAAAAATGAATATCTGTTTCATGTTTTCTTTCAGAGATGTTTGAAGTTCTTTACAATCCTTTAGAGGTGTGCACCAGGGACCTAAGCTGTTGGTTGTTTGCATTTTCATTATTCATTTATAATGAAATTTTTTTTTCGTTATTGGTGTCATTATCAGTATCACATGAACCCAAAAATTTTGTTTTTACGTTTTGTTTCTGTTTTCATCAATGTGTGTGTGTGTGTGGGGGGGGGACTCTGCATGTATGTGTGTGGTAGAAGTCGCAGAAGTGCCAGCGGACTGCATCTCATTATAACCTATTCACACACGCACACACAGACGTCCCCACACATGCGCTGACGAAAATGGAAAAGTAACCAAAAACAAAATTTCAGTTTCGTGTGATACTGATACTGATACCAATACCAATAATGACACCAATAATGAAAAACCAAATTGTATTATTGATTTTGGTATTATTGTTTTCATTTTTGTTATTGTAATAACAAAAACAAAAAATTTGTTTTCATTATCAAAATAACAAAAACAAAGTACACACCCCTACAATCCTTATCTAATTCACCTACACACCAACCCTATGAAATACAGTGGAATCCCTTTACATAACTTGAAATTAAGTAGAATTTGCATAAATTTCAGGATGACTCAAATTAATTTGTTTTCCCCATTTCCATTTCTAAAGGGTATGTATTGTATCTGTATCAGGATAAGAATAATTTAGAACTCTGATAAGTCAAATTTAAGGTGTATAAAGTATACCCACCCAGCTAAAAATATCATGACCTTTGAGAGTATTCATGACTTCTTGGCAGCATATGGTAAAATACTATACTATATATTCTATTAGGACAAGTCTTCATGCTAGACAGGCTAGGTATGGGCATTATGGAACATCAGTTGTCTCCATCTCCAGATATGCAGAAATTCACTGACAGTCAAGCAAATCCATATCTGTGCATGAATTCCTGTAGGTGGGTGTTTTCAGACAAGTACCTCCCCAAGCAGTACCCACATGCGTGTGTAAAACCCTACTTGTAACCAATGTATAATCAGTGGTAGAGGGTGAGCACTTGGGCGGGGCTTGGGTGGGGGTTGTTGCCAGGTGGAGGGAGAATGGCTGTCCATATGGGTGTTTTCAGATGTGTGGCACCCACCACTATCCCAGACTTACCCATGGGTGGGTTGGTTGGACACCGTCACTCCAGTCATGGTCCAGGCCGGCCACCGAAAAAAATATGATGATCGCCCAGGTGGAGAGAGGGCAGGAAGTCACTCAGAAATGCATCCACCTGGCCTTGCCCCTGCCCCTGCCCCTGCCACTTCCCTTGCCCCTGCACTGCATGGAGCACACACACCCCTGGCTGACAGCTGCCATGGCACCCAGAACCATCAGGTCTCCAGATTGGGTCCAAGTAAAGTGGACCTTCAGGCGTGAATGCTAGCTTTACTCTGGGTCTGGCAGCTGGATCCCAACTGTGGTGGTGACTAGCCCCTGCTGTGACTCAAGTATTTCCCCAAGATAGCCGGGGATTTCCCTGGACTAGCCGCCACCATGATTGGGATCCAGCCCGAGGAAACATCTGGTGGGTGCATTTCAACGTTATGGTGGCACCCAGGTTAAACCGCACTAGAGTGGTTTAACCAGGTTAAAGCTCATTGCATCTGCTAAGTCCTGCCTGGCTGAGCTATTCCAGGTGGTGATGGGGCTGGCCAGTCTGGCCTCCCTCCGCCTGGATGTAGTACCATCAAATGCTCTCTGTGACTTGTTTGCGGCCTTTTTTGTGGATAAAATCGCTCAAGTTCACCACAGTTTTGATGCGACTTCTTTAGCAGGGAATGGGTCAGAGGCAGTAGAAGCCCCTTCTTGTCCTGTTTTATGGGATGAGTTTCAGGCGGTGTAGCCCTCAAATGTGGGGGATGCTCTTGGGACTGTTTGAGACACCTATTGTGAACTAGATCCATGCCTGTCCTGTCTGGTTAAGGCTAGTCGGGAGACCCTGTGGCCGCTGCTGGTGGGGATAGTCAATGCCTCCCTTGGGGACGGCAGGGTGCTGGGATGTCTCAAGGAGGTGGTGGTGTGGCCCCTGCTCAAGAAACCATCTTTGGATGTTGGCACCCCTGTCAGTTATTGGCCAGTCTCTAACCTTCCCTTTTTAGGGAAGGTTATTGAACAGGTGGTGACTCGAAAGCTTCAGGGGCATTTGGACCGGGTTAATTTTCTTGATCCCTCACAGTCAAGCTTTCATCTGGGTTATGACTCGGAGAGTGTGCTTGTGGCCTTGACTGACATCTCCCGTGAGTTGGACTGGGGTCGTTTGAACCTGTTGATCCTGTTAGATCTCTTGGCTGTATTTGTTACCATTGATCATGAGTTATTGGTGACTCGGCTGTCAGACCGGGCAAGGATTG
>QEPC01003044.1:8735-22587 GCA_003113815.1 Sphenodon punctatus | reverse complement strand
GGAGTGGTTGAGTGAGTGCCGGTGGGGCCCCCTCGCAGGGCACCCCTGCCCCCCTCCTGGTCCCCCAGGGTCGCCCCGCCCCCCTGGTGGTCTCCTGTGCCCCCCAGTCCCCTCCCCTTGTTTCCCCTTACCCTTTTCCTGGGTGCCTCCTCCGGGACCGTTCTGGCCGCTGTCCCCGGGGCGTCACGACCCGGCTGCAGCTATGGGTATTGTGCCTGGGCCGCCTCCCTGGTTGGGTGCACCCCTGTGCCCCCCTCCTCTGCCTGTGCCCCCTCCACCTGCATCGCTGCCCCTGCCTCCACCTCCTCCGCCTCCTGCCCCACCACTGTTGCTGTCTTTGCCTCCGCTCTCTTCCACCTCCCTCCTCGCTCCATCCCGCCATGCTTGCTTGCTGCTGATTTCGCTTTAAATCTCCCTCCGGTGGTTGTGTTGTTGCCGGTTGCCCGGCAGCGACGCTGCGTGCCTTGTCCCCGGCTGGGGCTCGTTTCGTTTGGTTCCGTCCAGGGATTGGTGTCCAGACGTTACTTTTCCTTGGTTCCTGGTGGGGGTCCGTTTGACCACGCTTCCCGGGATATTCCCCCAGCTAGCCCAGGAAGCATGGTTGAAATTGACCCCAATGTGGGTATTGAGCGTGATGAACATCTGGTGCGCGCCGAACAGACGTTCCGGGCCCTTTGGCCCCGCCGTGAGGTTGAGCGTGGTTCACTGTGGTTGAGCGTGATCTCGTAACGTCTGAAAATACCCACAGTCATGCACAGATTCACACACTCATGTTATCTTTCTCACATCAGAGTCTAACACAGTTTGTCTCATGTTCCCAATAACACTCTCCCCCGATCCTTTCAGCATTGAAGGAGATCTTGTAGCAAAATGGAGGGAAGTCCCTGCATGTGTCTTTAAGGGAGGAGTGCTCACCTCTCCATTCAGGGGACTCTGGGACCTACTTTAGAGAGAAACAGCATTGCTGAGAAGTAACTGGGAGTGAGCCTACTCCCAGGCTCCAGCACCCTTGCCCTGCGCCTGCTATAAAAGCCCCTGGAGTTGGAGATTAATAGAATGGCTACACTTTCAAGGCTCTGCTGCTCCCTTGATCCAGAAAGTGCAGTAATTAACCCAGGGTTTCTAGTTGAGGCGGAAAGGAGAAGAGGAGTCTAGTGTCAAGGAGTTTCTTCAAAGGATACAAATAAATGGGCAGAGAACTATGCTTCCCCAGGCATTAATCATTCCCTTTCCAATAAATACGTCTCCCTGACCCCTAGCTACCGCAAGGAGATGGAAGATTCAGTTATGAACAGCAACCATCCGATTTCCAGCTTTTTCCTCCCCCAAGGAAGAGCTTTTTCTGAGGTCGCTCAAACTGTAACACAAGTAAGCTCAGGTTCCCTATGGGTGAAAACAGACATAACACTAACTCCACTTTAAACATTGCTTTAACATTTCTTATTCATGTTGCAGGGCTGTATTGGTGCCCTATGCAGCCCTGCAACATGTGTAAGATATGTGTAAGATATGTTAAAGTGGAGTTAGCATTATGTCTGTTTTCCCCCTGAGCCAGCGTAGCATGGCTTGCTTTTCCCACTCCCTTCCTGAAGCCAGGCAGAGCTCTCCCCCAAGAACACTCCTGCTCCCTGCAAACCAATGGCTCTGACAGGCACTGAGACTGCAGCACTGCCACAGCTCCGTCTATCAATCAATATCTTTATTTTTGCTTAGCCGAAGCTGTTGCAAATAACAAAATCACAAAATATAATACACTTAAGTACAATTTATAAAGCAGTTAAAATCTTAACTCATCTAATTAACATTATTTGAGTTACTATTTTGCAGGAGCCTTTGCCTAAAAAGTACAACAGCATTACAAAAACTTGCTGCCGCTCAAGTCATGTTTGAGTCCAAAGGGCTAAGAAATTTCCCCAGCATAAGTTCATACTTCCAAACTGGAATTGAAGTAGAGTTAAGCTCTAAATATTTTCCCCTCAACCCTGAAAGAACTGGACAACGGAAAAAAAATATGAGCAACAGTGTCAACTTCATGTAAGTCACATAGCCAACAAAATCTCAATTCCTTTGGCACTCCAAGAAAACGACCCTCAAGAAGGGTGGAAGGGAAAACATTACAACAATATTTGGTAAAATTCTGTCTCTTCCTTGCATCCATCCAAGTGGTCAAATAAGAAGGGCTAGAGCTAAGAAAATCTCTTAGTATATAATTAGGAGCAACCCTCTGAAGAGATAAGACAGCAGCTTCAGTTTGGAATTCTTGATCGGCAATCCTTCTTTTGATGAGAGACATTGCTCCTTCCACCCCCAGATATTTAAGGAAATCCCTAGAAAACCACTATTTTTGGATGTCAAGTATCACCTTCAGCCCCCATGAACTATTCAATCCTTTAGCAATAGCCATACCCAAAAGAGTATTCATTTGAGGAGGGAATAGCATGACCCTCAGCGAATATTTCAAGAGAAGCTGTAAGGCGATAGATTTGATTGAGGGGCAGGTTGCCTCCAACCTCAAAAGAACCTGAGGTGTACCTCTTGAGGTTCCCAAAATTGAACAGAGAAACCTATTCTGAATTATTTCCAGTTTGTCAAGATAGGGAAAACCCCAGGCTGGAAAAGCGTATAGACCCTGATTAATAACTTTTGCCTTAAATAGTCAGAGAGCTGGGGAAACCAGCTTGTCCCCGCAGCCATAATAACTCACTATGTAAGCTGAGTCCCTTTTGGCCTGTGACAGAATGGTCTCCAGCTGTCAGGCCCAACTTGGTGCAGAAGAAAAAGTCACCCCCAAATACTTAAATGCATGTACCTGTTCTATCGGGTTAGCATCTATAGCCCAGCGATGCAATTTCCTATAAAAACAGCCCCCTGCTATCATTATCTTTATTTTTGCAAAATTAATTGTCAAAGTTTCCCTACAACAATAATCATTAAAACACTGCATGCTCCGTCTAATACCAACCATAGACTGAGAAATAAGAATGATGTCACCAGCAAAAAGGAGGGCCAGAACGCTTCTATCGCCGATCATAGGACCATGAGTGTTTGTATTTTTCATAAAGGGAATTAAATCATTTTAAATGATATTAAATAAGTCTGGGACCAGAATGCATCCCTTTCTGACTCCACGAAGAACGTGGACTTTTCTTGACAGGGGCCGGGCTGGGGCATACCTGACCTGCAGTGTATTATTAGTGTAATGTTTGATTATTAGATACAATAATCTTGGGTCTAAAGAAAGATGGTTTAACTTAGCTCAAAGCCCCACTCTATTAATCAAATCAAACACCGTTCTTAGATCTACGAAGCACAAATAAGCTTCCTCTGGCATGAAACAAATTTCCCTATCAACAAAGAAAGAACAAAAATTTGATCCAAAGTAGACTTATCCTTCTGGAAACCCACCTGCTCGGGTTCTATTATGTTATTTTCATCAAGCCATTGCTGTAATTTGCCTAAAAAGAGTTTAACATAAAGTTTCCCAATTATATTGAGAAGACTTATGGTACGATAGTTCCCGGGCTGAGAGGGGTCACCCTTTTTGAAGATGGGGACCACTACACTGTTTAGCCAGGAATTTGGAATTTCTCCAGTATTTATAGTTTATAAATGAGCAACATACTTGCCCACCATTCCGGGTCATTTTTCAGGCATTCAGAAGTAACAAAATCATCACCTGGAGCCTACCCTGGTTTGAGCTGCTGGATAAGTGTTATAACTTCATCAGAAGTCACTGGACTCCAGGGCCTGAACCTATCTATTGGGAGAGTACAGATGGGGGCAACTAAAAGGGTTGGTCTAGGAAATATACCCTCATAATAACTCTCCCATGCTTCTGGAGATACAATGGAGGCTCTAAAATTGATGTTAACACCTAATTTTTCAGTCCGGATGAGATCCCAGATCTACTTTTGATCCTTTCGATTAGCACCACTTAACAGATGGAGCCAACACTTCCTCTGATAGTCCAATTTTTTCCAGCAATCATTTGCCGATAAGACTTTCTGGTGATCTGAAGTTGGTGCCTTAGTTCGCGGGAGGGTCTATTTTTTAATTTCTGTAAAATTAAGCAGAGACTTGCTCTCATGGTTCGACAATCTTTGTCGAACCATGGAGAGGATCCACGGCTCTGGGAAAGATTAGGTTTCCTTGACACCAGCAGAGGGTACAAAAGGATCAATATTTCTTCAAACATGGAGACAATCACTCTCCTGAGTGGAGATCTTAGAGTGTAACGCAATGACAGCTTCTTGTTGCTTAAAGTCAGTAAAGGCAATCTTCGACTTCTCGGACCATCAGGCCCGAATAAGAAAGGACCCCTCCCCCAACTGATTTGTAGTGGCTCCCAACTCAATAGAGGTTCCGCCCTTAGAATATAGATCACGAATTGACAGTACCAGTGGGAAATGATTTTACTCGTATCTTGGTAGGATATTAAGCTCGAGGTCACAAGGCATAAAACTTTCTACCATTAGAAAATAATCAATTGTGCTAGAACCCTGGATAGAATGGAAGGTGTAATTCCCCTCTAAATAAATAAATAAATAAATGGGGGAGATTGGTGGGGTGGGGAATTTGGGGGAATTGGAGGGTAGGGTTAGGGTTGGGGTTTTAAATTTTTTTTTAAAGTGATGTTGGGTTTTAATGTATTTTACTGTTTTACTGTATTGTTAGCCGCCCCGAGATGCCATGGGCATGAGGGGGTGGCATAAAAATGCTAAGAAATAAAAATAAGAAATAAATCCCCCTTCAAATGACTGTTTAAAATAATCAGTTCAAATTCATCCAACATAGCAGAAAATTGCCTTGCCCCTGCACTTAACACCTCATCTCTAGAGGCCCATGGGGGAATAAAAACATCATCAAAAGATTCTTCGGACACTGATGACTGCAACGATGCCGACTTCCCCATCCTAGTGTTGAAATCACCTCCAATCAATAGCTTTGCTAGAGGATAAAGCCTAGCAGCTGATTCCAAATGCCCAGTTACAGCTGACCATATATCAGGGGAATAATACCGAGATGATAAGGGTGGGAAGTAAGCGTTTCCAACTAAGAGTGCCACAGCTCCATCAAACTCCCCACACTCCTCCAGGCAGGCAAAATTAGCTGAGCGCTGCATGCACTGCTCAGGCTGAAGTGGGCAGCGGCAATGCCATTGTGAGGCAAGGCAGAGGGCCACAGAGAAAGCAGCAGGTGCCCTAAGACTGAGCAAATGAGGCAGGCATGGGAAATGCAGATGCACCAGGAGAGGTGTCCCTTCAGGTTTGTGGCCCCAGTGCACTGGCACTTACTACACGTATTATAGCCACTGCACCGTTGCCCTTCAGAATTTTCCACCCAAGCCTATGTCTTTTGGGCCTGCCCCTAAGTCTGCCCCTGAGATAAGTTATCAGCAAGAGAGGCTTTGAAGGAGTGGTTAGAGAGGTAGGAAGAGAACTAGTTAAGTACTGAGCCAAGGAGTGGAGAGAGTTGAGGAGGGAGTGCTCAACAGTGTCAAAGGCAACAGAGAAGTCAAAGAGGAGGAAGATGGCATAAAGACCCTTAGATTTGGCTACAAGGAGGTTGTTGGTAATTTTGGCAAGAGTGGTCTTAGTAGAGTGGAGAGGACAGAAGCCAGATTGGAGAAGGTCGAGGGAGGAATTGGAGAAGAGGAAGTCAAGACGGTGGGTATACACAGCTCATTCAAGAAGCTTGGCAGTGAAGGGGAGGGATGAGATTGGGCAATAGTTGGAGAGGAGGGAGGGTCAGAAGTGAATTTTAGGGGGCTACTTATGGACTTAAAGTTAGTGATGGAGGTTATAGGGTAGTGGAGGGTTATGAGGGACTCAGGAAAGGAGAAGGGTAGGAACATGGGTTATGGGGAGTGTGGGAACACCATGACCTCCCTGTCTGAGGGGTGGGGACATATGGGTATGGGGAGGAGGTTCTGGGGGGAGAAAGGGGAATGGGACTTTCCCAGATGACTGGCAAGAGAGTTAGATTAGGTGGAGAGGTCTCAGGTTCATATTTGATATTTTATTGTGTTTTATTCAGGATATGCTGTGGGAAAGGGCAGTGGGAGAGGAGGGTGGAAGGGTTAGTTTGTGTGGGATAGGAGGAAGGGGTGTGACCTGGATGATAATACTAGAGTGACACTTCCACAGGTGAGAAACAGGAGCAGGGGTAAGGTTTAGGGGTTAGTCATAGCCCCTCTGTAAGGTGTTGGGCTTTGGCTACTCCTCTCAGTAGGAGTGGGTGGAATGAGATGACTGGGCATGGGGAGGGGGTGAGATTTTTTAAAATATGTATTTTAATTAAGATTGTTAAAATTATTGTACGCCACCTTTAGCTATCTCTGACATTGGGCAGGGTATAAATATAAAATGATAATAATAAGTCTTTACAGGATTAGGAACAGAATATTCAGTCAGTTTGATCTGTCTGAACAGTCCTTCGTGCTTTAAAATAGCTTTTAAAAACATCTAAATATAATTTTATGACATTTAGTTTTTAAAGAAGTGTTCTCTTGCATGAGAAGTTTCATCCTGGAGTGAATTTTTACGGCCGAGTTATAAATGCCTGGAGTAGCGATTTCTAATAAAAATTCTGACAGACCCTTAACTGTAGCAGCATGAATAGCACTTCTATAATAAAGGGGGAGAGAAAGAGAGACTCATCAGACCTGCTTTTCTCTCCTCTCTTTTTTTGATACAGTAGGTCTTAGAGAGCGAGAGAAAGAGAGAGAGGATCCTGCATTAATTATATTCATGGAGTTCCTGCTAAGAGTTATAAAAATGTTGACAAATATATGGTCTTTTACAGAAAACAAAAAGAGGAGGGGGGGGAGGAGAAATACGATTTTCATCTGGCAGTTCTGTAGCTGCCAATGACAAAAGAATCCGTGAACATTAAGCCTTTAAATTATTTATTATGAACACTGCATCTCATACAAAAGCATAAGCAATATTAGAAAGCATCTGAGTGGAAAAACTGATTATTTTGTTATTCAGTACCTACATCGCACGACATTCCTCACGTTAGTTATCTCCAGCCCTACACGCTGTTGGTGCAAGCTATTTTTCCCTGTTGGGAAGTCTCTGTTACAGAGCAAAGATGCTAATCATATTAAATGAGCTAGGGCTGAATTCATCAAGACTAGGCAAACTTGCTTCACAGGCATTTGGTACCCACTCAGACTTCCAGGGTTCAATTTTTGTTAACGCATCTGTGCCCTTGAGGAAGTACATTTTACAAACAATGCAGTATGTGCCCTTTTTGCTTGATTCTGAGGAGAAAAGCATAACAGAAGTGAGACTGCATTCACACAAGACGCTAAGTTTGGGGAAATCCCTTCCCACTCCCTGCTTTTTCTTTTATCATGTGAAAGGATGCAGCAGGTGTAATGTGTACCTATTCAAAAAATATTTCAGTCAGAAATCAAAGTTTAACAGTTGTGTTTATTTTCCTATAAGGGGGGGTGGCTTTTTCCTCCATGAGGCCACTATGAAAATGAGTACAAGTGCTGAGGGCCACATAGAAGGTAGGGGCTGGGGGTATGCCCAGAAAAAGGAGAGCCAAGAACATAGATCTGTGCAGTGCCAGTCTTATCGCGGTGCGGTCAACCCAGGCCCCGGTCCTGGGGGGGGGGGGTGCTCGGGGTCGCTAGCTCCTGGCCACTGTCTGTCTCGGCCAAGGAGTGAGGGAGAGGCAGAGGCCCCGCCTCTCCCTCACTCCCTAGCAACTTCCGGTGGCAGTGTGCATGGCAACAGATTCAATCTGCTGCTGCGGTGCCCGGCTCAACCCAGGGAGCTGGCGGGGCCCAGCCCAGCGGCGGCAGATGAGGTAAGTGCCACGAAAAATGGCTGGGCTTGGGGATGGGTGGAGGGGAGTGCTCCCTCTGCCCATCCCCAAGCTCAGGCCCCGGGAGCGCCCCCAGACTGAGCTGGGGAGTGCCCCCTGAGTCGGGGAGCACTTCTATGCCCACAGGCAGGAGAATGAGTCCCCACATTTCTCCCCTGCCCATGGTCCAATGCATGGTCCAATGCAATCGCTAAGGCTGGCCCTGGATCTGTGTCATGGATCTGTCCCGTATCCTTGTGTTCATGCCATCATCTCTGCTCCCTTACCCTGAGCTTAGTATTTCAGTTTTTGCAGGCAAGAACTGGATCCGGGACAGATCCAGGAACTGGAAAGGGATCACATATAGACTGCATTTGACCTCCAGGCCCAAGGTATTTTTTGTATCATATGAAGGGATTAATCCTGCTGCCAGTCTGACTGCACCACAGTCATGCATTTCTCATGTATCCCCCCCCCCCCCCGATTTTTGCTTTTTGTTGTTGCCTTTTTGCTTTTTGTGTTCCTGTTTGCTCTAAAGTCCCTGAAAATAATGCCAGGCTTTCAAAAGTTCAGGATATCTAGCAGTGGCCACAGCAATACAGGAGCTAAGTTTTAAAGCAGGGGATGGAAACATGGGAATAATTAAATATGTGATTTACAATCATACACCAAAAATTGAAGAGGTGGGAGAAAAAGCTTGTGTGTACACAACCTGAGCTATTCTCCATGGGGAATAGGAATGTAATGGATCTCCCTAAATGTTTTCAGGATGAAACCTTGGACTTGGCAACCATTCTAAGTATTTGCAGAGTTTGATCCAAGGGAAGGCTCAGCAGACCAGCCACATCTGGTTAATTGGCCCATCAAGGAGCAAAGAGAAGCTGTTAGTCAGCTGGAGGATAAACTGGCTATATAGCCTAACCTGGGAGTCAATGGGAGGAGATGCAGCATATCTCCAAATTCTGATTGCTCATCTAAACACCTGTAAGACTACCCAATATGGTGACTCCCAGTAATGCAAGAGTATAGCTCATAGTGGAAAAGTGTTGCACTAAGCTTAATTTGTGTCAGGACTCACACCGCTTTTAAACTAGGAGCTGAAAACCGGCACTGAAAAGTGGCGGTGGCAGCGATGTGGTGCTTTGAAGAGGCGTGTTATGAAAGCCTGAAAAGTGAGGCTTTCAGAATGCGCCTCTTCAAAGCCCCGCATCTCCAGTAGCCGCTGCTGCTGGCAACGGGGAGCACGTCACTTCCGGCAGCGTGAGAAGCGTGTAAACACTCCCCGTGTGGCTTTTCTCTGTATGCGGGGCTCAGGAGGCACTTTTCAGCGCCTCGTTTAAAAGTGGTGTCAGTCCAGGCACCTCTCCCAGACCCCATTGTTGCTGCTGCTCTGCAAGACCTCATTCATGGCTAGATGCAGAAGCACCAGCCTCGGCCCCAGTCTCTTCCTTTCAGGACTTCAGCTTATTGGAGCTGCCAAACACGGAATCAGCTCTAGCCCTAGTCTCTCCCCTGACTAGGTTGGGACTGGCTGGCAGTGGCAAACAGCTAATCGGCAGCAGCAGCATTGTCAGGCCAGCCAATATTATAAATAAAGTCTGGTTGGACTGGAGACCCATGTTTTGTGGGGGCCTCATGAGGCATCTAAAACAGGAAGTTTCCCATCCCAAAAACTTTAATGCATTCACTGTGCAAAGAAACCCCTGTTTTTAGCTGCAACAGCTACTAGCTGCCAACCCAATTTAAATTTAATTAATAGATTTTAATTTGAATGCTTCTCCTGGCTCTCCCTAGCCCCACCTCCCACCCTTTCCCCTGCTTTGCTGCTTCCCCTGAATAATTGAAGCCTCATATACTAGGCGGAATGTGGAATCTTGATTATAAGCTGGGTGAATTAAGAGGCAGAGCTGGCAGTCCAGCCTGGTGGATTTGGAGGTAACCGTTTAAAAAGCTGAGAGCAGGGTTTGTGGCAAAGATGACAGGAAACCAGTCTAAAACCTATCAGGAATATTAGAGAAGATGTCAACCCTGGGAAATACACTGAAATGTTTAGGATAAAAGACTAAGCAATTAATACTTTTATGATATATGCCATTTTTACATGGACGTCGCCCACCCACCAAAACCCATGAACACCCATTGGATGGATGGGAGACCATCCATGTGAATGGCATTGGATGGGTGTGCACAATCCCGCGACCCACCTATCAACACCCACCTCCACCCATTAAGCATCCAGGAAGGAGCCGGCATGCTCCATGGGTGGAGGTGGGTGGAGATGGGCGTTCAACACCCACCCGTCCATGTAAACGGAAAAACACACCCACCCATGGAAAGAGACCGGTGAAATCAGTGAGACACAGCTAGAGAGGCCCCACAGGAGCCCACAAGCAGACACACCCACCTGGAAAGATGCTGAATGCCTGGCCAGGAGCCCTTAAGGGAGAAGTGAATGAGGACATGAGTCCTTCGGCTCCCAACATGTCTGGAAGGAAAGCTCAAGACAAAACAAAGGGAACCAGTGCCACGACATGCACAGGAAGGGCCAGGGTAAGCAGAGGGACCTCAGGCCACACAGGGGAGGGTGTCCCAGGCCCCCAGGGGGGTGGGGGGAGGGCAGGAGGGCAACTGACAGCTCTCCCATACTGAAACAGGGTAGAGGGCACAACGCAGTTCCGGCAGCACCTGCAACCCCACCCCAACCGCATCCATGGGGCCCAGGGGGGAGAGCACATCAGAAAGTGAGGTAACATGGGGGGACCCACCCACACAGGGGAGGGCCAGACAAACCCTGAGAAAACACTGGGAAGACAGCTGACAGCTCCACCGGTCCCACCACCACAAGAGAGCACCCAAACCATGACTCACAGCACCACCAGGGAGACAGTTGATGAGGCCTCCATGGCAGTCAGGTAAAACAGTGGGAACCCCCAGGGAGAGGGCAAGGAACACCCTACAGAAGCAACAGGGGTGCAACAGGACAACAGCTCACCCAGATGCATTCCCCCAACAAGAGACCACCTGCTTCACTGCCACAACAGGCCCCAAGCCACAAAGCTGGATGGCCTCCCACAGGTGGAACCCAAAAGCAGAATCCCTGGACCAGGGATGAGACCCTGGACTTCATATGCATGTGGGGGGCCAAAAAGGTCCAGTACAACCTGGTGCGCAACTACAAAACCAAACAAGTCTATGAAGCCCAGGAGATGCAGCAATTGGGGTACAATAGGGATGTCACCCAATGCATGCAGCAGGCAAAGGATTTGAGGTCTGGATATAAACATATCAAGGACAATAATCTCAAGTCCAGCCATGTCGTGTGCACAATGGAGTTCCAGGACCTGCTGGATTGATTCCTTTGCATGGATGGGGATATCGTGACCTCTCACATCCATGGCACCACCTTCACCAGGGGCCAAAAGAGGGCACTTACAAAAAAAAACCTGCCTGACCCCTGGATCAGGGGTAGCCCACTGCCCCTGGCAAGGCCAGTCAGGAAGCGGGAGGGGACACCTCTGTTCTACTAGTGGAGGAACCATCCCTGGAAACCAATGTGGGCAGCATCACCCTCTGCGTGCGTCCCCAAAACCCACAGGGTCAGAACCCAAAGGGACAGGGGGTCCATGGGGAGTGGATCAACACCAGGAACACTCTCCAGGAGACAGAGGAATATGACCCAAGTAAGAGAACGACCCCAGGGAAGAGGGGAAGGGGCCCGACCCACAACAGTCAGGGCCCCAGCTGGGAAACAATGCACAACTGACAAATTGCTATTTCTCATGCAGGTCAAAGGGTTCTGGAGGTGCAGAAGGAAGAGGAGGAGGCCCAGGAGGAGGACATGGAGGAACCCGCCATTCCAGAGCCCACCAGCCAGGATACCAATGGTAGGTTCACACAGACAAGGGCACAGTGGTGGGAGGTGGTGGGGTGACACAAAGGTGCCTGGGGGACCACAGTGCACCCGGCCCCATCCCCCTCAAAGGGCAAAAAAGGGACAGTCAAGGGGGCAACAAGACATGGGGCCAGGAACACCCCAAGACTGTGGGTGGAGATAGCACAGGGGAAGGGGGTGGGACACGGCTGCAGAGGAGGGACAGGGAGATGAGACTGTGATGGGGGACACATGCACGCAGGGATAATGGGAGCAAGGATGGGGCTGCTTCCACATGCTGATGCGGAAGTGGAAGCACAAGGGGAGAACGACAACAGAACCAAGGCCACAGAAGGAGCAACTGGCAGGACGGTGGGGAGGATTCAAGCACTGCCTCAAGAGCCAGAATGAATAAACAGGGGCAGGTCCCCATCCCCAAGCTAAGCACAGATTCCCTTGCCATTCACAGATGAGCAGCCCAATCCATCCAGGGATTCAGCTGCCGGGAGTGCAGAGAGGAACCAGGAGATGCGGGACCATAACAAGCAGAGGAGGGAAGAAGACTAGAGGGAATTGCTGGTAGAAACCAGGCAGTTGGCAGACTCGCAGATTGAGGAGCCGGCCCTCAACAGGGAGGTACAGCTGGGGGGGGGGGAGAAGGGAATAAATGACAGAAAGGCTCACCCAGTCCTGCACAGAGCACCTGTAGGACAGGCGCCAAGCTGCAGCCTTCCTCCATGAGCAGCACTTTAACAGGCAGGAGACAGAGAGGGCCCATGTCATGCTGGAGGGAACCGCGACAAGGACCCACCAATTGATAGCAGACTCCCTGGAGGCCTTGCGGAAGCACTCCCAGCAAGACATGGGTCCACCTGCCGTGTTAGAAGGGCTGCCAGCACAACACCACCACGGCACCCTCCCACAAGTGCCAGTGCCCCCTCGCCAGCTCATCTGCCAACCCTGGTTTCCCCAGCAGCAACCCTACCCTTCCTAAAGTCATATGGGACCCCTCCACCCATCACCCCTCCGCAACAACAAGGGGGATCCCCGTCCAGCCCGTCCAACTCCTGGTTCCCCTCCAGAACCCTCCGTGACCCCCGCTCCCAGGCCCCCAGCCACACCAGAACATCCCAGTACCCCCAGCGAGCCACCCAGGTGAGCCCCCACCACATACTCAGGTAAGCACGGGGAACAGGTGGTGGCCAACCGACATGGTGGGAGGGGGGAACACAGGACACGGTACCCACTCGGCTGCAATAATGGGCAATAAGGAAGCATGAGAAGTGGTGATGGACACAGGGAGGTCACAGACAGGAGCACCAGAAAAGTATTGATCCATAAGGCCCTTCACGGTCTGGGCCCCTCCTACCTTAGGGACCGCCTCACCCTCCATGCCCCAGAGCGACTCCTTCAGTCTGCCGGGTGTGCCTTCTTGGAAGTCCCCCGTGTTTAGCAGGGGGCCGCAATGGAGAGGGCATTCTCGGTGGCCTGGCCGTGTCTTTAGAATTCCCTCCTGGAGGAAGCTTGCCTGGCCCCAAGCCTTTTGACATTCCGGTGGGCTTGTAAAACCTGGCTGTTTTCCCACCCCCTGTAAATAGTCCCTTAATTTCATTATCATAAACTACCTGTTTGCTCTGGAGTCTGTACAGGGGGATGCAAGTGATGAGAGGGAGCCTTTAGCAAGCCACCATGTTGGTGACTGGCAGGGTAGTGGTGGCAAACAGCTGCGGGCCAGGCAGGCCTGGCAGCTCACACTTGTGCCTTATCATACCAATGAATCCCGGAGGGCACGGCCCAGGGTAAGGAACAAAGGGCCAGACTGGCCGGCTCAAAAGTCAGAGTCATCACCAACAGTGCAAGGGGTGATGGAGTGCTGCAGGTGACAGTTGGCTGTGTCACTGGCCACAGTTGACCACCGGCTGGTGGGACTCGGGCTGCACCCAGGGAGGATGCTCACCCTGCATCCACTGCCAAGGAGGGTTGGCAGAACACCACAGGGGGTCCCCACTAGGGATGTGTGAACACCAGGGGTGTTCAGTGTTCGGCACGTTCAGGGTTTGCCCCTCCTGAAACCATTCTGGTTCAGGCTGTTTGGCCTAAACCTGTTCGGGGGGGTCGAACCCATTTGGGTGGGGGGGTGGGGGACAGGGGGGAACCCGG
>QEPC01003040.1:0-16853 GCA_003113815.1 Sphenodon punctatus | reverse complement strand
ATTACTGCTGTGAAATTCATATATTCCTTTTTTTCTTCTTGTTGTTCTGTGTTCTTTGCTCCAGTATTCCGGTCACTTCAGGATATCAATATTTTGTTGGTAGTTTGGTCATTTCAGTAATTCAGTATTTAATACTTCCTTCCCTGCAATGGGACAATTTCATAAAGTCATCAAATAGGGCCTCCAAAGTGAGCAAAGTCCTGAGTGCTGAACACTAAAATACCAATATGAAGATTCAAAATCACAAATGAAGTGGTAGGCTAATATTGGTCCATATTGGCTTTGTTAAAACAGAGACAAATATGCTGACAGTTGAATTCAGCATTCACTTGGGATATTCATTTCAGCCCTAATATTTATTCTATAAAAAGGCAAGTGTCAGCTAGTGTAAGAGGACAGCAATGTTGATTGTGAACAGTGTCTGTGAATACATCCTTCAAGCTATCTTAAGTGCTATGCCAGCTTTTGAGACTAAGGCCACTTTAAGACCTCCCCCCCTGAGCATATTCTGACTAGCGTTGTGCACCAGGATTCCATGTCATTTTCATATATTTTTTTTGTTATTTAAATCTGTCATTTTCGTTTTCATAAATATCAAATTTCCATTTTTGTTTTTGCTTTTGTTTTTGATTTCCATTGGTTTAAATGGAAAACACATTTTCATCTGTAACTTTTTTGTTTTTCACTATATTTAGCTGATATTAGTAGGGATTATATCTACACTAGAAGGCAATATGTGTATTAAATTCCAAAAAGATTAGATAAAGGAATCCGATTTTAGAAGAAGTTGAATTAATTTATTTTGCAAAAATCTTCATATACATTATTACATGTAACTTCTTTTTCTCACATTTAATGTAGATAAAACTTGGCATGTTTATACCCCTTCCCAAATTTACTATCTATGACAATGTTCAGAAGTATTGGATAAAAGGTCATGCTGATATAAGCAATTAACTTATAAATGTATGTCTGACTGTAACATCTTTGTAATCCAACTGGTGTACATTAAATTTGTCAGGGATCTATATCACACTTTTATGATCATCTGTGACAAATATAAGAAAGATTTTAAAAAGGGTCCTAATTTTATATGCCTGCACAACATATAAAGAGAAGGAGCCTATGCCAGGGATTTTCTTACGTGTCACTGTGGTATAAGATTGGATTGTGATGCCAATTGGCCAGCAGAAATGTTAACCAAATATCCTCATTCTGTTCTATGACTAGAGATGGGAATTTCAGTTTCAAATAAAACTGAAAGTACCAGAAAATGGCCATTTTGGATTAATAAAAAATTCGGTTATTTTTCAGTTTTGGTACTATTGGATCTTTTGCATTGATTTTTATACAGGATTTTTAACATTGTGGTTTGTCCCCCATTGAAAAAACACAATGTTAAAAATCTGGTACAAAAATCAATGCAAAAGATCCGATAGTACCNATTTGGGCATCAAGATCAGTGGAACCTCTCTAGTCTGTCATTGGTGCTGCTTAATGCAAGGTCAGTGGCAAATAAAACATCAACCATCCTTGTCCCTCAAACTTCAGTGTCACGGAAATCCCAGAGAATGGTGATGGGAGATTGCTTGTTGCTAGGGCTGAGACATGAGCAAGTGTTCATGTTCCAAAGAGACATACTAACCTTTCAAGAGTGCTTTCAATTGTCCATTCATACTTTTTCAGTTTCCAGTGATTCCATACTGCCCCCATTTTTGCTGTCCTTTTTATCACTTATGGGGACTTTTTCATCACTTTTCAGGTCATTTTTGTCATTTTCTGGGCCTTTTTCATCAATTTCTAGTAATTTTGTGACAGTTTTGCAGTAGTTTTACAGCACTTTTATGGCAATTTCTGGCACTTTCCCAGTGCTTAGTTGGCAAGTTTCTGTCTCCACAGGATCCCAGGGGTGAGCATGGAGCACATACAGGGCCTGGGACCACCCTGTGGCAACCCCATTCAACTTGTGAAAAATAAGAGAAAATAAGGAAGCTGATGAATTTTCATGCCACCCAAATCTCAGCAAATGCCCTGCTTTTAACAGAAGCAGCACCCATCAACATTTTTTATTTCAGTTCTACTTGCTGTCTCCTTTTGGAGACCCCTGTGGATCACAAGGTGCCATCTTGTTTCCTGTACTGTTCAATGGGAATCAAGGCTAGGGATGTGTGAAGAGATCGTGATTTGAGTTCGTCCATTCAGTTTGGCTCAGTTCAGTTCAGGCATTTGGTTCGGGTGTTCAGGTCATTCGGCGAATTCAGGTTCGGCTGTTCGGTATGGTCATGTTCGGTTTGGTTTGGGTGTTCGGAAAAAGGTATCACGAGATCTCGTGATCGCGTCAGAAACAGGAAATTCGAGTGCGTGCAGAGATGTGTGGTGAGAGAGTGTGTGTTTGACTGGATGGATGTTTGGTTTGTGTTTTTTGGTTGTTTGGGTTTGGTTTGGCTGTGTTGTTTTGGCTGGCTGGTGTGAGTGTTGGTGTGGTGGGTGACTATTTTTTGTTTGGCTGCTTGTTTTTGTTTTTTTTTAATGAAGAAGACTGCTGTCTTAATTCAATGGCTGGAGGCCAACGTGGTGCATTCATTGGAGGAGGATGAAGAAGTCGCTGCCCCAGCCCCAGGACCTTCGGTGGTGGTGGCCGGCTCCTCTCATGAGGAGCAAGGGTGGGCACAGGAGGTGCTGCCAGGTTTGTAATCTTTTATTTTATTTTGAGGACAAGAAAGGCTCTATCCGTTAGAGCGAGCTCACTGGTGTGTGGGTGAGTGGGTTGTGAAAATCAGTCAGGCACAAACAGTGGGAATCAGTGGGTGGCAGTGGATGTCTGCCACAGAGAGAGAGGGTACTGTAGTGTGGGGGGCTCTTCCAGCAGTCAGGCACAAGCACGAGCAGTCCCACCCAAACTTGTGCCTGACAGCCATCCCTAGCAAGGGTCTCCACTCTCCAGTTGCCATCCCTAGCACCCAAAGAAGGGCAGGATTTGCACGTGCCAGCCCGGGTCTTTCCAGTTGCCATCCCTAGCACCCCAGGGAGGGCAGGATTTGCATGTGCCAGCCAGGGTCTCTCCATTGCTGTCCCTCCCTAGCAGCACCACAAGCAGGGCAGGATTTGCACTTGCCAGCCAGGGTCTCTCCATTGCCATCCCTAGCACCCAAAGAAGGGCAGGATTTGCACGTGCCAGTCAGTGTTTCTCCATTTGCCATCCCTAGCATCCCCTAGCACCCCAAGGAGGGTAGGATTTGCATGTGCCAGCAAGGGTCTTTCCAGTTGCCATATCTACTAGCACCCCAAGAAGGGCAAGATTTGCACATCCCAGCCAGGGTCTCTCCATTGCTATCCCTCCCTAGCAGCACCCCAAGGAGGGCAGGATTTGCACGTGCCAGCCAGGGTCTCTCCTTCACCATCCCTAGCACCCAAAGAAGGCAGGATTAGCACCTGCCAGCCAGCATCTCTCCATTTTCCATCCCTAGAATCCCCTAGCACCCCAAGGAGGGCAGGATTTGCATGTGCCAGCCAGGGTCTCTCCATTGCCATCCCTAACACCCAAAGAAGGGGAGGATTTGCACGTGCCAGCCAGGGTCTCTCCATTTACCATCCCTATTTATTTATTTATTTATTTAAAACTTATATCCCGCCTCTCCTGCCCAAAGGCAGCTTGTGGCGGCAAACAACATAAAATGAATCTACACATTTTAAAACAAATCATAAAAACTCACCCTCCTTCCCAACCCCCAACCCCCTACCTCCACCCCCATCGCCAAAGGCCTGGTGGAACANTAGTGAGTGTGTGGGGTGGGTGGGGGGAACACAGCACTAACGGGCAGGAAGGGAATGAGCGGGCTTTCTTATCACATGAAGGGGTGATCTTGTGTGTGAAAATGTGCAGTAAGTAGGCCCTGCAGGGGGTGTGGCTACCCCAGCCCAGTATGCTCCCCTCTCACTCTGGCAACCTCTGCCCTTCCCCCCCTCCCTGTACCTTGATCCCATCTCTCCTTGGCCTCCCCTCTCTCCTGTGCTCCCTTTCTTCCCTGACAACCCGCCTCCCTCTGCCACAGTGACCTGGGCCTCCACCTAACCCAGGATGGGATGGGGGGCATTCCATTTTCTGCACCTGGGCCCAACACAACCTAGCATTCCTTTCTTGTGTTCGCTTGCATATCACTCATATAACCAGGCTCTAATGCAAGTGAGTGCCAGGGCATCCATCATAGACACCTTCCCACACAACGCAAGCAAAAGTCAACAGATGTTTAATGTTGAAAAATGTTCACAAAGTGTAGGATATTGATAGTAGCTCCCCTGTGGCCTAATAGAGGTTTATGGAATGAGTAGACCACTGGGACATCATCTGTAGAGTTAGAAAGTCTGTATTCCACTATTGAGAGAACTTCAGTGCTCATCCAGTACTTTATGACTGCCAGATGCATTGTAAACTCATGTTATGTAGTCTTCCCCATTGCCAGCTCCTATTGCCCTTTTTAGTCCACTTTACACATGATCTGAATCCATATAAAGTGCACATAGCTTTTAAAAACCGTGGAAAATATCCTCATTTATTTCTCTTCTCTGAGCTGCGGTAATCATAAGCATTACTTTTAACAGCAGCAGGTTAAAATGCATTCATCAGAAGTGTGATTTTTAAATTGACAGTGGCCTTTCAAGTATCATCATTACCCGTAATTGTGTATTTATAGCTGATACAATCTCTTTCCTTTCTCCTTTGCCTTGTGCTCCAGCTTCCTAGCTGCCTGGAACTGCCTGGACTCTTCTATTATGCACCAAGTCATTTCTTTTGATAAATGTGAATTTTACCATATTTCCGCAGAAGAGACATATATCATGATCTCTCTACATAACTGGAGTTAGACGTAGAGATTTGCCACACCAGATCTCATAATCCATCATCATGCCCAGTGGTTTAGCCTCCAGGAGCTGTGTACTTCTGAGAGTACTTACAGTGATTCTAGCCAACTGCGCAGTCATGTACAGAGAGAGAGAGACTTTATTTCATACCTGGAAGCATGGAATATATGTATGACTTCTGTGACTATAAAATATGTTGTTGTCCATGAAATTATTATTATTCATTTATTTATTCAAATTTATACCCTGCTCTTCCCCTAAGGATCAGGGCTGCTTATAAAATAAGAACCATAACAAGTACATAAAACTATTTTTAAAAATCTCCTAAAACCCACTCTTCAACCTCCTAGATACTCTTCACCCAGCCCTTATCTCCACCTGCCAAATGTTGCTCAAAAAGAAAGGTTTTCCATTGCCTCCAGAAAATGCTCGCACTCAAGCTCTGATGAACCCCCATGGGAAGGGAGTTCCACAACACTAGAGCAGCATCTGAGAATGCTTCTCTGTACCTCCTCATCATACGAACCCAGGGCATAGCTATGGGTACAGGGGGTAGGGTATCCATGGATAAAACCTGCAATTTTTGGCATGAGTAGCAGGCACCCAATGTGTTTACCCAGACCCTATTGGATGCCCAGATGCCTGAAAATGTGGGTCTGGGAGATCCAGGAAACCTCCTGTCCCTGCATACTCCCCAGGCTGACTCATGTGCCCAGCTGTGTCACTGCTCCCACTCCTCCTCCCATCCTGGTCAGCTGCTCAGCTGAGCCGGGCAGCACACCGCAGTCCCCATAACAGGGGTGCATCTGGAGCTGGAGGAGCACCAGGAGCAGTGGTACAGCCTGGTGGGTGAATCAGCCTGGGAACACTGTGGGAAGCTCTTACAGGACCAGGAGTTCATGGCTGCCATGACAACCATAGGCCTATCCCACATAATATGTGGTGTGTTACATGTGGCTGGAGACACATGGGANCCAAGGAGGGAGGACTAGAGGCAACATCAAAAATGCATGATATTACTTAGGTGTTGTTTATGTGTTCCTGTTTCAGAGAGGAATTGGATGCCAGTGCTGGTGCCATGCCATGCAGGACACCCAGGTGGAGGTCGCCAGTGCCACCCCCAGACAGTCAACGGACAAGGTCCAATCTCTAGAGGTTTTATGAGAAGGGTGATGGAATTGCCATCTGCAAGGTTAGACACGAGGGCTGGAACAACAGGGAATGGTTTACCCTATGACCTGTTAGGAACGGAAGTCTCCTGCAGCGAGAGATTGGCCACCCAGTTCACCCACTTGTGGAGACAGAATGCAGGCAGGGCTTGACAGACCATTGGTCTGATGCAGTATGGCACTTCTTATGTTCCTATCTTTTTATGCTCTTTAGACCTTCCACAAACAGTTCGGGCTGCAGCGTGAGGGGACCACATCAGAGCTCATTGCCCATGTGGAGAAATGGCATGACAGGAGTGTGAGGCTGCAGCCTGACTCTGGCATTGTCCGTTTGATGGAACATCATCTGAGCCAGATGAAATGGCCTCAAATGGCCTTCTCCCTTCTCCAGATCCACTGAGGAGTCCATCAAGAAGGAGTCTGCCGCAGTAAGGGCTTTTAGGGCACAAGTGGAGAGGCCCAGCAGGGACTGCAGGGACAACATAAAAAATATGGAGGACAAACTGATGGAACACTTTAAGGAGCTGGAGGAACAGGAACGCCAGGTGAAGGCATATTCCCAGTACCTCCAGATGGTGATCAAAAGCGTGGAACTTCACCAGCAGTCAGTCTCAAAGTGGCAGGAGGCCATGTCAGGGGCTGTGGAATTTCCAAAAGACAATGACTGCCAAATGTCACAGAACATGCCCACCCCATGGGGGAAACCCATTTTGCCTTTCCCCCATGTTCCGGGGGACAGGCCCACCTATTAAGGTATTAACCCAAAGATGTGCCATGCCAGGCAGCAGCAGGGTCTCAATGTACAGACAGCCCCTCAGGAGGGGCAGGGCTTGTGTCCATGTGGGTGTGCCAGAGAGAAAGAGACAGGCTCTTTTGGCAGCGGACATCCACAGGTGGGTGCAGAGGAGTAGGCTGNAATCAAAAACCAGGGGAAGAGAATGAGGGATGGAATATGGAGGGAGAGGGAAAGGAATGGATTCAATGGAGGGTAGGGAGGGGTAAAAATAAAAACAACAGCTAAATCTATCTAATATAATCTAACTAAATGATAATAGGGAGGTAAATCTATTGGGTGGGTGAAATGGGAAGAGGATTGGGAATGGATGAGGGAAGCAAACTGCTGGGAGTCAGGGAGCGCTCTGTAAACGCTGCTGAAATGATCAGCGGCTGGCTCAGAAGGTGTTTGAAGGTGGGGAAGGTCAAAGAGTTTTGTTACTTGCTGCTCCCGCCTTACCGCAAGCCTGATTGGCTCTGTGCAGCCTAGCCCCTGGCCAATCGCAGACTGTGAAGCCAGTGTTCTTAGTCGAAAAGGAAAGGTGATTGGGCACGCTGGCTGCTACTCCAAGCCTCTCCACCTCCGGTACCAGGACGTCTGCTCCTCAGCTGCCTCCCCCTCCCTGGGCCTTCCAGTCACATTTTTCCTGCCTGAACTCAACCAAACATAGCCGAACATGAACAAACTGTTCGATCGATTTGTAGTTCGGTTCGAGGTCGGTTCGGAAGTTTGGTTCAGTTGTCCGAACAGACCGAGTTTGGTCTGAACTTGCACATCCCTAATCAAGGCTAAGCCAAGAGCAAATGTTACCATTCTGAAGGGAAATACCAACCTTTCAGGAGTGCTTGTGAGTGTCCATCAGTACTTTGTCAGTTTCCAGTGATTCTGCTCGTCTGCCATTTTAAATCGTTTTTGTCACTTTCTGGGACTGTCATCACTTTCTAGGACTTTTTGTATTTTTTTTTAACTTTCCAAGACTGTTTGTCACTTCCCAGGACTTTGTTTGTCAATTTATAGGTATTTTATTAGTTTTACAGCACTTTTATGGCAATTTTCAGCACTACCCCCAGCACTTAGTCATCACGTTTTCAGCCCCATAGCCATAGCACATGTGAGGCACATAAAGGGCCTGGTACTGGCCTGTAGCAGCCCTGTTCAACTTCCAAAAAATAAACCAAAATGGCAAAAACAGCAGGACAGCTGGTAAGTTTCCACATTGCAGGAATCCTGGAGAATGCCCCATCTCCAGCAGAAGCAGCACTCACTGAGATTTTTTGTTTCAGGTTTAGTAGGAGTTATTACCATTACTGAGTTGCCAGTTTTACATTTTACTGACCAATTTTCTATCTGACCATTCCATTCCAACTTGCCATTTTACTGTGTGTGTGTGTGTGTGTTTCTGAATGTTCCTGACCCTTTTCCTGTCTTGGTATATGGCAGAAACAGAAAAGAGGTAAACCAGAAATTTGGTAACATATTTTAGTAAACTGGGCAGCCAGCCAGGTGCTAATTAGTAATTAGATACTGATTAGTACCCAATGTTACCAAGTTGAATCAGTAACATAATTTATCTGGAAATGCCCATTGTTGTGAGTACTCATTTTAGCTCTACTGCAGAGTTGACTTGTCTTTTCCAGCTGCAGCCATTAGACCAAACTAATCATTATGAATTGCATTTAACCCTGCCCTCTGAGCTCCTTAATGCTCTGGCATGAACCATAGAAATTTGCGTTCCAGACCATCGGACTGATATTCTGGCCTTGCTCTCTTTATTTTCTCTCTGCTTCTGCTGGCCTCCTGATTTTGTTTTAAAACCTCTTAGAAATAACATTGTGCCTTACGTATTCGCTTATAAGGCTGACAATGCATGGAGTCCCAGCTCCTGAAGGGGATGTTAAAATTAATGAAATGTCAAAAATTAGTTATAGTAGCACTTTACTTTTTCTAATGGATGAATCAGAGTGTGTTCATCAAACATTCCTATGGGCAGAAACCATACCATGCTTTTGACAGGGCTCCAACTTCCCTGGAAGCACTGAGCAGAGTTCTTTAGCCTTGTGAAGCAACAGAACTAGTTTACTGCACCTTGAAAATGTGCAACTGCATGAAATGCAAAACATCAGTCACACGACCAGATAATACATGTTATCAGGGTGGTAGACTCATAACTGGAGTTCTTAATTCCATAATGTTAACGCAACTCTTTAGCTGCTAGCTATTATTTGCGGGGGGCGGAGGGGGAGGGGGGAATCCTATCCTATCTTAGTTCCCACATTCAAATTACATTTTTGTCTTCTATTAAATTACCACCTTGGTATTTCTCCAGCACATTAACCTATACCTGCAGATGTACTTAGTATGGAAGTGAACTCAGATTCAGTGGCTCTCACCATTTAACCTTTGCTTGACATTTATTGGTCTAATTTTCTTACTCAGCTATAATGATCAAAAGATTTATGCTGCTCTGAAACAGCACTAAGCCTGCTCTAAAAATTCCAAGTTCTTTACCTAAAAGAATATATGACATCTATTAGGTATGATTAATGCATGAATGAAGCCTGCATGGGTGTGTGTATGCAATAAAATGAATTCTGTCAATATCACTGCAATTCTTAATGAGCAGCGCATAATATTAAGCGCTTTGAAATTCATTTTGGGTTGTCACTGATGAAAAACAATCTGCTATCTCTCTGCTCAGATGATGATGATAATGCTTTTTATGTGGTCAATCTTAGAGCTTAATGGGTGTCCATTGCTCACTAATGAGTGGCCCCCATTGCAGTGCTGTATAACCAAACTAATTTATATGCTCTCAGGCTCTTAGTAATGGATTCACCCTCTTTATTCATGCACATTATGCTGCACAAATATTCATTAAAGGTTACATACTGATATTTTTTCTCCACTTTTTGTCTTCTAGTTGAGGTGTTGTTTATCTTTGACAAAGAAATATGGTCTTTAGCCACCATGCTTTATTAACTATTTAGTGCTATTTTAAAAACAAAAGAGAAATACGACCTACAACTTAACACTGATATACTCTCTGAGTAGAGTAATTATTCAGTGAGACAGTTATCTAGCCCATATAACAGTCATGGGGGGCCTTTGCTTGAATTAGTAGTTATTTTAATTTAGATGAAATAACCTTCTCCTACACAATAGGTGATCAGGGATTAGGTGGAGTCAAATATATTGCCATCATTCCAGACCAAGCAGGATAAAGTGTAACACACTCTCTAGGTGCCCGTCCTGGCTGATGAAGAGCTGCCGGGAGACAATGGGGTCATTGCTGGCTGGGGTGGTCAATCAATGCCTCCCTCTGGGAGGCAAAGTGCCGAGCTGCCTCAAGGAGGTGGTGGTATGGCCTCTTCTCAAGAAACCATCACTTGATGTTGACTCCCCTGCAAGCTATTGGCCTGTCTCTAACCTTCCCTTTTTAGGGAAGGTTATTGAATGGGTAGTGGCTCAGCAGCTCCAAGGGCATCTCGACCATGTCGGTTATCTGAATCCCTCTCAGTCTGGCTTTCATCTGGGGCATGGCACTGAGACAACATTGGTGGCTTTAGTTGATATCTATGCCGTGAAAAGGATAGGGGTCGTTCAACCCTTTTGGTCCTATTAGATCTGTCAGCTGCATTTGAGACCATTGACCATGAGATGTTGGTGACACACCTGTGGGACAGTGTGGAGGTGTGTGGGATTGTTCTCGAATGGTTCCGCTCATTCCTGGCCAGGAGAGCTCAGCGGGTGGTGCTCGGTGATTATTTTTCATCTCGCCGAGACCTAGCATGCGGGGTTCCACAGGATTCTGTTTTGTCCCCTCTCCGTCTACATGCAGACCTCTGCTCAACGTCTACATGCAGCCGCTTGGCGAGGTGATCAGAGGGTATGGGGTGAGGTGTCATCAGTATGCAGATGACAGTATGCAACTGTATCTCTCATTTTCAACAGACCCAGACCTGGCGGTGCTTACCCAGTATTTGGCAACTGTGGGGGACTGGATGAGGGCTGATTGATCGCGACTGAATCCTGACAAGACAGAGGTGATGTTAGTGGATAAGTCAGTGGAGATGACGACCCCCTCGGTTGAGGGGGTTTGGCCTCCACTGAATTCCCAGGTGCGGAACCTGGAGATGTTCCTCGATGCACAGCTCCACCTGGATCTCCAGGTGGAGGCTGTGGTGAGGAGTGCCTTTCACCACTTATATCTGGTGCGGCGGCTTCGGCCGCTGGTTTCAGTTCTGGATCTGGCCACGATCATCCATGCTTTTATCACCTCTCGGTTAGACTACTATAACACGCTCTACGTGCGGCTACCTATGGTGACGACTCGGAAGCTGAAGCTGGTGCAGAATGTGGCAGCCCAGCTCCTGCTGAGAACACATTACCCCAGTGCTCCGATCTCTGCACTGGCTGCCAATAGTCTTCCAGGCCTGATTCAAAGTGTTGGTTTTGACCTATAAAGTCTTACACGGTCTGGGCCCTGCCTATTTGTGGGACCGCCTCACTTGCCGGGTTCCGGATCAGCCCCTGCGGTCATCTGGGGGTGCCCTGTTGGAGGTCCCCTGGGTTTCCTGGGGGGCCACGTAGGACAGGGCATTCTCAGTGACCACACCGCACCTCTGGAATTCCCTTCCAGTGGCTACCCGTCTGGCCCCAGATCTCCCAGTTTTCTGTAGGAATTTTAAGACCTGGCTGTTATGTCAGGCCTTTGGCAAGGGAGAAGAGTGAGGGTGGATGGGGTGGTGGGTGTTACGGGCTTTTTCTCCTCATTTTTATTGTTATTTTGATATTTGATGTTTTTATATATTTTATTGTATATTATTGATTGATTTTGTTAGTCACCCTGGGCTGCCTGTGGCAAGAGTGGCAGGGTATACATTTTAAAATAAATAAAATAAATAAATAGCTAGGCAAAACCCAGCCAGCTTTGATCCAGTGACAGTAAAAATCAAAAGCAGACTGATTACAGTTCCATCAGGTATTTAATTCAGTTTTCTTCTAATATTTCACATTTCTTTTAAAACATATCAGGCAGGATCAACTTCAAAAAGCAAATGAAATATCAGTCTAGAGAGAGTGTGTTGTTTTTGGTGTCAGAACCAAGTGTAAAAGATAGAAACAAAAGAGTTTAGACAATAGGTATTTAAAAATGTGATGCCACCTGGATTGGCCTTCTCTGACCCACCTGGGCCAGCACCAAACCCACGTGACTTTTACAGGCCCACCAGATGTAGGCCTAGTTCAGACCTGGTGGGGTAAACAGACAGGCTGGAAACGTGGGCCCAGAATGAACCAGGCAACAGTTTGGGTCCAAGAGCTGCCCAGACAGGCCAGAGTGGGCCAAACCATGTAGGCATGTCTGTTTTCATTCCACTCCAACCCAGCATGGGAGGTTGCCATAGCAGCCAGTCATGGCTGCCTGTTATTGGCAGCCATGGCTGCCCATCATGGTGGGGCAGAGCTCTGGCTGGTCATGTGTCACTCCCTGCATCCCCCACCTATCTCCTGGGCAGGTCAGTCCAGAGGAATGTGTATTTTGTCCTCGACCTGACCTGTCAAGGAGTAGCCCACCCCCCTCCCTGGGACCCATTTTTAACCCATTAAACAAAAGTAAACAAGGTAAATGCTGCATACACACCTGGAACTGACTGGATGAATCATAATGGGGTGTTCAGTATGTGCATTAAGCCAACTTTGCATCTGGGACATAGGTGATCAGTGTGAGTCCTGTGTTTGGAAATGGTTCACCCCTGAGGGGGAGTGGTTGTAAATAATGACCTGCTTTGAATAGAGATGCATATTAAGCCCCACAAATTAAGACCTGTTGCTGCTAACACATTCCCAGCTTTGCCAGGGAAACAGTGTTTACCAGTGACTCAGAAGAGGCAAACAGCCATGAGGGCTGATCTTTTGGGTAGGCTTAACCTTCCCAAGCCTTCATTACCTGCTGCCCCTGTATCTGTGTAAAAAGTAAAGACTTTAAAATATAGTGGTGTTACCAGGAGTAAATATTCCATGAATAGCAACATCAGCAAGAACCTGTTCATGAATTTCCAAAGTGTTTAATTGCAGACTAGAGAGAGAGGGTGGTTGCCATGTTGGTCCCAAATGTAAGAGGTGGAAACAAAGATGTCCAGTTGATAGGCTTGATCCCCAACACCTGCGTGTGCACAGCTCGCATACAACTTGCACGCAGTTTGCACATGGGGCCATATTCCTGCTTGCGTGGTTGTGTGAGTGATCCACGCACAGCTTACATGTGAGATGTGTGCAAACTGTGCAGCACACAGGGTTTGGGATATCTTTTATTGGACCAACTTTTGTTATTGAGAATATACATGCTATGGGGCCACGCTCAATTTCTATGAGGATATATTGTTTGTGTACTTGAGTTGGACATTCTCAGCAAAACTGCCTCGGTCACCATTGAGTTAAAGAAAAATGTGGTGGTTAGGTGTGGGGAACTTTTATTGTTTTAAAAAATCCCCTTTTAGATGTGTAAAGAGCACAAGTGACTAAACTCTAAATCTTGTCATGGATACTATCTTCATCAAGGGCTAATCCTTTTTTTTTAGTTAACGGTTATACTTAGAGTTAAAAATAAAAATATCAAATGTGGCTGAACAATCATCCATGAGCATACACAGTGGGTGTCTATTAGGAAGACCCTTCCTATGTCTTTACTAATTTTTCTTATGTAAAACAACAAGGGGCTTTAGCATTAGGGCTGAAAAAAATATTCAGTGCAAATACTGAATTTGATTAATACAAATAAATCAAGTTGTCAATTTTACAACAATGGATGCAATCCAATGCCCTGTGGACCACATGCATGCGCGGTTCCCGCAGGGCACAATGTGCCCGTAATGTGGATCCACATGCTTTGCACGCGTGCACACACAGTCCACGGAGCATTGGATCGAGTCCATTGACTAAAACAAAAGGAAATAGTCATTTGTGAGAGGAGCAGGTTTTGAATATAACCAGGACCTATACAGGATCTTAAAGACCAGTAGCACAAGCTTAAATGCAATAAAGGCTGCTATACTTCTATACAGGCTGCTAATGCAGAGAATGCAGAGTGGGCGTAATATGATAGCAGCTGCCCAAGCCATGCTGTCACACAAAGTGCAAGTGATGGAGAAGAACTGCTGGAAGCCAATAGAAAAGGAAATTTTAAAAAAATTCAACCTCGTGGTCACCATGGAAAGGTCACTGTGGCAAGGTCAGCCTGGGATAAATATGGGCATAGCGTATGCATAGTTTGTGCAAATTGAGCAGCTGAAAAGGGGCATCTTCAAACCATGAACAATGCTTGAGTTTTAATGGAAAGGGTGTGGTCAAAAATGACACCAAACTTCTTGTCTGGTTTTCTACAACTACTCTAAACCTCACAAAATACAGAGACCGGAGGGAAGAGAAGACATCCTCGTACCAGCTGCACCTCCCCACCACTATCCCTGGGTTCTCCAGGTGTGCCCATATTGTGCCAAACACAAGGTTTAAAACAAAAAGTTAAAACAATAAAACTACACAGTCATATCAAAGTTTAAACATTACAGTAAAAATGGAGCACATCATAAAAAGGAACTTAAAAAGAGTGGAACCAGTCAATAACCTTTAAAATGTTTAAAAAAAAGAATATAAAAATCAGCATCCTCATCATCAAGAAATGTAAACAAGTGAACAGACTCGGCAGAGATAGGTTGGTTACATAAAAATACTAGGACTGAAAGGAGATTTCACCTAAACAGAAAATCTTGTTGAAATCCCAGTTCCCAATACCATCTTGGTTGAATCAAGAACCTCTAGGTACTTGGCAATGTCTTGACCAATGTTTTGTTTCTTGATTTACTGACTTTCCATTTACTGGGATCCCATTTACCACTTTGCTATCCATTTCAAATCCTGAGAAATAATACCAATATTAGGATAGGCCCGTCCGAGGCCTGAAAGGACATTATAGAACATGAGAAAATAAGCTGGTCAAAGGACTTAAAATCAGCTTTGTAAGAAGGGGGCCTCACATTACGAACTCTGAACTAAGCCAGATCTGTGTCAGCATCTTCTTGGGAAACCAGACCACAAACAGAAGGGTTAAATTGTCACTACAACCAACACCCAAAGACAAAGAGAAGTTACAGTAAACAGCCATCAAATGCTAAACAAGAGCTTGTTACNCTGGAAGGCCACCAGGCTTGAACACAGGAGGACCTCCTGTGAGTGGGAGTTCCACAGCAAAGGTGCAATGGCAGAGAATGCTCATAGTCAAGACCCGGTGAAAAAACGGAGTCTCCAGGAAGGTGGCTCCTGTCAATTACAGAGGTCACAGCGGGACACAGGGAGCCTCATATATATATGGGGTCTATGCCATTTAGGACTCTAAAGGTCATCACCAGCACCTTGAATTCAGTCTGGAAGACTATTGGCAGCCAGTGCAGCAAACAGAGCACTGGTGTTATGTACACGTGGTGATGCCGAGCCGCTGCATTCTGCACCAGCTGTAGCCTCTGAACCATAACCAAGGGCAGCCCCATGTAGAGCATCTTAGTCTAGCCTCGTGGTGATGAAAGCATGCAGTGGCCAGATCAGAGCACAAAAGAAAAGGCCGCAGCCTCCTCACCAGATAGAGTTGGTGAAAAGCGCTCCTTGCCACCACCTTGACCTGACAATCCAGGCACAGCAAAGGATCCAGCAGTTCTCCAAAGCTGCAAACACAATCAACCAGAGGGGTTCGGATCCCAGCAATAAGAGGTGTCCCAATCCCCTCCAGGGCACAAGACCGACCAATCACCATCACCTCAGTCTTCTCAGAATTCAATTGACTCACCCTCATCCAGTCTCCCACCACAGCCAGGCAACAGGTAAGCATTGAGACTGACGGACTTGCATTGGATAATTGGATGAAAAGGACCGGTAGAGCTTGGTGTCATAAGTTAGAGCGCAGGTGGTGCTTGACTTGTGCCAAAGACAACCAACTGTGGCATAGAGTGTTTTTGAAAGACTATGCCATGGCTGTGTTTGCAAAGTGCTGTCCAGCATAACTTTCCCTTGTGGTGAATAGCGTATTAAATTCTGGTTGTCTCCACCTGGAGTTAGAATCACTGGCTGCCCACTGTGATGAGTTTGCCACCTACTTTGCAGACAAATTCGCTCATAAATAAATAAATAAATAAATATTTGGCTCGACTTAGGCACTGCTAGTTTGATTGCAGAGTCAGATTTTCTGGTTGAGGAGGCTCAGTCTTGTCAGGTTTACTGGGATCAGCTGGGAGGGTGAATGAGCTTGGGGAGTGCTTCGGGAAGCTCCTGCCCCCACATGCTCCCCAGGCTCACTCATCTGCCCAGTTGCACTTCTGCTCCCACTACTCATCCAGCTCCATGTTTCCACTTCTGCTCCCACTACTCATCCAGCTCCATGTGCATCCATACACTGGGGACTGTGGTGCACCACCTGGACCAACTAAGTAGAAGGCCGGGCCAGGAGGAGCAGCATCCAGAAGCATGGCTGGGCAGGTGAGTCAGCCTGGGGCGTGCATGGTTGCAACAGCTTCCTGGACCCTCCCAATACTGACTCACTTGTAAAGCTGCACCGCTGTATGCATTGCTCCTCTGGTCCCTTGTGCACCCCCTAAACTGAGCAGTGGGCCGGGCTGGGAGAAGCAATGGGAGAAGCGACTTGAGCAATAGTGGGAACAGCAGCACAGCAGGGCAGGTGAGTCAGCCTGGGGAGCATGTGGGTAGCCCATTGGGTTGCATTCAGGGAACAATGGGTGCCTGGATGTGAACAAGTTGACTGAGGCATGGATCCTCTTTCACCTATAGGCATAGTTACCATGAAGCGAAGAGGTTAAGCTGAGCCTGGGTCCTGAGGGAACCCTTTGCAAGTGGTCTGAATGCTACTAGGAAATTCTCAGAGTATCAGGGAAGGAAAAAGGGACAACACTGCCCCCACCAATCTACAAATTCTCTAGTGACACTCAAGACTGGTGGACCATCATCATTTCAGCCATATTGAGATTCAACTTGAATCGGTTCATCCACAT
>QEPC01003039.1:630293-644657 GCA_003113815.1 Sphenodon punctatus | reverse complement strand
TGTCTCTCCCACTGTCCCCTCTCCCTGTCTCCCCCCCTTTGTCTTCTAGATTGTAAGCCACAGGCAGGGACCGCGTCTAATTCTATGTTCTGTACAGCACCAGGTCATACGACTGGCACTATATAAATGTCTAATAATAATAATAATAATAATAATTAACACCATGAGAGGCAAAGGGTTAACCCCAGTTAGAAAGGTAACTAGATTGCCTGCACTGAAGTGAATAGTGATCTAACCTGACGAGCATTAGAGACGCGTCTTTCCGTGTGCGTGGAAACAAGCCATCAGTATCTCTCTGCCAAGCCTGCAGCCAGCGGTGCAGCTGTAGCAACAGGAGGAACCAGTGGGTTAATCCATCCAAGTTTCTTCCCTGCCCATTTCCAGTGCACAGAAGCTGCAATCCCCTTTCTGCTTCCCCTTTTGCATAGGAGGGGGTGGGGGTAGGAGCAGCAGGCACAGAAGGTGCATTCACCAAGGTGGCAAGGTGCCCAGGACAGAGATGTTATCCTGCCGTCTTCTCCTAGCCACTCCCCAAGCCACAGTGTGAAGGGGCTGGAGCATGTGACCCAAGCCTCACATGACTGTATCAAGCTCTGACTTCCTGCTTAGGGGGTGGGTGAGGCAGCTGGAAGGAACGCTGAGCTCTCTGCTTACAGAGCTCCCATATCTGCTCAGAGATTTCCTCTGATCTAGGGAAATGTGGAAGCCTAAGGTTTCCAATCTCACACCAGCCAAGATTAAAAGGGGCATTAATGTGATTAGAGGAGAGCAAAAAAATGCTAAAAGGTTTGGAACACAAATCAGATGAGGAGAGACTGCAGGATTTGGGTATGTTCAGCTTGGAGAAAAGAAGAGGGGGGGAGGGATACAATAATAGTCTATAAATATTTGAAAGATTGCCATAAAAAAGATGGAGAACAGTTGTTCTCTCTTGCTCTGGAGGGCAGGATAAAAGGCCGCGGGTACAAGCTGCAGAAAGGGAAATTTAGGTTGAACCTCAGGGGAAATTCCTGACTGTAAGTCCAAACTAGAAATCAGTGGGGGGGCTAGATGCCTTGAGGGGAGTGGGCTTAGAAGTTTACTCACTCTCGTTATGCCACCCACCTGGCATCTCTTTCTGCCACTCATCTCTGCCCCACTGCTCTTCCCTGGCTGTGGTGTTGACAAAAGAGCTGAACCTAGAGCAAGGCATGGCTGGGTAAAGTAGCAGTAGTAAAATCACCCGCACAATTTCCCTCTCCTCCACCATAGGTACTATTAATGATTATTAATATTATTAACAAACATTTATATAGCACCAGCAGTGTACATGGCACTTTACAAAGTAATAAAATAGACACGGTCCCTGCCCCTAGGGCTTACAATCTGAGAGACAGGAGCTGGGGGAGAGACATAGGAAGGGGAACAGGGAGAGAGAAGGGGTCTAACATTCATGAAGATGCGAGGTCTCAGGTGCACGTACTTGGCTTGGTTACATTGAGAATAACATCAGGCAGGTCCATGTGGCAAGGATAAGGGTACACAGACCATAAGTATAGGATATAGTGGATCAGCAGGATAAAGGGTCAGACAGTGCAGAGCGAAAGAGGTGAGTTTTAAGGAGAGATTTGAAGGTATGAAGGGAGGGGACAAGGCAGATGTGGACAGGGAGGGAGTTCCAGACATGGGGGTACTAGACTGGAATAAGTTTCCAGGGGCAGGTGCAGGAGTAAAGAATCTGAATAGCTTTAAAATGGAGTTGGATAAATTTATTTATTTTTCAAATTGATATGCCACCCTCCACACAAAGGCTCAGGGCGGCTTGCAATCCATAAAACAACAATAAAATGCATACAGTAAAACACTCCCCACAACCCTATCCAATAACCCAACCAACCCTTATCCCCACCTACCAAATGCTCTTTCAAATAAAAAAGTTTTACACCATCTCTGGAAGATGCTGAGGCTGAAGTGAGCCTCCTGGGTAAGGGAGTTCCATAAAACTGGGGCAGCATCCGAGAACGCCCTCCTATCCTATGGACAAGAGTAACAGATGGAACCTGCAAGAGGGCGCCCCCAGCAGACTGTAGGGGCCACGATGGTAGGACAGGTGGTCTCTCAGGTATATGGGGTCCAGACCACTTAGGGCTTTAAAGATCAAAAACAGCATCTTGAATTGTGCTATAGGCAGCCAGTGCAGACTCTGGAGCACAGGTATAATGTGCTCATGGCGACTCATCCTCAAAAGGAGCCGAGCCATCGTATTCTGCATCAGCTGCAGCCTCCAAACAGTCATCAAGGGCAGCCCCTCATAGCACATGTAGCAGTAATCTAGGGGAGACAGACTAGAACTCCGCGGGACACCACAGGGGAGGTCCTGGGGGGATAACAAGCAATCACCTATCACCACCTGCTGGGACCTCCCCAACAGAGTGGTCACGCACACCCCTGCCAGGTTCCGCAGTTGTGTCAACACCACCTCATGATCAAAGGACACTGAAAGATCTAACAAGATCAACAAGGTAAAATTCCCCTTGTCCATCTCAAGGCACCGATCATCGACCAAAGCCACAAGCAGTCGAGCACAGTCTCCATGCCATACCCAAGATGAAAACCTGACTGAAACAGGTCCAGGAATTAGAGAGCATTGAAATGAACCTGGAGCGGATGGGCAACCACCCATTCAATAACCTTCCCTAAAAAGGGAAACGCATTAGAGCCCCTGTGTTATAAGAGGGGCTCTGTTGACACAGTGGAGCCCCTGTTACGACACATAACTTGTAAGGTTTTTTTTATGTGATGCTACAGGAGGAACCCCTCCCAAGAATACATGTATTTTCTTTCTTTCTTTCTTTCTTTCTGAAGCATCAAAGTTGTCTGCAGCTGGAGGGAGGACTGTTGGGGCATGCTGAAGCTGCCTGGGTACTATAACTGTATATCTGGTGCCTGGTTGGTGGGGCCTGCACGCATGCTCAGGGTCTAACTGATCATCATATTTGGGGGCAGGAAAGAATTTTCCCGCTGGGCAGTCAACTCTGAGGGGTTTTTGCCTTCCCCTGAAGCATGGGTGCAGCTCACCTGATTGGGACATCAGATTTCCTTTTCTAAAATGGTTCTCTGTTATTTTGGGCATTGGTGTGCTCTGTTTGTTCCCAGTCTCTACTTGTGACTGTTGGATGGATTTTTCTTTGCAGACAGTTGGGGTGTGGCAGGTCCTGCAGTGGTACAGGGGGCTGGACTATGTCTCTTCAAGCTCTGTGACTGGAGCTACCCATCACCCACCCATCATCCATGTTGCAGGGCCACATTGGTGCCCTATGCAGCCCTGAAACATGGATGATGGGTGGGTGATTGCTGGGCAATAGGTGGGGAGGTGCTTGTCTAAAAGCATCCTCAGTTTTACTTCATTGCGCCCAAATCACAGCAGCTGAATCACAGCTGTTTCTTAGAATCTCAGCAGCCAGGACAGTAGAGCATTGGTTCCGCTGGTTAGCCAATCACAAATCAGGGAAGTTGTGTGTGTTTGCGTGTGTCCTGTGGCTCTTGACCACATGAAGAATCTGACACGTGGCTCTTGGGGTTAGGAACTTTTGGCCACCCCTGGTCTAATAGCCGAATCTGGGGCAGCAGAACTTGTTATGAACCAATCTACAATTGTCTATCAATGGGTGATTTCAGACATTACGAGATCACGCTCAACCACAGTGAACCACAGTCAATTCCGTGGCAGGGCCAAAGCGGCCTGCATGTCTGTTCGGCGGCCGCCAGATGTTCACCACAGTCAATACCCACATGGGGTCAAAATCAACCACGCTTCCGGAGCTCCGGCCCGGACCATCTCCGAAAGCGTGGTCAAAGAGATTCCCAATGGGAAACAAAAAAAAGTAATGTCTGAATGGCAACCACCGGCCGGAACCAAAGACAATGATTCCCAGCTGGGGACAAAGCACTCAGCGTCACTGCCAGGCAACCAGCAACAACACTGACCGGGGAGGGAGATTTAAAGGGCACACGGCAGCAGCCGGGACGAGCCGCCCCGGCGCCTTCCGGGTGCTTTGACCACGGCTCAGCCCTCGATCGGCGTAATGTCTGTTGCGCTGCCCCGGGCCGTGGTCCGGTGGTCCGATTCCCTGCCGTGGTCCCAGTCCCGTCATGTCTGTTCGGGGCTTTCCTTGACCACGGGGGGTGGTTAATCTGTTCACCCCCACCGGGAATCCACTGTGGTGAATCGGGACCGCATAATGTCTGAAATCACCCAATCTTACATTCTTACCCAGTTCCCATTCCTCTAATATCTGAGCCCCTTCAAGTCGAGTTGTGAAGGAAACTGGGGCACACAGAGAATGACCGTGTGATCCTCAGGGCATATAGTTCTAGGGCTAGCATTTAGCCTCTGTACATATCCCATTCATTTGAAGGGAATTGTGTATGCACAAAGTGCTGGCACCAATATTAATTGTCTTGTGGACGATACCACAATAGTGCAAAATCCTCAAGCCTCCTTGCTGGCACAAGCTCTGTTCATTTCAATGCAGCACTTTGAAAATTGGGCTGCCTGATTCCACACAGGCAGTTTATGGCAGATCAAGGAACAACAGACCAACACAGAACAATTCTCCACCATTAAAGTCAATGGGAGTTTTGCCATGGACTTTAATGGTAGAGTTATCCAAATCCTAGGATTTGGTATCCTAACCACTGGGACAGAAGTGGGGGCAGGTTGTGTATAAAACACATAACAGGGCTGGAATAGGTAGGACTAGAATAACAGATACAGATCAGGCTTGAGATCCATGACAGAAATGTGGATGTGGCTCAGCAGCACGGAAACACTATACGACCCCACTCCACCCCAGTTGGAATTCTGCTCTTCTCTCACCCCATCTGTAGGCATCTGGGGGGAAAATCAATATCTCCCACAGCTTGAAAATAGTATACCACCCCCTCATGTGCTCAGACACCACAGAGATGGGCCACCTTATCAAAACCAATGTCTGGAAAGCACCATTTTGCACATGGAAACAGCAAGGAAATCCCTTTTACCGTACAGAAGGAAGTGAAGGCGTTCCCTTCAATCTCTGCTTGATCTCACCAGGGCTTGCCTGAACCAAATGAAATATACTGAGCAGCCGCAGGGATCTCTCTCCTCTTGGATTGGATGCAGAGTCCAGATGTTGCACGGCAGGCGGTGTCAAAACCAGGCCCCAGAAAATCCCTCTTTATACCTTGCTCCTCTGATCAGTTTGATACTGTTTGTAAGTTTACAGTGATCCAGGAAATAAAAGTGAGGGAATCATTAACTCAGAGAGACAATCCAGGCTGGAGACACGTTGCAGCTTGACAGAAGGGCCAATGAACCTCCAACCCTGCCCTGCAGTAATTCTAGCGATTGCAAGTGCAGAGTGAGTTCCACACCCAGCTCTGCTCTGCCATGCCCTCAGCCCCAACCCACAGCACCTCTAGTTCTAATACTCTGCTGCTGCTGAACCTTACCCCCTATGTAGGCATGCTTGTTAAGAAAACAGAAGAAGAAATAAGCAGTGTAAAGGATAATCTATCACCAGCAGAGAGACGATGCACTACTCTTTGATTCTGTGAATATGGTTGTTCATTACACCACATAGTTATGATTGTGTATTACATTGACTAAACCCAGGCTTGGCTGGGAATACAGAGGTCATAAGTGTGGCAAAATGCAGCAAGAGGGCACTATACAGCTGAGCCACCCACCTCACTGTGTTCATCCAAATCTCTAACCTGGGGTCCCCACAGCTGGCAAACCCCAGAAAAACCTAGCTTTTGCTGCCACCACCTGGGTTCCAGAAATCAGAGGGGATCCACACACAACCCAGGATAAGTGAACCCCAGAAGTTTATAAGCCCACCGTTTCCCAAGGCACCCTAGTCCCCTTTATCTGGTGTTCTCCCCCTTCCAGGAGGCAGAACCCTTGGAGCAAGTCAGAGGTGCTTATCTTGGTCAAAAGCTGCCTTGGCTAAAAGAGCCAGAGGGGAATGCCTTTCTCTGTCTTTGGAAGCTATGCCTTCCAGGCGAAGGAAGGTGTTCTTTGCAGGTAAACACCCACGCACCCAGTGGAGTTAAGAATAAAAAAAAATTAGGCTTTACTTATAGGGTTAAAAAGGTACAAAAAGGCAAGAAGCAAGATAAGTAATTGAGCAAGCCCCAGAGTCCAGTTTGAGGGGTACGAGGACCCTTTTTGAATTCGCAACGGCCTAAAATGTACTGGTTCAGGCAGGCAATCTGGTTGCATATAACTCCATGTACAGATAACTTACATGAGGCTCAGTCCTTAGTTCCGATCTGGCAGAAGCCCAGTATCTTGCAGATGTCAGAGCAGGCAGGAAGAGGCAAGAGAGCAAAGAAGGGGCGGTCTGTTCCTTTTAAGGTTCAATCCCCCCTCTGCTGAAATTGGTCTGTGGGAGGTCACCTGGTCTGTGACTCAGTCCAAGGCAGGGAGGTCTCTGCCCCCCCATGTAGTGATAACCCAGTCACTCAGTTTAGGAATGTGGCTAGGTTGCCATATGCTCACAAGAGAAAGGAGGGCAGGTCTCACCCTATTCAGGAAGGTAACACCGTCCTACTAGGGTCCCTCTAGAGGCAAAGGCTTTTTGCCACAGTAAGTGATTAGCTATCACCCATTGAATGTTACACCTCAGACACAATCCTTACTAACTCCAGTTATAATTGGGACTGAAACGCGGATATTGCACATTTGAAAAATCTCGTTGAGAACCGGGCTCTCAATGAGATTTTTGAGAATGAGACGAAAATTGGCCGTACTCGACATCGTTCTCATTATATTCTTGAAAAAAAATAATTAAAACTCTTTGCACATGCACAAAGGGCTTTCCAAGATGCTGTGGGCTGCTTCGGCACCTTTTGGGAAAAGAACAGCCTGTGTTCTTTTGTGAATTCTGCGCATGTCCAAACCAGCTTCCCTTTTCCAAAATGGCACCGATGTGGCCCGTGCCATCTTGGAAAAGGGCCATGCGTGTGCAGAATGGCCTCAGCAGCCATTTGGCACATGCACGGGGCATTTAAAAAAAAATGTCAAGACTCTTGTGAGATCTCGAACCATTAGTGAGATCTTTTCGAAATCTTCAGTTCTTAATTCTTGCAAGATTCTTGTGAGAATTATTTTGATTCTTGTTTCAGCCTTAGTTACAATCTAAAGCAGGGGTGGGGAACCTATGGCCCATGGGCCAAATCTGACTTATGGCTGTTTTTATTTGGCCCCTTTCCAGTCCTAGCTCTTACCCTCAAGCACTAAAAGAGTAAGCTCACGGGGATGGGAATGGAGATGAGGGCATGCAATCAGAGACAGGGGATGGATCCATGGCATGGATCGGGGTGAAATTCAGGCCTGGAAACCAAATACAGCCCACAGCTAGATCTTTTCCAGCCCCTTTCCAGTTCATGGATCCGTCCCCTGGATCTGGTTCCTAACCCCACACGCTAGGGACAGACCCAGGATCTCGACCTTCCTCTTCCTTAAGCACTTCTGCCCCCAACTCCTGTTGAGCCCAAAGAGCTTGCACTAATTTTCAAAGTGGCCTGTGGGATCCCCACCGCTGACCTCCCCTGGCCTTGCCTACACCTCAGGAGGTCCCTGATTCAGCAATCAGTGAAGTTACACTAGCAATGTTCCCTGAAGTGTAGGGGTAACTCCTGGCTCACTCTTCCCTAGGATTAGGGCTGTGTACAGGGTCAGGTATTTGTATCTGGATTTGTATTTGTATTTGTGGTTTTAGTATTAGCATGTATATGTATTTGTGTCTTTGCCTGTGTTCACTGCATTTCCCCCATTGTTGCCAATGTGGAAAATACAGTGAACACAAGTCCCTGCATATGGGTTATTTCGGCACAGAATTGCCGTGAGGCTCTGTCAGTTTGACAGGCCTATAAGGAAATTAAAATGCAGTCAAAACTGTTGCTAAATCTGCTACCAATATAAAAAGGGGGAGCACTGGTTTCGGGGAGGGTAAAGAATATAGCTGGCTTGGTGGTGAGGTTGTTAGCTTGGGGAGGGTGGAATGGGGCATGGGTCTGGATCAGGGGGATCGCTGGCTTGAGGAAGAGTGAGGCATGCAGCATGCGGGCTTGGGAGAATGGAACATGGAGATGGCTTGTGTGGGATGCCACTGGCTTGGTGGGAGGGGGGAAATGGGGTATGGGACTAGGCTTAGGGGAGGTTNTGCTGAACCTTACCCCCTATGTAGGCATGCTTGTTAAGAAAACAGAAGAAGAAATAAGCAGTGTAAAGGATAATCTATCACCAGCAGAGAGATGATGCACTACTCTTTGATTCTGTGAATATGGTTGTTCATTACACCACATAGTTATGATTGTGTATTACATTGACTAAACCCAGGCTTGGCTGGGAATACAGAGGTCATAAGTGTGGCAAAATGCAGCAAGAGGGCACTATACAGCTGAGCCACCCACCTCACTGTGTTCATCCAAATCTCTAACCTGGGGTCCCCACAGCTGGCAAACCCCAGAAAAACCTAGCTTTTGCTGCCACCACCTGGGTTCCAGAAATCAGAGGGGATCCACACACAACCCAGGATAAGTGAACCCCAGAAGTTTATAAGCCCACCGTTTCCCAAGGCACCCTAGTCCCCTTTATCTGGTGTTCTCCCCCTTCCAGGAGGCAGAACCCTTGGAGCAAGTCAGAGGTGCTTATCTTGGTCAAAAGCTGCCTTGGCTAAAAGAGCCAGAGGGGAATGCCTTTCTCTGTCTTTGGAAGCTATGCCTTCCAGGCGAAGGAAGGTGTTCTTTGCAGGTAAACACCCACGCACCCAGTGGAGTTAAGAATAAAAAAAAATTAGGCTTTACTTATAGGGTTAAAAAGGTACAAAAAGGCAAGAAGCAAGATAAGTAATTGAGCAAGCCCCAGAGTCCAGTTTGAGGGGTACGAGGACCCTTTTTGAATTCGCAACGGCCTAAAATGTACTGGTTCAGGCAGGCAATCTGGTTGCATATAACTCCATGTACAGATAACTTACATGAGGCTCAGTCCTTAGTTCCGATCTGGCAGAAGCCCAGTATCTTGCAGATGTCAGAGCAGGCAGGAAGAGGCAAGAGAGCAAAGAAGGGGCGGTCTGTTCCTTTTAAGGTTCAATCCCCCCTCTGCTGAAATTGGTCTGTGGGAGGTCACCTGGTCTGTGACTCAGTCCAAGGCAGGGAGGTCTCTGCCCCCCCATGTAGTGATAACCCAGTCACTCAGTTTAGGAATGTGGCTAGGTTGCCATATGCTCACAAGAGAAAGGAGGGCAGGTCTCACCCTATTCAGGAAGGTAACACCGTCCTACTAGGGTCCCTCTAGAGGCAAAGGCTTTTTGCCACAGTAAGTGATTAGCTATCACCCATTGAATGTTACACCTCAGACACAATCCTTACTAACTCCAGTTATAATTGGGACTGAAACGCGGATATTGCACATTTGAAAAATCTCGTTGAGAACCGGGCTCTCAATGAGATTTTTGAGAATGAGACGAAAATTGGCCGTACTCGACATCGTTCTCATTATATTCTTGAAAAAAAATAATTAAAACTCTTTGCACATGCACAAAGGGCTTTCCAAGATGCTGTGGGCTGCTTCGGCACCTTTTGGGAAAAGAACAGCCTGTGTTCTTTTGTGAATTCTGCGCATGTCCAAACCAGCTTCCCTTTTCCAAAATGGCACCGATGTGGCCCGTGCCATCTTGGAAAAGGGCCATGCGTGTGCAGAATGGCCTCAGCAGCCATTTGGCACATGCACGGGGCATTTAAAAAAAAATGTCAAGACTCTTGTGAGATCTCGAACCATTAGTGAGATCTTTTCGAAATCTTCAGTTCTTAATTCTTGCAAGATTCTTGTGAGAATTATTTTGATTCTTGTTTCAGCCTTAGTTACAATCTAAAGCAGGGGTGGGGAACCTATGGCCCATGGGCCAAATCTGACTTATGGCTGTTTTTATTTGGCCCCTTTCCAGTCCTAGCTCTTACCCTCAAGCACTAAAAGAGTAAGCTCACGGGGATGGGAATGGAGATGAGGGCATGCAATCAGAGACAGGGGATGGATCCATGGCATGGATCGGGGTGAAATTCAGGCCTGGAAACCAAATACAGCCCACAGCTAGATCTTTTCCAGCCCCTTTCCAGTTCATGGATCCGTCCCCTGGATCTGGTTCCTAACCCCACACGCTAGGGACAGACCCAGGATCTCGACCTTCCTCTTCCTTAAGCACTTCTGCCCCCAACTCCTGTTGAGCCCAAAGAGCTTGCACTAATTTTCAAAGTGGCCTGTGGGATCCCCACCGCTGACCTCCCCTGGCCTTGCCTACACCTCAGGAGGTCCCTGATTCAGCAATCAGTGAAGTTACACTAGCAATGTTCCCTGAAGTGTAGGGGTAACTCCTGGCTCACTCTTCCCTAGGATTAGGGCTGTGTACAGGGTCAGGTATTTGTATCTGGATTTGTATTTGTATTTGTGGTTTTAGTATTAGCATGTATATGTATTTGTGTCTTTGCCTGTGTTCACTGCATTTCCCCCATTGTTGCCAATGTGGAAAATACAGTGAACACAAGTCCCTGCATATGGGTTATTTCGGCACAGAATTGCCGTGAGGCTCTGTCAGTTTGACAGGCCTATAAGGAAATTAAAATGCAGTCAAAACTGTTGCTAAATCTGCTACCAATATAAAAAGGGGGAGCACTGGTTTCGGGGAGGGTAAAGAATATAGCTGGCTTGGTGGTGAGGTTGTTAGCTTGGGGAGGGTGGAATGGGGCATGGGTCTGGATCAGGGGGATCGCTGGCTTGAGGAAGAGTGAGGCATGCAGCATGCGGGCTTGGGAGAATGGAACATGGAGATGGCTTGTGTGGGATGCCACTGGCTTGGTGGGAGGGGGAAAATGGGGTATGGGACTAGGCTTAGGGGAGGTTACTGTCTTGGGGAGGGAGAATGAAACATGAATCTGGCTTGTGAGGGGAGTGGGTTCTGGCTCAGAGGGGACTCATTGGTTTGTGGAAAGCGGAATCCCTAGGATATGGGGGCGGCTGAGGGGGGAGATGTTACTGGCTTGGGGAGGCGGTGAATGAGGCTGCCAAGGATTCACCATTTCTCCATGACTGGGCTGGGCCTGGCTGCTGTGCTGGAGGCTGCAGTTCTGAAACATCTCCTCAAGGTAGCAAGGGCTCACTACAGGCTCCCCAAGCAGGTGGCTAAGCTGAGAGTCAGAGAGCAGCCCAGCTCCAAGCTAGATACGTGCTGCTGTTTTGGGGGTTCAGTTTGAGACTACGTTTTCCAGAAATGTTGAGCTCACTCAAAGCCCGTGTACACAGTATCTGTGTTTCAAATCTGGAAGATGAAAAGGGCTTTTTCTGGTTTCCTTGGGCTTTATCAAAGCCCAAAGGCACAGCTCTACTTAGGATCAATGCAATGACCCGTTGTCTGCATCAGTACTATTCCCAAGCACAGATAAGACCCAGCAGTTTTCATTTGGGCTACTCTATAACCTTGAACTACTCTCTTTAGTAACAAAGGGGTGGTTGGAGAGCAATTCCTTTCACACACTGCTCCAGTGACGAATAATCTCCTGGGGAAGTTCAAGGTGACAAATATGGTCTATGAAGCCATAAATGTCCTTGAACCTACCTACTTCAGAAACTGCCTCCCTCAACCTCTCTCTCTTATCAATACACTTATCTCTGTGGGATCTTAAGTGTCCTATAGTAAAATAAGCAGTTAACCGCTGCACTGGTCTCTCTCCCTTCCCAGCCTCCCTGTGGTAAGGGGGTAATTAGGCAGGGACTTGGCAGGGAATTGGTGGGAGAAGGCTAGGCTGAAAGGAAGCATTGTGTATTTGGATCTTTAGACAGTAAAATCTGTGATTGTTCGGACCTCTTCAGGAAGCCAGTTCCATTGCTGTGGGCTGGATGCTGAGATAGCCCCCTTCTCAGCACTCGCCAATCTCACTCCTGTCACAAGCAGCTGCATTGTTTTCACAAGAACACAGTTGTCATGGAAGGCACTGGGTGAAGACACAAGCAGCCCCTAAAGATCCCTGAAGATCAAGACTGTGACCTTGAATTTAATGCACTGCTCTACAGGGAGTCAAGGCAAAGACCAGAGTGCAGGTTGTTGAGTAGGTCAGAGGTGGGGAATTTTTTTCCTCCCGTGAACCACAATGAAAATTATTATTTACATAATGGCAGCAATGTATCTGGTACTGAACAATCATTAATTAGAGACAGTACCTGCCCCGAGCTTACAGTCCAGAAAAGACAAAGGAGGGGAGATGTGGGAGAGGGGAGCATAGGGAGAGAGAGGAATCTATTAGTGCAAGCTCCGCAAGCTGCATAGGAGTTGGGGACAGGTGTGCTTAGGGAGTTGTCTCAGGATGAGGGAAGGAAGAGAAGGGTCCAGATCACACACCTGTGCCATAGATACATCCCCTGTCCTTGAGTGCATGTCTTCATCTCAACTGACACAGGCACTGACATGGTTGCACCCAGGCGTCCGTTCCCACCACTGCAACAGCATAAGTCCACCTGGTATATGGGGACCTGAGGCAGGTGAAGCAGGAGGGTAAGTAGTTAGAATGCAGGTGTCACTCGACTTGCACTGAAGCTGACTAATTGTGGCATAGATCATTTTTGAAGGACTATGCTGTGGTTCTGATGGCAGCAAATAAAGCTTTCTTCTCTGCTATCGTAGCGTCTGCAAAGTCTTATGCTGCGGAGCTGTTGCGGGCAGTGAATGGCTTGGCTAATCTGACCTGTCTTCACCATGAACTAGAGTAATCTATTGCACACTGTGACATTTTTATTGCTTACTGTGGCTGAAATGAGATTTACGAGCCATCTGTGTGGATCTCCTGTTCTGGCTTGCGGTTACTTGAGTCTGATCCTTGATCCTGCAGCCCACTCTAGCCCCTGGGTTCCCTACTGGACCTCCATCTCCTGCATTCCACTCTACTCCTGGGTTCCCCTCACTGACCTATGCCTTCAGCCTCCACTACAGCATCCTGGACTTCCCACACTGGCTCCTGGCACCTTTGTCCACTCGTCCTTAGGTCATGGGAACAGCTTACCACCAGACCCCTGCATGCCTGCCTGCCCCCTCAAACTGCCTCTTGGAACTGACCGTTGCTTGCAACTGACCACAGTCTTGACACACCCTCTCTGCTCAGCGAGTGCCTATCTGCCTTGAGAACTGACCCTTGCTGACACCTGAGCCAGTGTGGTGTAGTGGATATGGTGCTGGACTCAGACCTGGGAAGTCAGGGTTTGAATCCTACTCTTAGCTATGAACGCACTGGGTGGCCTTGGGCAAATCACACCCTCTCAGCTCAGAGAGCCAGTGTGGTGTAGTAGATAAGGCACTTGGCTAGAGGAAGCCAAGTTTGAAATCCTGCCCTAGCCATGAAGTCACTGGGTTGCCTTGGGCAAGTCACTACCTCAGTTCCCCATCTGTAAAATGGGAATGTGTGTGTGTGTGTCTGTCCCTGTGTTCTGCTCACCCGTGTCAATTTTAGATTGTAAGCCCACTGGGCAGGAACCTGTCTCTGAAAAATCTGTGACTGTAAAAACTACGTACACCTAGCAGTGCTATAGAAGTAATAGGTAGTAGTAGTAGACACCTGACCATGACCTTCATTCACCCACTCGGTTTAGTGAGGGCCTACCTGAATTTGAGCTGCACCCAGCTACACTGCTGACACATTTGGGTGAGACCTGATGATGTTCAGAGAACTGGCAGACCTGACACAATGGGGTTCTATGTATAAATGAAGGAGTGCAGACAATGCACTCTGCTGCAATTCCAAGTTCTGCAACATGGAAGAGTGGGAGCCCTGGAAGAAGTGAGAGAGAGGGATCCAAACGAGACAGAGTGTTTCCTTGTGGTTTGTGCAATACTAGAAGTAATGCGGACAACAACAGGGGCTGGATCTGTTTTGCCATTGTTTCTCATCGCTGCCCTGATGACAGTGAGAGGATACCCAAAGGGTCACCAGAAGTGCCTTGAGCGGGTCAAGGAGATGAATATCTTTGAGGACACAAGTGACTTGGGTTAAAGAGAATGTGAAATGACTGAAGGGAAACTTATTGCCCTAAACAAGGTTTGGACACTCGAAGTAGTGCAGAAAGCCATTGCAAGTGGAAATGTTTTCCACCTGTACCATACGATGACGCAGAAAATGATAGAGATGGGGTACAAGCTGCATGACTGACTGGTTTTATGTGACACAAGGGGGATTTTCCAACAGCAAGGACAGCAAGACCCCAATAAAAATGCGTGCTTACTTCATGCCTGTTCCTTGTGATCCGCAGATGTAAGATACCGGGTGACAGCATAGAAAGACTGATTGCTTTTGATTTAA
>QEPC01003039.1:612182-630193 GCA_003113815.1 Sphenodon punctatus | reverse complement strand
GGAATCTTACCTAGAAGTGTCCCACATTACCAGAACGAGATTGGTCCATCAGATTACAGCAGTCGTTTGGTACCAACTGATGTGGGATGCACATCAGCAGGAAGAGTCTGAAGAAGCCGCAGACCTGACATTTGATGGTTGGTGTGCTAAAAATGCAGAAATACCCATGTTCAAATACTGGAGCACCTGTCTCGATCTCCAAATCCTGATGCTTTTGTATATCCATGCACATAAATCAGCACACTACGAACTGTATGTTGAGACACTGAGGCATTTCATTCCAGGGTTCTTTGCCTTTGACCATCACAACTACACAAGATGGCTTCCAGTTTATGTGAGAGTTCTCCTCCAATTGCCTCTGAGTCATCCAGTTGTCCATGAAGCATTCAAATCTGGTTCCTTTGTAGTGGTCAAGCCAGGCAAGCCCTTTTCTGCGATAGGGATTGACCAAGCGCATGAGCGGAACAATGATCTGGTAAAAGGCAACGGTGGTGCTATTGGGCTCTTTCAAAGCTCTGCAGCACTGAACAGATGGATGATGACTGGACCAGAAATAACCAGTCTCATCTCTGAGTTTCAGTGCTCTTCTTTACAAGGTGAACAAACATCATGAGCAAAGTACATCCTTTCAAACGGGGTTCATGAAGAAAGTAGTGGCCTTGAAGGAGACAATGGAGGAGTTGGGAAACCCATTCCGTGAAACTGGAAAGGAAGTGTTTTCTCTGGAACACAACATCGCAATGATTGGAGACTGCATAAACTCTGTTATGAACATTGAGAAGATCGGGAATCAGCAGTATGAATTAAGTGCTTCCAACAGGATAAATGATAACAAAATTTCCATTCATTCATGTACACCTAGAAACAATATTTGACTATTTGGATGTCCTAAGAAAGCTACAAAAACATCACGTCTATCAAAATATCTCAAGTCTGATGTGGACTTGTTCTCGAGTCTCTTTATCACTTGTGTAAACAGAGAATTAGACACTGACCAGTTCTTCTGTTATGAGAATCAACCATACCCTCCATCCATTTCATTCCATGATGTTCTACGGTCTGGTGAAAAAGCAGCTCTTATCACGTTTACAGACTGTTTTGAAAGATGACAATGGAACCCAAATAGGAGTATCAACAGAAGCCATGGACGACGAGATGGAAATTTAAAACAAAGAGGAATGAATCATGACATCCCCAAATAATGCAACACCTGTGGAGAACGTGAATGACATAAATGCAGTTGACCCAGCATCAATACAGAGTCTTCTCAACAGGAGGAATTTCACCTGTATGATGTCATAATATACGATGGACCAGCTGTTGTCCACATCTTGGAACCAAAATCTGTGAAAACGTTTTCAGAATATTCCAAGTTATTCAAAGGGTATGTTGAAATCGATGTAAAACATGCATCGAAACAAGCAGACATTTTGTAGGACACCTACGATGTTAGTACAAATCTTACACACGAGCAATGCGAGGTTCTGGAGGACAACGGCAGCTTAAACAAAATTGTGCCCTACCAAAGAACTGGCAGGATTTTGTGAGAAATGATGTAAACCAAACCTAATTATTTCATCTGCTTTCTGAAGAAATCACCTCCTGCGGGTCATTGGACAGCATTGTGATTTCGACATATGCTTGCAAGGTGAAAAAAACACAAACCGATAAAGCAAAAGAAAGTGCCCTTGACAAATGTAACCACCAGGAAGCTGACACCAGAATATTTCATCATCTTACCGATGCCTTGGAACATTGTCCTAATGAGGTTTGCGTTTGCACAGTCGACAGACATAGTAGTATTGGCAGTGTCATCCTTCCATTAATTGGAAAGGAATGGTCTACAATAAATTTAGATTCATTTGGGGTCCAAAAAGGAGTTCAGAATTATATCAGTCCATGAGATTGCTATGAAACTTGAAGAGAGGTCAGTAGCTCTCAGAGGATTTCACACTTTATCTGGGTGTGATAGGACTTCTTTCTTTGCCAGTTGTGGAAAAGCCACAATGTGGAAAATATGAAATAAGTTCCCACAGGTGACTGAGGCATTGACATTCTTATCTCATCCTGAGAAAGAGATACCTCAAGCAATACTAAGCCTTCTGAAACATTTCATTGTCCTATGTTACTCTGCAACAAGTAACTCAATTATTGTGAAGGAAGCAGGAACTTTTCACTTCACATCACAGGTCAATGACAAACATCTCACCAACTGCAGCAGCATTTGAACAGCATGTACTAAGAACAGGTTATCAAAGTGACCACATATGGGGACAAGCTACTTCACCTCACATTGAATACTCATCCCTGGACATATGGGGATGGTCTTTAACTGGGGAATCATGCATGGCAAAGTGGTTGACTCTTCCAGAGGTGTCACATGCTATTCGAGAATTAATTTCTTTTAATGTAAAAAGGGTTGTCAGAGTAAGGTTTGCAACTGCACGAAACCTGACCTGGTATGCACACTGATGTGCAAAGGGGCGGAGCCACATGTAATGCTGTATTCTAGAACTGTAGTTTTGCTTATATTACTATTCATGGGGTTACTGTCATTCAAGCAATGTTTTAAATGCACCTGAGATATCACCCTTACTGTAATCCTGTGGAGCACATGTATGTAATTGCTTTGGCTGTATTTGAAATGTCATTGATGTAGTTTATGCTCCACTGCATTCAGCTGAAAATATTGTTTCAGTTGAAAACATTGTTGCTGATCAACCTTACATTGTTTTGAAGTGCGATGTTCTCTTGCAAAGGCGATCACACAGTACAGATGTGCAATTCAGCAACCACACAGTACAGATGTGCAGTTCAGCACTCTAGTATGAGTAATCAGTATCTAGTCTGAAGCCGAAGCCGAAGCATGCATGGGACTCTAAACACTGATCAGTGCTCATACTAAGCTTTTTAAAAGCGCTGAATGGCACATCTGCAATGTGAAAGGACACAGAGTTGAAACCTACATTGCTTACTATGCAAACAGAAGCGTGACTTAGGCTTCAGGTAACCATAACTTTGGAATGGATTGACGTACGAGGATGTTGTGGGACTCATTTGAAAGGTAATTTTATTACAAAACCATTTTTAAATGGCTCAACCAACATATCTTTATTGCAGAAGGCTATATAGCTGAAAAAAATCAGAATGGCAGCTGTGACGGCAGCGATATTGGAATTGGCATCCATTTTGGATTTCTGGCCTAAAACTGAAGCGACTCCACATCTATATCTCATCAGTACCACATTACCTATGTGCACGCAAAAGCACACACTTGTTTCACTAAGTGCAGTTTCCTGCCTCATTTTATAGAAGTTGCCGCTCCACTACATCATGCTGAGCGCCCATGGTTACCAGAGCAAGTGGCAGGAATGTGAAGAATGCGTAAGGTGAGCTGAGGTTACTCACGCCCCCAGCTGGGGGTCCCTACCCGACTGCCCCAGTCAAAAAGGCACAGCCCTCCTCCAAAAGGCACAGCCAAAATTCAGGCAGATGACAAACATCCTGCAAAGCAACTCTCACTTGTGAAGCAGAGATGGCCATCATGTTAGAGGTTTGGACCCAGCTCGATGTCCAGCTTGCTCTCGGCAGTGGGAATCCTGTTGGCCCAAACTTCATAGTGGATCAACATATACAGGCTTGAGGGTACCAGAGAGGCATGTTTGCGTGGGTGGGGTATGCAGATGGTGCGGGGTTCTCGACCCTGGTTCTGCCACAGCCATGACCTGGCTTTAAAAAAATGCTTGGTGACTGTGGCCCCCCCTCTCCCTCGTCCATGCGACTCTCCCTGCTTGACTTTGCTGCCCCAGTTCCTCTGCTGTGACACCCTGCCCCCTCCCTGGCCATTGCGCTGTGAACCACATGTGTAAGTCCTATTTGCAGACCAGGGTTCAGAGTCCCCACCCCAGCAGCCGTGACGCCCTTGGAACAGGGCCCCGTGAACTGCCACTGTTTGTCCTGGACGCTGTGTGTGTTTGGAACAAGATTGTCAGCACGGCAGGGAGTGGGGTGTGTATGGATTGATGTTTGGCTTTTTTGGCTCCTGTCACATTGGTCTCTCTTCTGTTCCTGAGCTGCCCATGGGTTGTGTGCCATGCCCCAGGGTTTTGTGTGGTTGTCTGGTGCCCTTGTATCTCTGGCGGCTAGCCCTGTGCACCACAGCAGTTGCATAGGTTTCGTGGGTGAGCGGTGAGTGGCTGATCCAATCAGCACACATGGACCTGCCAAAAATGGCCAATGTTGCACCCAACTACAGCTCTTGATTGTAAAGTATTCCAGCCAGGGCTTTGGGTTATATGTCTGAGGCGTACCTAGCACAATGAAGCCTTGTTCAACCATAACTGGAGCCCATAAGCACTACTGAAAAAGCAACAAAAAACTCCCCCCATGACTAACAAATCCCTGCCTTGCTCAACTGTCACTTCTGATTTGTGATGGCTGTTTTCCACTTCGGTTGCAAGGCCTAATTAGCATGGGCTACAAATCACAGAAATGGGTGCTAGGCTTATTTCTAGGAGGCTTTAATAATTGCCCCAACCCGTAAATCTAGAAAGCACCACACAATATTGCTGCCTATCACATTTCTGGGGAGCCAGATGTTGTACAGGATTAGCCAGACATATAACCCCCTTCAGCCTTCTGGTAGGGTGCCAGGAATACAGTAGCAAAGAAATGTTCATGAAGCCTTGTGCTTGGCATTGGTAAGAGAGCTGTAGATCAATACCCTCAACATTTTTTAAAAAAAATGTTTTTTGCAGGGGACAGAATCTGTGTGACCAAGACAACACGTTAATCAAAACGGTCTCTACTGCAGTAAACTGGCAGTGAATTGCCTCGCTGTGTGGCTTTAGGCAATTCACTGGGAGTTTTTAAAGGATACGTGTCCAGGCATGGCCCCCACTGATTATGTGTCCAACTACCCCATGAAGGTGGTGCATGGGAGAGTGCGCCCCGTATGAATCATGCAGCAGTCACTCATGGCCCTGCATGGAGCACTTCCGGAAAGCCAGGAGTGCTCTATGTGGAGCCAGCCACATGTACTGAGGTACCTTTGTCGCCAGGGTAGCCATGCCAGGAGCTGCCAGTGTGAAGTGCTCCCCACGCATGTCATATGTGCGGGTGCCCTGCAGCTTTACCACTCAGTGGTCATGGACCCCTTGCTCACTTTGCTCGTTTAAAGACACCCACTGTCTTAGAGACTCAGTTCCCCATCTGTAAAATGGGAATAGGAATGACCTGCCACAGATGGTTGTTTTGAGGGAGGACTAGATAAAGCATTTTGAACACTGAAAGTGTTACAGAAATGATAAATAGTAATAAGTGGGAAAAGGGGAGGTTTTAAAATAGCAAGCAACATTTTATCTAAGGGGAGGTGAATTCTTACCCAACACCAGCTTTAAAAACACTTTTCTGCCCTCTCAAGAGAAAGTAGGGAAATAGGAATTCTATTTTCTTGGTGCAGAGCCCAGCAAGGTAAGTAGCAAGTAATCCTGGTTGTCAACAGAGTGGGCTCTTGCAAGGAATGACTGTGCTATGAAAGGGTTTCCTGCAGTCTGTCTCATCTAGGAGGAGCCCTGATGGCAGTTGATAATCTGTTAGCCCCTTTGATTCAGGGCCCTACAGCAGACCTGTGTTTCAGTCTCTTTGCCCAGACTGGCAAGCCAGCTGGGAGCACCACAGGGTGTGGGTATGTATACACATCTAAACTCCAGGCTGCATGTTTCTCAGTGCAGTACTCAGGCTCAAACTAAGAGATTGATCCTCCATGCAAAAACACAGGTACAAGTCCCACTGAAGTAAATGGGACTCATGCTGGTACTATCTACTTGAAGGATTGCACTGACCAAAACAAAAGAACAATGGGACAGGGGAACAGACACACAAATCTTGGAGCAGCACGGATGCCCAGAGATGGGTTCTGCTTCTCCTCCAGGCCCAACGTACCAGTGTTGATGGGATCATTAAGGTACTACTGGCCTTGCCACCCAGTCTTGTCCCAGCTGCGACAACTTCAAAACCATGTGACTGTTTAATAGCCAAAACAAGAACTCCCAAGGAGGACACATTTAAGGTCCCTTCAGCACAATAATCCCACAACCTAAACTGCAAGTTCACAAGGGCAGCTCTTCAGGTTTTACCTGGGACAAACAGTTTTGATAACTCTGAATCCCTGCAGGACGACCGCTTCCAAGGACAGCCTGTAGCTTCCTCCCTTGCTGGTGTTAGAAAAGGAAACGCAGGCTGCAGTAAAGATCACCTACACAAGCTGTGTCTTTCAATTCTTGCTCTTCAACTGCAAGCAAAGCCAACTGAGCTGTCCAGCCCACTGGTGCCAGTGTCCTGTGCAATAGTGGGAGCAAGGCCACCTTGCTGGTGATGGGAGATGCAGGCGGGATGCTGCTCATCTGGCTGCACGCATTAAAACAGGAGAAGTCCAAGGCACAGAAAGAGACTGCTCTCTTAGACGTCACTCCTTGGCAGTTCTGCTCCCCGCATCCCAGCCTCACTCCTTGGCTGCTTTGCGCTGCTCCTGGCGTTTCTGCAGCAGCACCAGAGTATCCCGTTTCTCTACACGGCGCAGCTGCTTCTTCTTTGCACGTTTTAGCTTCAATGGGTTGCTGATCTGGAGAGGGGAAGGGAAAAGCTGTAAGCTGCAGCAGACAAGTTACCTACCTACTAGGGCAAGTCATCTATCCTGTTCCCATCCCAAAAACATTCTCTAGGTTTCCTGCTCTAGCCGTGAATGCCTCCAGCAATGAGACTCCCACTAATTCCCTAAAGAATCTAAGCCAAACTAACAGAAACAAGAGCTTTCAGCACTCTGCTAGATTTCTCGCTTGGCCAGGGGCAACTCAAAGGGGGGGGGGGGGGGGTAACAAAGCCCCAAAACTTTTGCCAAGCCTGGGGATATGCATATGAACCCTACATCTCTACAGATCCCATACCTTCCCCAAACCATGAGGCTTGTAACTGGCATGGCTCTCCACTTATTTTCACCGTACTGGTCATTCAGAGTCCCTTCAGGGACAGTGGAGGGAAAACTGGGTCAAGTCCAGTAATCCAGATTTATTTTCAAAATCAGCACATCAGGTCCCATTGCAAGCCAGATCACTCAGCAAGGGTAGAGTGTGAAGGGGTGGGGGAGAGAGAGAGAGACAACCCCAGGGACTGCACTCTTCCCCCTCACCCCCAAGGTGGTTGCAAGTCATATAAAAAGCTCAGACTCACTACTTGTACAATCTCCGCCTTCCGCTCATTCTCCAGACGCCGCCTTAAGTTCTCCTCTCTGCGGTGTTTTTTCTCCTGAAGGAGTAAAAATAGGAAGCTTTTATGGTGAGCCGATAGTCAGCCATTGTGAAACAAGGAGAGCAGAGGAGACAGACACACCAGGGAACAGCCAAGAGAGATGGATTCAGAGAGGGGATGAATAGCCAAGGTGGCTCTCCCACTGGGAGGGGTGAGATTCAAACTAGGATGTCACTGACCTAACCCCTCAGCAACTCAGATCCTTTATAAAACAGAAACAACAACCACCCCTTTCAGCCCTCAGGAGAATTAGCTGAATTTGGATTTGGGACCCGGGAAAAAGTATAAATCCAGTGAAAACAAGAGCCACTTCCTTTGGGCAAAATGAAGGCAACCCCCCCCCAAATTGTGAAGAACTTAAACGAACCAAGCTGGGGGTGGGGGGGTCAGCCACTCTGGTGGAGTGCATGTGGAGGGATTCTAATGGGTGGCTCCCAGCATGGCTACCATGGCAACCGCCCCCCCCACACATGGAAGAGGGGAAAGCGCACTGGGCTGGCCTTTGAAATTGACATGTCCCGGGCTCCCCAGCGCTCATGGCCAGTTCCTATGAGTTTCAAAGGTTGTGTCCCCACCCATAGTGCCTAGGAGCGGAGAAACTGTCTGCTGGCATTGGTGGCTGCCCCAGTTCAAATGGGCAGGGGATGTGGAAGCACTAAGGTTGCCACCTATGTATATTTTTCCAGGTCACTTATGAAACATACATGTTGCAGGGCCTGCATTGGTGCCAATGCTAGGCCCTGCAACATGTATGTTTCATAAGTGGCCTGGAAAAATATACATAGGTGGCAACCCTAATAGGCACCTGTTCCCATGCATTTGTGGCTTGTCCCGCATAGCGCACTCTAGATTTCTTGGCAGCGTGCTCAGAGTGGCCATGAATGGGTGCTGAGTAGCTCACAGGTGTACACATCCCCCCACGCCACCTTCAGCTCTTGGGTGGCCATTTGTGGTAGAATCTTGCTTAAAACCACAGAAGGTACCAAGGACTGAGGTAATCAACACTTAAACAGAAAGCCAATGTCCAAAATCTTTGGCTTTATGTTGTTATAACTCCATGAGTAGATTTTGGAGAAGGAGTCTCAGTTTACCCACTAAATTCTGGCTGTGTAATTCTACTCGCCTGGCAATCTTTACCTATGGCTCCCAATCCTGGTTCAGTCTCATTAAAGGTACTTTGACTCTGATAAAACCACTTTATCTTTGTGAGTTTATGCTGCATACTTGGGTAAAGCTGGATTGATCATGTCAGGAATGATCAGATTCTTCAAGAAACCCGAGAGAGCTACTGATGTGTAGAGAACAGTGTGACTGTGTCAATGTCTCCCATAATAGACAGCTAGGGAATTCGACTGCCATCATTGCCCCAGGACTTTTTGCACATTTCATCTGAGATACCTCATACTGGCTGCTGTTAGAGGATGCTGGCTAATGGGCCAAAATCCACAAATCACTTACTCTGGAGTAGTTCCAGGCAGGCAGGGGCAAGCATGCTGGTGAACCCTTCAGCTGGGTACATGCACTGGACAGGGTCCAAGAAAGTCATGCAGGACAGGGGTCCTGCAAACTTGAAAAAGCACATTAAGAGAGATGCATTCATCTCCTAGCCCCTTGGCTTTATCTGCCTGTCAGCACCCAGCAAAGTTTAGGCCCTAGAGCCTACACGTAGTTGGGACTTACATCTCCAACATTTCCAACTAGATCTTGGCTTAACACAGCTGCGACAATGTATATTTACACAGGTGTAATTGTGAAACAAGCTGTGCTGGGACATCCCTCTCACCTCACGCTCTCGTTGCTTTGCTTCCTGCAGCTGCCTGGCAAAATCCTTCACTAGTTTCATCTCCCGACGTTCCTTCATCTTCCGCTCCCAGGAGGTGCGAAGGGGCTTGTCCTGGGTCATGGTGGAAAATCTGGTGGGAGTAAAGGGGGGGGGGGGGGGGGGNGGGGGGAGAGGGAAGAGAGAGAGGAAGAGAGCACATCACTAACCAGCCAACACCCTCAGCGTTAATGTAGCATCCCACTTATCTCCACAAAAACGCAGACGCCTGTGAGATCCCATCCTTCTCCAACAGGGCCAAGAAGGGATGGGCAGGAGGAGGGTTGTTCCCAGGACACCCAGATAGTCACTGCTGGGCACTTGGGATTCAATATGCATTTAATACAACCCAAAGAATCAACAAGCTTTTCAAGATCCACCCCCACCATCCCGCAATCCACTTCATCCAGTCTCTAGTCCATCCAGCCCGGGGCTCTCACCGCTTCTTGCCGGGATCCTTCCATACTCTCCCGGACTTGGGTCTCCCCTTGGGAATAGCCGGTGCCTCCTTCCCCTTCTTCTTAGTGAGTCGCTTGGCTGGCGAGGGCGGCGCTACCTCCTGGCTCCCGCTGGGGCTGGTCTCCTCCGTGGCAGCAGCTTCCCCCTTGCCGGGACTCAGCGGTGGGGCCGGGGGCTCCTCCACCCGCTCACCCTCGGGAGCGGGCTCAGGCCCCAGCACCTGCAACCTTTCACTTCGCCGCATCCCCGAGACCAATCAACCCGGCAGCACAACGTGGCCACTCTCCCTCCACGTGGGCCGCCCTTGTGAGCGCGCACCGATGCTCACATTCCGCGACGCCCAACAGCCAATCGGCAAGCGCTCCCCAGGCGCCACATTTGTGACGCGCACCAGAGGCTGAAGGCTCCGCGCGCTCCATGTTGGAGTCGGGCAGCTCAGAACGAGTCTGTCGATCGCTCTGATCAGTCGATTCAAATATGCTCCCTGGAGAAGCAGGACTGCAAGCCCCGCCCCGCCCCGCCCCAGCCAACACTGTTCGAATGATCCGCCTCTCCTCAAAGCGTGAGATTGGCGTGAAAATCACGAGATTTCCCAAGCGAGTTTTTGGCTGCTTTTTGTTTGCTTGTCGGTTCCTGGGCTCGCAGGGCCTATTCAAGGCACACGAGGGGAGGCTTTATGACGGGGCTCCGGATTTTAGACTTTTAAAAGCTCTGAAAGGGGAAGACCCTTGACAAGGCAAGCGTTTGAGGAATTGTAGGACCCCGTGTAAAGACTTTGGCTGGGCCCCTGCTAGCATGAAACCGTGTTCTGCAGTTGTGGCAGTTAATGGCTGGGTTATCTGGAATGGTGCCTAAAGCGATACCTCTGGAATAAAGGTAACCCCATGAGTAAGGCAGCAGCGCAGAGTTTGGGCTGTCAGATCAACATTTCAAAAATAAGGAGAGCTGTGGGGCTCTGAAATAAGGGACAACCCCAAATAAGGGACCTGGTCACCTTAAAGCAGAGCACTTTGCCCGTCTCTATTTCTCAACCCCACTGTCTTCTGTCTGCTCACTTGCTCTACCTCCTCTCTCTCCAGGATTGCTTTATATCCCACACATTCCTGTGTGCACATGCTAGTATCTTCTGCGTTGTGACTGGCTGGCAGAGCTAGTGCTCTGCAGTCCAGGTTGCTGAGATTCTGAAGAGCAGCTATAGACTATAGTTTTGGGGAAGCACAAATCATTGTCCTGTCCATGTTCCCATACAGGGTGTAAATGAAGTTCAGAATCATGGCACAGGTGCCATCAACGGAGTCAGTAAAGCCAGATGTTAAAAAAATAAAATAAAAATTGTGCCTCCAGAGTCCAAACTTATAAGACTGGCTCCAAAAATCAAGCAAGCATTCAGGCCAAGCTGGACCCTTTCTCGAGCATGTAACAACAAAGAAGTCAGAACTATAGATCGAGCAAATGCAGGACAGGTATACGTGAGAGGAATTGGTGATTTGGGTGGGGGGCTGGGGGGCATAGTAAAAAAAATAACTTGGGAGGGAGCTATAGGTGGAAGAAAACATGGATGCTGATAGAGACTTGTTACATGCCCGAGGAAGGGGCTTGTGTAGCTCAAAAGCTTGGCACGATTATCAAATACAGTAGATCCAATAAAAGACATCATCAGAACGCCTTTGTCTCCATCTCTTTGTGTTTGTGATCAAATGGCAATCACCCCCCAGACCAGTGGTTCTTAAACTTTTTTGAATTGCACCCCTAGGGTTGCTACCTATGTGTATTTTTCCAGGCCACTTATGAAACATACATGTTGCAGACCCTGCATTGGCACCTAAGACATGAGTGCAGGCCCTGCAACATGTATGTTTTATAAGTATTCCTTAAAAATGTGCATAGGTGGCAACCCTATCCCCTTCCATATTTCTGTTGTAATTGAGGACACCCCGTTATCCCCCGCTCCTTCTCTTCTATTGCTTCCCTCCTCTCTGCCCTGTGGTCTTTGACTCTCCCCCTTGACACCCCATTAATTTGGAGATTCCCCCTATCTCAGTGAGAGTGTGGAGCTAGGTGATTGCCAGCTGGGGTCCTACTCATTCCCTCCCCACAAGTAGTCAGGTTGGAATGAGCCCTGATGCAAGAGATAGAATGGGGGACCCCCCAACCCACTCCCAGTAGAAGGAGAGGCAGCTGCATTAGGGATTTGGGGTTTCCCAAGCTCATGGTGCAGCTGCACTATCTGTCCCCATTATAACTACACCTTTGCCCAGAAGAACACCTGTGCTCCCAGTTTGAGAACCTAGGCTCTGGACTCCAAAAGTAATTCAAAGTTGGTGCTACAGCACCATCTGCTGGGCATTCCAGGACATAAATTCAAGGTGTTGGTTAGGATTTATAAAGCCCTAAACGAGTTGGGTCCTGTGTAACTGCGAGACCAACTCAAGCCTCGGGTCATTTTGTGGCCCTTGTGGTCAGCCGGGGGCGCCCAAATTGAAGTCCCCCGGGTATGCCAGGTGGCGATGGCAGGGAGGGTGTTCTCGGTGGCTGCACCTCGGCTGTGGAATTCTCTCCCGTTAGAGGCCCGTCTGTCCCCTGACCTCCCCTCTTTCTGCAGATGTTGTAGTTGTGGCGTAATGGAGCCCACTGGAGTTCACCCCAGCCTCCCGGCACCCCGTTACCCACTTATTATCTGGTCTCTTCCCGCTGCCACCACCCAGAGTATTTACTTAAATTTCCAGTCTCATCCCTCTGGGGAGAATGAGACCTCTTCTGCTTCTTTAAACAGCCAGGCTCGCAAGCCAGCATAAAATAGTTCCCAATTTCTGCTGCCTGAGCGTACAGAGGCGTATTTGCTAACACACACACACGCACACAGATCTTTTAGATCAAGAAAAAGGAATATTACTTTAATGGTATTTTAAACCCAGCATCACAGGTTAACCAACCATGTGAGGTACTTTGAATTCTTGAGCAAAGGCAATTGATCAGAACAGTTTAGGCACAGTGGCTTTTTTATTTATTTATTTATTTATTTTATAAATTTCTACCCCGCCCCTCCTGCAACGCAGCTCGGGGCGGCTTCCAACATTAAAATACAATAATAAAATACAATAAAATCAATTTAAACAGTCATAGAATACTTTAGACATTAAACAGGGCTAGAAAATAACCAAAACCACAAAACAAATGGGTAGGGGACTAAAACCTCCCTAGCCACCCTCCCTCCCAAAGGCCTGGGCAAACAGCCAGGTCTTACAATTTCGCCGAAATGTTAAAAGGCTAGGGGCCAGGCGAGCTTCCTCCGGAAGGGAGTTCCACAGCCGCGGTCCCACTACCGAGAATGCCCTCTCCATCGTGGCCCCCCGCTTTAGTAACATCTAGCCTAAACTGGTCCCTCGGATGTAACATTCAATTACTCACAGCTTCAGGTGCACCTTTGCCGGGCCTTCAGGGAGGGGGTGGGTAGGATGGGGAGGGGTTTTATTGCCAGCTGCTATTTTATGTGTTGATTTTATATATTGTAGTTGTAATTGTAGTTATAATAATTTTATTATGATGATTTTATTGTAGTGTTTTTATGCTGTTCGCCGTCCCGAGCCGCTGAGTTGCAGGAGGGTGCGGGATAGAAATGTTTTTTGTAAATAAGTAACAGGCCGCTATAGCGGGTGAAAATAGACATAGCACTAACTCCACTTTAACACCACATAACATTTTATGCATGTTGCAGGACTGTCTGTATTGGTACCCTAGGCAGCCCTGCAACATGCATAAGAAATGTTAAAGCAGTGTTAAAGCAGAATTAGCATCATGTCTGTTTTCACCCAGAGTTACCTCAGTGAAATTACTTTGGCTTCCATGTTGCCACCTGGGCTTGTTTCTTCTCATGTTCCAGGAAAAATTGTTTCTGAAATCCACATGTAACCAACAGTGGAGTCTGAACCTTGTCTTTCAATGTCTGAAGCAGGAGTTGAAATCTATGCACGGAACCATATTTAGCTTACTCAGATTTAACCCAAGAAGCACGATCTTCTGCCACCTGGATTACAGGACTAACTCCCCTGGCTGAAACCCTCTCTGGTTGTGCCCATTATCTCTGGTGCCAGCCCGGTCCTAGTGTATTCCCCATAACTGCCACACCAAGACTCTGCTGGTGTGTGGATATCAATCAATCAATCAATCAATCAATCAATCAGTCAATTTTATTTGCGTAGCCAGTGGCCATTGCAACACATATAACATATTACACAAACTATACAAAATAAAAGAAAAATTCACACTGCTTGGTTCAAACCATTTTCCAGGACTTTACAATAAACTCAGGAGTTAGGGTAAATTAATTTTGCCTTCATGATTTAATTTAAAGGCCAAAAATTCCTCCCTTTTGCTAAAAGCATGGGTCAGAAAGCGTGCTGTTCGCTTGATGACATCAGCGTCAGCACTATTCAGGAGGTAAGTAAGTATAGTTTGGTCAGATCTACCTGGAAATGTTGTTATTAAATCAGACAAAAAATTTCCCTCTGGATATCGTATAGATGACAGTGGAGCACTACATGTCCTACCGTTTCCACTGTCAATCTATCGAAAGGGCACAACCTATTAGCAAAGGGAGTACCATCCAGGCGCCCCTGTAAAACCTGTGAAGGCCAAGCATTAACCCGGGCAGCCAGGATTCAATTTCTCCCCCTTGCCGAGATGTCTACTGAGAGATAGTGAGCCAGCTGACCCAAACCTGGGGCTAGCTCCATATAGGACCGCATGTGAGGGGATGCTGCTATTTTCCCCAGGTCCAACTGTCTGCCAATATCTTGTACCCTTGTTTTAAGTTCCATAACAAGGGAAGCCCCTGGCTTATCGGCCAGGTATTCTGCTGAAATGCCCATCGATGAGAGAATAACCTGAATTTCCTTCATCCATGGGTCCAAATAGATATCTTTACCCAAACTATGTAGCAACACCGGGCAATAAGGGTCCGAGAGTCTGCACCACAAACGTAAGGCCTGTTCCACGGCCACCTGTTGCCAGGCCCTCTGGCCACACTCCACCCTTAAGGCAGCGTATGGGGTACCCCGAGGGGCATGCAGGAGCCCCTGCAAGAACCTCGCCTGGATAGGATTTAGCAGGTGGGCATAAAAAGGTGCCCGTAACTCTGCATCATACATCACCTTTGCCCCGACTTTAGCGCCATGGGTCTGAATTGCTGGTTGGACAGCTGACCTGCCTGCCCGTGCAAAAAAACCCCAAATTGCCTGGGTTGGATCCTTGGCTGCCAAAATTGCTCTTTGCACGTGGTGCTTCCAGGGAGTGATTTGTGAAACAACAGTCCTAGGTACCGAAAACTAGACACCTGCTGAAATTTATGGCCCATTACTTCCCAGTTATATACTCTTCTGTTACTTGTAAAGACCATAATTTTGGATTTTTGAACATTAAGTGTCAATTTCATATCCCTACAGAAGGACAAGAATAACGCCAATTGGCGCTTCAAGCCAATCTGCGTCTGGGATAAAAGGACCATATCATCTGCATACATAAGGCACCCCAAAGATCTATCTATAAGTTTAGGGGGAAAAAACTTGGGCTCAACTACCCGGGTGGCAACATAATTAATATAATAATTAAACAGGGCTGGTGCGAGCACACAGCCCTGTCGGACTCCCCGGGTAGTATCAACAGGTGGTGTCAAGTGGCCTTGACAATCTATCTTAACTGATACCAAGGAATTATTATGCAGGGAACGTATCAAATAAAGCAGCTGCCTGTCGATAGTAGAGGCTGCCAACGTGGCCCAGAGTAGTTGCCTGTCTACGGAGTCAAAGGCAGCCTTCAAGTCTAAGAAGGCAGCAAAAAAGGCTCCGTTACCCGTTTTATATTTTGATGCTATATGGTATAGCACCAGGCAAAGCTCTATGGTAGAGCGGCCTTGCTGGAACCTGGCCTGCTCCTTGGCTATAGCTGCTTCCCCTTTCAGCCAGTCTACAAATGTAGTTAACAGATATTTAGCGTAAATCTTTGCCACTATGCACAAAAGGCTGATAGGCCTATAATTCGCTGGGTTACTATTTGAGCCAGTCTTGAAAATCGGGATTATAATAGCCCTTCCCCATCCCAATGGGACTGCCCCTGTAGCATTTATCGCTGAAAATAAGGCAGCAAGGACCGGGAACCACCATTCCCTATGACATTTAAGGAATTCTATATGAACCAAGTCACCTCCCGTGGCTTTCCCATTTTTGAAAGCCAGGGATCCTATCTCTGTTATTGTGACTGATGGCCAAGGGGGATCCTCATCAATGTGGCCCAGTGGTACTTCCTGATCGAGGGACCCGGCACCAGAATTGAACAATTGACGGAAGTGCTCCACCCATACGCTAGATATAATAGGGACTGACGCCATCGTCGGCGGGGATTTGATATTGGCGTTTACGAAACTCCAAAAATCCTTGGAGTTCTTTTGTTTTGCTGGCTTTTCTTAGTTTTTAATGAAGTCCTATACTTTTGTTTAAGTGCATGATAGGCAGGGGGTAATGTGGTGGCCTTAGTAGATCTGTATTGTGTATAGATTTTGGCTATCTCTCGCTTAGTATCCCGGCACTCCTTATCATACCAGCCTTGGCTCCTTTTCCCATTTATTGGATCTGGGGCCCTCGCATCAGGCCTTTTGGTCTTCAAATACTGACCACAGCTATCCATAAAATGGTCATATAGTACCACCGTGCCCTTGTCGCCAGCCAAGGCCAATAAGGCCTCTCTCGAGGCCAGGCAGCTTGGGTCCTGTAGGAGAGCTGTTATTTTATCTGGGGTTAAACTGTCTCGTCTAGCAGAACCCAAGACTTCCAGCGAGCCCCCTTCTATGTTGACTATTCTGGGGGAATAAAAGTTGTCAGATAATACACCCAAGGCCAATATCAGTGGCACGTGATCACTGGCCAACATTTCCCTAACCTGAAAATCCGCTATCTAGGGTAATACGGATGCTGATACTAATGCGTAATCCACTAGGCTTGATCCCGCATGACCCAGGTATGTGAACTCCCCCTTGGGGTCACCAAATCCTGAGCCATTTAGGATATATAGCCTATGAGTCTTGGAAAATGTGGCCAGCCTTATGCCAGATGTGTTAACCTTAGGATCCTTAGATTCTCTGGCAGAAAGTATTCCCAAAGGATCCTGAGATAGGGGGTCACAGTGTTGGATAAGGGCCTTTTTGCTAACACCTAGCCTAGCGTTAAAATCGCCTATGATGACTATCTGTCCCTCAGGGTACTTTCCTTTTAAGCTGGTTATTAGGCTATCCAGTCCTGTCCAACAGGTAGGTCTAAAAGACCCTGCATTACACGGGGGGATATATACTGTAATTATTACCCAGATTTGTGAATTTAGGCGAAAGACTACTGCCATGGCCAGGGCCTGGATGTTAATGACCTCTATTTCTTGTAGCGGGAGGCTAGATAATAAGAAGCAACCCTGCCCCACACTGGGGCGGCCTCGCGTATTTAGATTTACTGCAGGCAAATCATGGGCCCTAAATCCCTCAAGTGAAAGTGGGAGTTTAGTCCAGGTTTCCTGGATGAGTATTATGTGAAACTTACCCAAATAGGCTAAAAAGTCAGAGTCTGTTTTGTGGCGTTCCCACCCTGCCACGTTCCATGAGCATAGATTTAGAACTCCTGGCTGGGGTTTTTATTTATTTTTATTGATTTATTTTATAAATTTATACCCCGCCCCTCCTGCAAGCAGCCCGGGGCGGCTTCCAACAATAAAAACAGCATGCATAAAAGCAATTAAAACCATCAATACCATACAAGCAATTAAAACAGGGCTAATAAATAAACAATAAATAAATAAGGTGGGGGGCTAAAAAAAACCTTATCCCACCCTCCCCAAAAGCCTGGGTGAACAGCCAGGTTTTGCAACTTCGCCAGAATGTCAACAGGCTGGGGGCCAGGCGAGCTTCCTCCGGAAGGGAGTTCCAAAGGCGCGGTGCGACCACCGAGAATGCCCTCTCCATTGTGGCCCCCCGCTTAACACGGGGGACCTCCAAGAAGGCACCCCCGGCAGACCGAAGGAGCCGCTCTGGGGCGCGGAGGGCGAGGCGGTCCCTGAGGTATGAGGGGTCCAGACCGTGAAGGGCTTTATAGATCAACACCAAAACATTGAACCTGGCTCAGCACGCTATCGGCAACCAGTGCAGGGCTCGGAGCGCAGGTGTAATATGCTCCCGACGGCTCGTCCCTGTCAGGAGACGAGCCGCCACATTCTGCAGTAACTGCAACCTCCGAACCAGGAACAAGGGAAGCCCCACGTACAGCGCGTTACAGTAGTCCAGCCTCGAGGTGATGAAGGCATGGATGAGGGAGGCCAGATCAGGGCCGGAGACTAACGGACGCAGCCTATGCACCAGATACAACTGGCGGAAGGCAGCCTTAGCGACTGCCTCCAC
>QEPC01003039.1:581678-612082 GCA_003113815.1 Sphenodon punctatus | reverse complement strand
CCGAACGTTCGAATTCGAGTTCGGTTCGACCATTCGGTTCGGTTGACCAAACTATTCGAGTTCGGTCCGAACTTCCGAACCGCGTTCGCCCATCCCTACCATACATTTTCGACCAATGGTATAAAGGAAAACCAGACCAGAACACGATAATTTGGAAAGGCAGTGGGTAGAACCAAATATTTAAAAATTGAATTTAGATACAATGGGATGCCCAATATATGGGAAATATGGGTTTGAATAGACTTTTTAGAGGACCACGATGGTAACAGGCCTGAGGGTAGTGGAGAAACAATAAAGGCCAATGCCTGGGGGTCCATACTAAGGGGAGGCTTTCCCTTTGTAAAAAAATTGTACGGGCCTCCAGCAACTGGCAGTGTCTGCACATCTTCTTCCTTACTTGTGGTCTGGGTTCCAACTGTTACTGTTAACCGCGGGGACACCCTAGTATGCCCTGGGTCCCCCACCTTTGATAATTTAATTTTATCGCAGATTATCTCCATCTGGAGCCTTTGGAGCTCCAGCTGGATATTTATCCCCTCCAATTGGGCATATAATTTCGAGACCAAATGCCCCACCGCAAAGCATTGGTCTCCCATTTGATCAAGGGGAGTCTCTGACTCTGTGTGGATAAAGGGGGACAGAGGCCTCACTATATCCTCTGTTGCCACCCGAGGGCAGAGAGAAATTCCTGGAGTTAGTAAGGGGCTAAACCGTAAAGATCCTGGAGATTCCCCACACTCCCCTGGTCGAGGCAGTTTTTGCGAATCTGCCGCACCACTTTGTGAGTCCAAAGTGAGGGGGGGGGGGGGGAACCTGTGGAACAAGGCTGCACAAAATCCTCCATAGTTGACTGGCGGCCCCAAGTACGAGCTTGAGTTACCATCCCACCCCTCCCCTCCTTTTTCTTCCTATTTTCCATACTATATTTACAAACAACAGGTTTCCCTGGTCCGGGCTGAAACACCCTGTGCCCATCCGCGCCTGAGGCCGATCACTAGGGCTTCTCAGGTCTGCAACTCCAAGCAGCGCTCTAATCCGGCACACAACGGCACCAGTTTGGGGTGTCACCAGTGGGCCCAAAGGGAGATTCAGTAACCTCAAATAGCCCCTGGAGAGCTGGCACTGAGAGGGAGAGTGAGAGGGGGAGGCCACTCCAGCCACTTACACCAGCCGATCCAAATTCCAAAGATCCCCCGAACCAACACCCTATCAACAAACCCCTGGGCCCAACCGATTGTATAAACCTTTGTTACACTCTGACCCCTCCTGGGGCTCTGCGCCCCTAACAGATAGGTGGTGCAGATAAACTCAAGTCCCAGAGATTTCTCTGCTCAACGCAGCGCCGTCAGAGTCTACCGACCCCTTTGACTGTCTTTGTTACAGGGCTGTCGAATCAATCAATCCCCATCTAGTGGCTCTGCACAACCCAGACCTCTGGCAGCTCCAGCAGTCAGGGGAAGCAGCGGCAGTTGCTCTAATCCCGCATGGCAGAGGACGTAGAGAAAAAGTCAAGGCCGCTGAGGCTTCTAGCACCCCGAGGCACAAACCCTCCTGCAGCCCCCGCCTAAGCCTGCGCACAAGGGCGCGCCCTTGTGCGCGACGCCCTTGTGCGTGACGCCCTTGTACGCGATGCACTGGCGCGCGCCTACGGCGCCGCTGTAGCCCCGGCAGCACTTTTAAAGGGTAGATGTAGCTCTCCGCACCTGCACTGGTCTCGCTGATGCCTGATGGATGTCAGCTGGGCTCAGCGTCTGTCAGGGCTTTGGGCACTCAGGGCTGGTGGGGGGCAGGAAGAGCGAGGGCGTTGGGGCCACACACACGCAAGCGGCAGATGACAAAGAGCCCCTACAATGCACATCCCTCTGACCTGGTGTGTGGATAGAGGGCTGACTTCCTCTCTCTAGAATTGGCCAAGGGGCGTAGCTAGGTTGGAAAAGGCCCAGGTATAAGAAATGGACTTGCCCCTCCCCTCTGTCACCACTTTTATCATTATTAACGTCCCTATTATTATTATTATTATATAGCGCTATTCATGTACTTGGCACAATACAGAACATAGAAATGGATGCAGTTCCTGCCTGTGGCTTACAATCTAAAAGACAAGGAAGAGGAGACAGGGAGAGGGGACAGTGGGAGAGACAGGGGAGAAGACAAACAAACATTCAAGCGGATGCGAAGTCTCAGGTGCGTGTGCTTGGCTTGGTTATCCCTATTGATACTAACACAGGGCATTTAAAAAGTAAATGTTGGCGGCACTGTTTTCAGCCATTAACGAGTACGGGAAGATCCCGGAGGGTTGGGGCATGGCCGTGGTAGTCCCTATCTTCAAGAAGGACTCGAGAAAATGCCCTGCCAACTACAGGCCTATCAGCCTGTTAAGTGTGGTAGCCAAGATTTACAGTCGCTTTCTCTCTGGCAAGCTGGTAGAGTGGACTCAACGTGAGAAGGTCATTTGCCCGGAGCAAGCTGGATTCCAGGGGGGTAGATTTACCACCGAGTTATGTTTTATACCATCTCATTTCTAAGTACACTGTCCATTGTAAGGCCTTGTACGCTGCCTTTCTAGATCTTAGGGCAGCTTTTGACTCGGTTGATAGATCTACCCTCTGGAGGAAGCTTCGGGAAACATCTATAGATCGGAGACTCCTCATGTTGATCATCTCATTACACTCGAACTCTTTGCTTAGAGTCAAAATGGATCTCCAGGGGCATCTGACAGCGCCTATTGAAGCTCGAGCTGGAGTGTGCCAGGGATGTGTCCTGGCTCCAATTCTATTTAATATCTTTATCAACGATATTATACCAATTATGGCTGAGAGTAGATTTTTTTCCCCCAAGTCTAGCATCAAGGGCGATAGGGGTGCTGTTATACGCAGACGATGTGGCATTACTTTCACAAACCCATATTGGGTTAATAAGACAGATGAACACCTTTAATGCATTCTGTACTAACAACAAAATGGCTATCAATTTTGCCAAGTCAAAAGTGATGGTCTTCTTCTCTCGAAGACTGCAGTACAGATGGGCTGTGGAGGGGCAGACGGTACAGAAAGTAGACTCCTTTAAATATCTTGGATTAACCTTCCACAAATCTGGTACTTGGAGGGAGCACATCTCTTGGACTGAAGCTGCGGCTAAGGCCTCCTCACTGGAGATAGGGAAAGTTTTTGTTAAACTGGGAAGACGGGTGGTAAAATCTACAGTAGTGGCATTCAATAGCAAAGTTAGGGCACAATGCCTATATGGGGCGGAAATCTGGGCACCTTTTTGTGCTCAGAGAATAAATGTCATTCAAGCCAGGTTTTTACAATCTCTCCTGGCAAGCCCAAGAGGCACCCCTTTTGCCGCACTGAGGCTAGAATTCGGACAAATCTGCTGGTACCAGTACGCTGTCACTAGGGCCCTGACGTTTTGGTGCAAAATTCGATTCAACCATGCTTCCCCACTATTACGTGCTATTAGGAAGGATCCCTATATGAATCCCTGGCAAGTCTGGGTTGGGGAAAGTCTGGCAAAAATGGGTTTATCCCTGAAATACCTTGAGGGTAAACCCCAGGCTCTGCTTTGGAAGGAAGTTTTGACAAGGGTCACAGATGTGGGAAGACAGGAGGAGCTGGCCAAGATTAATCAGTCACCCCACATATGCTTATATCTCACCTGGACTCCAGATAATGCCTCTATGGCTTATTATTTGGATACCCAGGTGGCAATTAGAGATAAACAACTTATTTTTTTGGCTCGTGTGAATGCTCTCCCCACGCGGGTATATGAGGGCAGGCTGGAGGGAATCCCTTTTCTGGACAGACTCTGTCCTCATGATATGCAAGCTGTGGAGATGGTAGCCCATGTCATGCTATCATGCCACTTGTATGACAATTTGAGGGAAAAATTTCTGGCCCCGATTCTTAAAGAGCGGTCAGGATGGGCCGAGGGGGATCTCCTCAGGCATTTACTTAATAACCCCAACACCCAGGTAATTAGGGAGGTGGGTGGTTTCCTGAAGCAAACCATGTGGAGGTGGAAGAACTTTCTGGGCTTTAAGGCCATCAGTGACCCCATGGGGTAGTGGCCCCCCTGTATTTAATTGGGTGCTGTTTAGATCCGTGACGGGACAGAGGAAGTTTATTCGGTTGTTAATTGTTCTGTATAGAGTATATTTGATGTGTGTATGTTTACTTTTGTGGCTTTGCCGGCAATAACGTTTGTTACGCCTAATACATTATTATTATTATTATTATTACTAACACAGGGCATTTAAAAAGTAATTTTCACTGGCGCGGATGGGATTGAAAAGGACAATGTGTTAGGTTTGCCCCAGTTCACTTGCTGCCAAGGGGTCTGTGCCTCAGATTCCCCCTGAGTACACACCAAACTTAGCATTCTGTTTAACAGGTTTTATTGCCCAGTTCCTTTCTATTCCCTTTGGTGAATATATATTCACCAAGCCAAGCAATGATTGGCTTGTTTTATCCAATCTGTGTTTGTTTGGAAGGACAATTATTAGTGGGGATTTCTAGGGGGGGATATTCCCCATAATTTTGTATGTCAAAAATACCCTGTACTTTATCAGCCTGATGTCTTGGCCAAATTCCAATGTAACTGCCAAGAAGGAATCAAGACATCTAATCCTCCATACAGTCAGTCCATTTCCACATCTTTCTCTCTGCTGGGTGCTGACCAAGGACTTCCCAAAGTGATAGTTGTGGAGACAAGGGAGAGTTAGGGACTCACACACCCAGCACCACATCCTGCCTGCTGGAGGGAGAAGCAGACTAAGTCCATGCTCCCACTCAAATGTACCGAGCATATGAGCCGTTTTTAGGGTTATGGGGTGAGCTGGGGAATCATGATTGAGAGTTGGTAAAGTATCATTTATCACTTGTTGTCACGAAGGAACATAGGGTCACACACATGTAACACGGGCCTACATGTAGACTACAAGTCTGGTAAATATGTAAAACAAAAGGTTCCACATGTATGTAATGTTATAATTGAGAACTGTAAAACTCAAATTACGCCTGCGACATATGACCGAACTACAGGAAATGCAAAGAGATACAAAGAATGTGTATTTGGGGAACGCTTGCCGCAGCCAGACGCAACCCTGTGGAGATGTAAATGGGCCTTCATGTTTGCCTGGGTTGCCTACTCACACATTTCCATTTCCCCAAAGGCGGGAAGCGAGAGACAAAGAAGGGGGAAGGGTACTTAAATAAGCGAGCTGGGCTATTGCTTGCCCAGAGTCATCTTGAACATCTGCATACGAAAAGCTGCCAGCCAGCAAGGCTGAAAAGACATGAGGAGAGAGAGATGATTTCGCTCTCTAGCAACTCTAAGTCTGGAGACCCAGTCGCTTATACCAAAGGGCTGAGAGGAACCAGAACTTATGGACCTTGGTAGGGTAAGATGCTTATTTAGGAACTCAATCAGTATAGATCAGGAATGCGTTATATTTACCTTTGATTTCTAGTAACCACTCTGTATCAACTATCTTGCTTATGTAATCAATAAACTTACTACTTATCTTTATGAAGAAGTGTCTGTGTCTAACATTGGAACACAAGTGAGCAACAAGAGCCCTCAAGCTCTTGCGAACCCAGAGAGTAAAGAGTTTGTAAATGGGAAGGATCGGGCCCTTGAGTGACAAAGGATTTGTCCCTGCGGTTAGCCAAAGAGAGAAACTAATTCAAGTGGACTGTGCACAAGGGAAACTGAGTCACTCAAACCCGGTAAAGTGGGGGTGCGGACCTCCAGCCCGTGACACTTGTCTTGTTGAATTCTTGATAAGAAAGAGACTATTCTGGGAAGAAGGTTTTAATCTTGCCTTGCAGCAGAAGCATAGCCGAGATGACCCTTGAGGTCCCATCCAACCTAAAATTCTTTTTACCGACATAGAAAAGAAAGCCTTGAGTGATAGAAATGAACAAATGGAGTATTCTATATTTACCAGTCCATTAATTAAAATGATACTTTTCAATAACCAGAATAACACAGAACCTTTTAAAAGTCACCCCCCCACCCCTTTGTCAGCAAATTCTTGAATGGCCACACCAAATCTGTCAGCAAGCTCTCCAACTACCACACACAACTTCCTGAAGCAAACTCTCTAATTGCCACAACACCGCACCCACGACAGCCAGCTCTCCAACTCCCAACAGATCCCTTGGCCATGAGCTCTTCTGCTGCCCCACAGAACCCCCGGGCTGCGAGCTTCCCAACTTCTGAGCATTGTACCTCTTTGACTGTAGCGTTCCAAGCTGCCACAAAGGAATTATAGGGTAAAACCAGAAGTGACGCCGGACTGACTTGGGGCAGGCAGCTCGGGTGTGTGCCGGGCTGGGATGAAAAACAAATGTGTCTGACTGGGTCAACGGCCGCACAGCCTGGGGGTAGGGAGAACGGGGAACATGTGGCCGGCCATCCCCGTCCCCGAGCAATGGAACCCAGGGGAGGGGCAGCAGCTGGGGTGTGTGTGTGTTCCCTGCAGGCCCCAATGGAGCTCACCAGCCAATTAGCCTCGCTTGAGGGCGTAGCAGGGAGCAGTCCTGTGGGGGTGCTGCCCCTTTAAGAAGGGGGCTGTGGGGGCCAGCCAGAGAGCTGAGCGCCCACAGGGGTGTGGCAGAGCCAGCCCCAGAGCTGGGGATCAGCCTGTGGGGAGCACAGGCTTAGAAACCCCTGGGACAGAGTGGGTAGGCTAGTGGCCCTTTAAGGCTGAGTAGAGGAAGCCTGGCCACACCCACTCTGCCTGTATAAAAGGAGAGACAAGGACACATGGAGAGTTTTTCTTTTAGCAGGGAGTCAAAGGAGCAATGTCTTCCTGAGAAAGCCTTGCTGCTCTATGTTCTCCAGGGTGCTGAAGACTGGAGAACCAGCAAGAACCAGGCAAGCGGGAGAGGCTGTGCTCAGGAGGAAGCCTCTTGCCTGGGGAAGGCTTGGCCAGAGCCTGGGGGTTGAAGGCCTGGCTGAATGGACTTTGAGGGGTTGTGGTTTCTATTTCTCCCCTCCATGGCCGTAGACCCCCCATTTGGGGTTCCCCACTTGATGTAGCTGAGCATCTTAGACCTTTTTTTAAGAAGGTGGTGATTACTAGCAGAGATATCTTAACAGTAGACCACCTGATAAATTCTTCAGACAGGCAGGTTGTCCTGGTCACATTTACTTCTCTAAGACTCCCCCCGATACTTATAAAGCACAGACCTAGATTTGAGGCCCGAGCAATTGCAATTAGTCGGGTGTACCAGGTGCTCCCCAACCAGACTAGAGGGAGGACCCAGGACCACATGGCCTTGACGCAGGAGGGTAGGGAGGAAGTGTCAGTAGTTTCTAGGCAAGTCCCCATACGCTCATTTCGAGCGGCTGGGGCTAAGCCCCCCCAGACATCCCCCATTCACTCTAGCGCTAGAAGGCAGAGGTTGGTGCCAAACACTCCTTCTCATCCTTCTGGTATCAAGTCGTCTCAGGCCACCGGTCCCTCTCTACCTTTACCGGTCACACGCCCACCTCGAAGAGGTATGCGCGTGGACCCAGCCCCTGCGAAGCCGTTAGATTTGAACCCGGAGCTAGAGCCTGAATCAGAGCCGGCAGCAGCTCATGGACTCTTGGGCTCTCCCCAGGCCCAATTCCTCCACCGCCTAGAGGCATTGTACGTCCAGTTGGGGGAACTTAAGGCTGGCCCCCTCCTAACAACCCCAAAAAAGGCCCAGGCCAAATATTCCCCAAATTCCCAAGGTGTTCCAACCTCTCTGGTGGGCCATACATCGGCAACACTCCCCCCCCCTTGTCTCCCTTTGCAGGGGACAAGCATGGAAGTGGGAACAATGCTAGAGGAGGAGCATCCTCCTTCATCAGTGGATATATCCAATTTACTGGGATCCCCTTATGTAATATCAGGTAGCGACCAGGAATTCCCCTATTCTGTCCATCATTCATTGAGGAACTCCCAGGTCAGACCAGCTAGGGAGACTGCCCAGGGGAGGATGTCCTTGTCTAGCCCCTCCACAATAGCAAGACCTCCCTCTATGGAGGTGGCCTTAAGCCCACCAAGAAACTTATCGGAAGTCCGTGTTGTAAAATCTCCCCCGCTGGTAGCTAGAGTACTAAGGCAAAGACCTAAACCTCTGACCACTAATAATCAGTGACTAGAAGAAAGGACATGGGCACTGTCATCTTGGAATATTGCAGGTTGGAAATCACATTACCCTGACCCTGATTTCATTCGCTTTTTTGAAGGACAGGATATAATTTTCTTGCAAGAAACTTGGCTGACAGAACCCCCATTTGCTGGGATTTGGCGAGGGTTCAATGTTTTTTGGGCAAATGCGAGTTGCTCTGATTTGCATGGGAGACCTAGTGGAGGACTCGGTTCGTTTGTCTCTACAAAAGTGGAAGTAACTGAGTGTTTGGGATCTATTAAAGCAAATTTTTTATTACTCTATTGTAAGCTCAATAATGGTCTGGAAATGTTACTCGCTAATACTTATATTCCCCCGGCTAACTCCTCCTATTATAAGCCAGAGATCTGGGCTAACATTATAGAGTTGGTCCAGGCAGCATCTGATAGATTCCCCGCTGCTCTTTTGATCTGCGGTGGAGACTTTAATGCACGCATGGGGAATCCAGCCACTATGCACCGTACTCTGGCGTTAGAGGAATCAATAGATCCCCTAGACATCCCTCCCCGCCACTCTAAAGATAATGTAGTTGGCCCAAGGAAGGCCCTTATGCAGGATCTGATGACTAATCTTGATCTCACTATTATAAACGGAAGAGCCAGAGGTGACTGGGAAGGTAATTTTACCTTCCATTCTCCTAGAGGATCTAGTGTCCTAGATCTTTTTTTAATCTCCCCAAGTATGTTTTCTGCAGTATCAAGCCTGGAGGTGGTACCCCTGTCTCTAACTAACCACTTCCCCATAAGTCTCTCCCTGACTTTTTTGCTCAAACAATCCATCTTTGAGCCTCCCGGGGACTTGCCGAAGGAGCCCGCCCCCCTGGTCCGTGCCAAATGGACTGATAGGCAGGCAACCATGGTGGCGGCTTTCCTGGATACCCCCCCTGGGAATATTTTCATAGAGAAGGCGGGGGAACAGGGAGTAAATATCATAACTTGGTATGAGTCCTTTCTAGAGGAATTGACTCCACTAATCACTATACAAAGCGATTCCCGAAAGGGGCTCCAGCCGGGAAGACCCCTCCCAGGTTGGTTTGATGGAGAATGTCGTAGGGCCAGGGCAGCTCTTCGACGTTTGGCTAGGAGACTTAAAGTAGACCCTAGTGACGCGCCAAGAAGCCAACTTTCGCTGGGCCGCAGTGAGTACCGGAGGCTATTAGTATTTAAATTACGAGCTCATAATAAAGACCAATGGGCTCGCCTTAATAGGGTGGTCACATCTGGGGATTCCCGTAAATTCTGGGCTTTCATAAGATCATCCCAGACCAGGGGCTCCAACTTGGGTGGATATAGTCTCCACCCGCAGGTTTGGCAGCATTACTATGAGACCCTTTTCTCCCATACTAGGAATGTTGGTATAGGGCCAGATATAGATACAGCCTCCGCAAGCAGATTCCAGGAATGGCCTCCAGTCACCATGGAGGAAGTGATTGAGCTTATAGCTGGACTCAAAACAGGGAAAGCCCCTGGCCCAGATTTTTTATCCCCAGAGGTGCTAAAAAGTAACCCTGTGGGGTGGGCTAAGGTACTAGCCCCTCTTTTTTCCTTTGTCAATAATACGGGTGCCCTCCCACAGGCTTGGACAACCAGTATAGTGGTCCCCATCCATAAAAAAGGGAATTTAAAACTCCCAGAGAATTATCGACCTATAAGTCTCCTCAGCGTAGTGGCTAAATTATATTCTAAGCTCTTACTGAACAGATTACAATTATGGATGGACAAGAACTCTATTATTGAGCCGGAGCAGGCAGGCTTTCGTGGGGGGATGGCTACCACCGACCATATATTTACCCTATCCACTTTAATGACAAAATATACTTCTCACCGCAGGAAATTATTTTTGTGCTTTATAGATCTTGAGAAAGCATTTGATTCAGTTTGTAGAGAGCGCCTCTGGACAAAATTAAGATCCCTTGATATGGAACCCAGACTCTTGTATTTAATTATGAAACTACATGAGCGAAATTCGCTCCGGGTTCGTTATAACAATAACGGGGCTCTGTCGCAATCAATAGAGGTGCAAGTAGGAGTGCGACAGGGATGCCTGCTCGCCCCTGCCCTCTTTAATCTTTATTTAAATAATTCAGTGTACACCTTAAAACAAACAGATACGCACGCCCCTAAAGTAGGAGACCGTAGGATCCCACTGTTGCTTTATGCGGACGACACAGTCTTAATCTCCCAGACAAAAATTGGACTGAGGCGAGCCATGCAATCTTTTGGCGCCTACTGCCAGGCCGAATTACTATCAATTAACTTTACTAAAACGAAGGTCATGGTGGCAGGGGCCAGGGGTAACCAGAAATGTCATACTTGGTTTATCGGCCCAAATTCCATTGAACAAGTCCGGTCCTACAAATACCTGGGGGTAATATTTGCTTCTAATGGGGGCTGGAGAGAACATTTCGTGGCAGCCCAGGTACTTGCAAAAAAAACCATCCTGGCAATTCTGAGGTTCTTTCTAGGCAAAGGGGGGAAATTAGTTTTACCGGCCCTCCGCCTTTTCAGGGCTAAAGTTCTTGGTCAGCTACTATATGCATTTCCCATCTGGGGCCTCTCTTTTCTCAATTCTCTTGAACCCCTTCAAAATGATTTTTTACGACGCATACTAGGAGCTCCTAGGGGTACCCCCCAAGTTATTCTCCGAGCCGAAGCTCGGTGCCTTCCATTAAGGGCATATGCCCTCCAAGCGGTGGCTATGCTCTGGGTCAAAGCATCGCTACTCTGCCATCAAGAGGGCTCCCTTTTTTCCTTAGTACTGAGGAGCGGGTTGGGAGATCCCTGGCTACGCCAGATAAAGCAAGAAGTTGTCCTGCTGGGGTTTTCCCCTGAAGTGCTGGCTAATTTGGGCCAGGTAGCTACAAGGTCTTTGATAAAGAGACGTATCCAGGACCAAACGATCCAATTGGAGGGGGCTCTTCTGTCTGCTCAAAAGATAGCCCCCGCATATATCCCCCCCAATCCCCAGTGCTCTGATCCTTATTATCTTTTCGTTTGGGAGGAGGTTAAAGAACGCATAGCATACTTTAGATTGAGGACCAATACGTTCCCTTCGGCAATCATGGAGGGGCGATATAAGCAAACCCCATGGGCCATGCGCCTATGCCCATTATGCCAGCTGAAGGCGGTGGACACAACTGAGCACGTTTTTTTTCATTGCCCTGCTCTTACAGGCCCTAGAACTAAATTCTTAAAAGGCCCCTTTTTGGACCCCCTTTTTCAACGTAATGACACTCAGAGTTTACTCGGGCCTATTGCTTCAGTACACTCCAGAGCAGTGGCAAGATTTGGTGTGGCCGCCTGGAACATCCGCCGCCCATTCTTCCCCGTCTTAAGTGGCTTGGCTTCTGGGGGGGCTTTTGTATAAGATCAAACGATAGTAGGAACAAATGTAAGGCAATCTGCCCAAGTCGGCTTCTGTTTACCATTCGGAGTTAGAACATTATGTTGATGTATATTGTATGTTGTTGTTTTTATCTTTATCTTTGTATTTATTGCCACGCAATTTGTTAAAGGGCTGTGCCCTGCAAATAAACTTATTATTATTATTATTAAAAAAAAAAACCTTCATGACTTTGCTAAGAAGAGCATGAAAAATCTGAATGCAGAGATTCAGAAATGAAGGAAAGTAAGAAATCCCCCAAATTATTAGTTCTTAAAATATCATTTATTTTTAAGGGGGGGGCGCACTAAGATTTTTAAATGCTTTGGATTTGTAATACTACATCATTCTCAAGTTGCCAGTTTTTCAGGCAGGTCTGAAGTAAAGTGTGGTGGGGGGGAGAGGGACTGGGTACACTTTATCAGGGCCTGGGAGTTCAAAGGTCCGTAAGCCCATGGCCATGAGAAAAAACCCCAGGTGCTTATGAATGCTTGTGTCTGTCTTTAATCTTAGCTGGGTGAGTATGTTTGTACCTAGGTTTCTTGGCCAAAGCTTGAGAGATTTACCTGAGCCATTTGGCCCTTCCCCCTCCTAAAGAGGGTGGGGTTGTGGGGGTGATAGGGAAAAAGCTAGTGTCCTCCCCCTTCCTTTGGCAACCCTGTGGGAGGAGGAGGGAGGAGAGGGCTTGAATCTGCAGGATGGGAATGGCAGCTGGGCCTACTACCATGTTTGCGGGCTTACGCCCACATGACTGCAGAGGATGCCCTGGGGTTTGTAACTCCTCTGCTCAGGGAACTGGGTGCAATGTGTGGGGGACAGAGTGAGGTATCCTCCTTCCTTCCCCTTAATTTTGTGGCCGGGTTAGCTGGATGATTGGTGTGGATGAGAGCTCTCCATGGTTCTGCTGTGGGCCTAGCTAGCCACCTTATTAGGGGCTCAGAAGAAATGTTTGGTCCCCCACCTCTGTATTGGCCACAGTGGTGGAGGTTTTTTCACCTTCCATACAGTGGTCAAGTGAAGAGCCTTGGTCCCCTTGATGTGGACAGGGTGTCCATCTGGGCGAGCTTAACTTGTGGGCCACAGCTTGCAGTTTTTTTCCTGACTCAGCGACCCAGAAGGAAGTGGTTAGATGGGAATTTGGCTTGGAAGACGTCTTAAAAGATGGTGATGGAGTGGTGGCACTCCTCAGTGCTTGCCTGACATTGAGTAATGCTGCCTAACATCAAGGGGTGAGTAGGACGGAGGTGGGGCTCACTGGACTGCCTGGTCAATGGGTGGATGGGTGCCTCCTGCTTTGTAAGCCCTTTGGGGTAGGGACTATGTCTGTAACTAATGACTGTACAGTGCTAGGTACATTGCTGGCACTATATAAATAATACTACTCCCTCCATTTCCCCCAACCCTTTTGCAGAGGTGGGGGAGGCAAGGCCACAGATAAGTGGATAAATGACTCCTGTCACCAGGGCAGCCTTAAATCAGGTGCAAGGGTTTGTTGGCCAGACAGGTATAGAGAATGTGAGCACTGAGCTTGGAGTCAGACACTAAGGAAGCACCTTTGCACTCAGGATGAGGATTTTGAATGTGCGTAGGTTTAGCTGGCAGGAATGATGCAGGAATGTCCCAACGTTGTATGTTATGAATTTCTTGTTGCACGCCTATTAAAGGTGTGGCCCTGTTTGAATCCAGATATGTCTCTGTGTCATTGGCCCTTTTTAAATGGGTGCGAGGGGGGGCAGTGTACACGGGTGCACACTGATCCCCTTGCATCCCCACTCATGGAGCCGTTTTGGCCAATTGCTCTGCGAGTGGGTGATGGGTGGAGGTGGGTGGGCATGCGTGTTTCACAGGAGCATGCTTGCATGCCCACCTGCCATGGCAGTCATATGGGTGACACCCACTCATGCCCACGCAGCGAACATGGGCATGAGTGGGTATGTCTCGTGTAAAAAGGGCCTTTCTTCCATCTGCCCACAACAAAGAAACAGTCTAGAACAGAAGAAACAACCTCAACAGTGAGCAGATCCTCCAGTCCCTGGAAGGCTAAGAGCAGTTCCCAGGGACTGAGAGCAATGAGGAACTCATGAATTAGAATATCTGTGAGAGATGGGATGGGGGCCCATGTTGTGAGTTTGTTCTGGGCCAAGAGAAAAGTTTTTTAGGGTCAATTTTCAGGGCAGGGGTGGAGAGCCTCTGACTTGGGGGCAGATTCATTCCACAGCTTTTTTTGTGTGTTCCTTTTCCACTTCCTGGATCTGGCCTTGGATCTGGTCCCTCTTCTCAATCACTGAAAGATTGAGTTCAAGAGATAGGGAGTGGTGATGATACCCCAAATTGGTTAATTGGGTGGGGGGAAACTGAGGCAGAGGCACAGGAGACATCACACTTCAACGGCTATGTAACTATTGAATAGTAACATCTTGCATTTCTTCCACTCTTCTAAGACTCACCAATGATTGGAGCAGCAAAGCAACAAGCGGCAGGAGTCCTGGCCAGATGGCCAGCCTGGCCCAGGCACTTCTAGGGGAAGGATTTCTCAGGTGGCTCATCTGGGTCCTCTACTTCCCGTTCCTTCCATTTTCTTTGGTTTGATCTTTTCCTCCTTTTTCCAGGGGGCTTAGCTCCACGCCCAGAACCTTTACATCATGCAGCTAACTCATTCCTGTTGTTTCCCTGCTCTTGCATCTGCCTTGTGACTTCTGCTTATCACAGTACTTGCAAGGCATAAGCAATTTCTCATTTTATTTACAACATTCCTGCAGTGAACAGTTACTGGTGTACATGCCCTGCTCATTTTGCTGAAATGGTGACTGGTTAGCCATTTTACTCATGCTAACTCTGAGCAGCATTATAATTTAATAGCCTATGGTCTATTAGAGAGGGCAGCTGTGGCAGAAGCAGCTAGGAGCAACCCTGCCTTTCCATGTGACCTTCACTGACACTCTGGCTTCCAGGTTGACTAGGCCTGGTTTCGCAACCGGCCACATGGCAGGATTTCACAATACTGGGGTAAGGGGCCTACAGCCAGCATGGCTGTGAGGACCTTTCTCTGATTGGAGTAGGCACAGCCAGGTAACCTACCAAGGACCAATCACGAAAGAGGGGTAGGGGGCTTTTAAAAAGACCAAAGCCACACCTCTATAAGGAGACTTCCACTTTTACTTCTGTTTGCTGACCTTTTTGCTATGGAGCTAAGGGAATGGCTCCTGGCCTGTTTGGACTAAACTGAACCTAAGGACTGAGCCCCTTTGCTGCAAGGCAAAGGCGCACCTAAAGCTGTGAGTAATTGAATGTTACATCTGAGGGACCAGTTTAGGCTAGATGCTGCAAAAAGGGCCCTCGAGCCTAACTGTGTTCTGATCAATTGCTTTTGCTCAAGGATTCCAAGTACCTCACATGGTTGTAGCCTGTGATGCTTGGTTTAAAATACCATTAAAGTAATATTCCTTTTTCTGATCTAAAAGATCTGTGTGTGTGTGTGTGAGACGAATATGCCTCTGTACGCTCCAGTGGCAGTAATTGGGAACTGAATTATTCAGACTTGCGGGCCTGTCTGTTTAAAGAAAAGGTAGAGTTCTCATCTTCCCTGGAGGGATGGAACTCATGGCCTACAATCTCTAGGGTGGTGGCAGCGGAAAAGTACCAGATAATAGGTGGGTAACGGGGTGCCGGGAGGCTGGGGTAAAACCCCAGTGGGCTCCGTTATGCCACAGCAGCCGTTCAAATTCAGGAGATGGCTCTGTGGCACAGATCCATGATCTCGACCCACCCCTACCTTCCCTCATCCTGAGCAGGCCCCTTATTCACCCTTGCCCCCAAGGTCTATGCCTGCCATCCCCATGGAGGTTCTACTAATTTTTAAAGTGGCCCGCAAGAGTGAAAAGTTTCCCCATCCCTGCCTTAGGGGACCTCAGAAGTCAGTTTGCTCTGGCACAGCTGAGAAACTGTAAAGAGGCCATGTCTATACCTTGCTCCCATAAACACAAAAGTACTTTTGTAGTTTTCCCCAGTTCCTTTCTACTGGGAAAAGAAACAAGTGGCAGAGAGAGAGCTGAAGAGAGGGGATATGCTCTCTGTCTATATCTGAATGAATGGCACGGTAATGGGATGTCTCTCTTTAAGGAACCATAGTGGCAAGGCCTGGGTCTGATGGCCTCCCAGGTAGCCTACAGCACAGGATGCAGCAGGCAGACTTCACTGTGCCACCTTGCCAAACAATTTCAGGTCTAACTTTCTCTGGAGGTCAGATGAGCCCCGAGTGCCTCTTTCATTGGCTTCATCTCCACGGATCACCATGGCGCATAGATGGCCTGTGGCAGATGAAGCAAGGAAGAAGACAGCTGGAATGTCAGGAGGGAACTCCTTCTGCTTAACTGGCTGCAACAAAATGAGGGCTGGGGTCTAAGTGTGGAGGAGGCAATAAGAGCAGCATCCATCAGTGAAGTCTTGCTGTGGGTGCTGGGCTACTCCAGCTCCTTCTGAGTTTTCATGTTGTGAGAATTCCCTGTTACTTGGAGGAGAGGCTGGGCCATCGTGAGCGGCCCTGGAGCCCCTCTGGTACAGGAGTGCATGGGATTTGGGGGCTTCTATGTTCTATGGTGGGTCAGTCTCTTGGGGCAGAAGAGTCAAAACTCGGAAGGGTGGACTCCTGTGTGCAGTGCATGAAAGCGTGTCTCCAAACAGCCTTGCTTTAGGAGAGACCACCTTGCTTTCTCCCTGAAGACCCACACCTTTTAAAGTGCGGTCCTGCTTCTGGACAAGGGAGACAGGCTGGAGCTGGCCAACCCACTTTGGCTGTCTTAGATTTTGATTTCCTGGCTTTGTTCATGCTCTTTGGCACCCAATTTTCTGACGGCACCCTGATCCAGGAACCTGACCTGAGAGCACTAGACAGTTCCTGCCCTAGAAGGCTCCCAGTCTGAAACTAATACAACATGCAGCAGATGATTAAAAACAAAACAAATGGGGAACTGTGGGAGGAAAAGTTTGACAGCTTCCTGGATTCTGAGGCCATTATGACCATAATTTCTGACCTTAGAAAGGAGACGACAGTGAGAATATGCTGGAGGACTATAAAATAATGAATGATGTGGACTGCGGAGAAATTACTTTTAGTGCAAGAACTAGAGGACCACTAGAGGATGAAATGGAAGCAGATTTAAAACAAACAAATCTCCCTTCCCCCGGGCTGTGCTGATGATCACAATTAACCTGTGGAACAATTAACCTGTGGAATTTATTGCCATAGGATGATGTGAAGGTCAAGAGTATAACTGTGATCAATAAAGATTAGATAAGTGCCCACGTTTATTAGCCAATATGGTTCAGGGATGCAAGCTTTCTCAGCTGGGAGCTTGAATGAACAAGAGGCAGTGGATCTCTCTATAATTGCTCTGTTTTTGTATACCAGGCATGGACAAAGTTCCCAACTCCATGACCCAAGTGCCAAAGTCTTCATATGGGCAAGAGCCACAAGACACATGCCTCTTTCAAGCATCTTCCAGGCTCCCCTGTTTTGGGATTGGCTGGTGGAGCTGGTGTTCTGCAATCCTGGTTGCTGACATCATGAGGAGCAGCTGTGATTCAGCTGCTGAGACTCAGGTGCCATGAAAACAGGACCATTAACACAGTGTGGGACCCAAGACAGCCCTGGCTGAGAGCTGCACTTGAGCTGCGTCTGAGGCAATTGATCTCAGCCAGTATAGAAGTGTGTATGCTTTATGTTCATATGACCTCCTGTATATTCCAGATCAGAGGAACTCACTAAGGGATTCCTGTACTGGACAGAAAGCTGTGGACTGGGATTGAGGGGCAACCGAGCTCAGGACTGGAATAGCAGGTGGGCTGCAAACTGGGATTGAGGGCATTCGCAAAACTACTGTGTGGCGAAGTGATCCTGGGACCTGATCTGTAGGGGAACTGTGGAGCAGAAATGAATTGCACTGGCAGACCAGCAGTGTAGCCTGAGTCCTGCAAGATCAAGGGTAAAAACAAACGTGACAGTGGACTGGTTTGGTCCATGGTGGCACATTATGCCACCAGATGTCTGACCTGGGGTATCTGCGGTTGTGCTGGTGGCTAGCCTGGGCTGTGATTCCGGAGACCTCCAGGATCACAGCCCGAGCTAGGATCCGCTCCGATCGGGCCAAAGCGGGCTACCCTGGAGCTGCATGTGTGTTCCTGGGCGGGTCTGCTGGCCCAGGCCAGCTCTGCCATGATAGACAGCCATGGATGGCTGTCATTGGCCACCGTGGCTGCCTGTCATGGTGGAGGGTGAGGACGGCCATCCGCATGTTCCCTGTTCTCTCTGCCCCCAGGCCGTGCAGCTGTTGTCCTGGCTGGGTGCATGTTTTTTTGCTCTCCGGCCTGGTGCGTGCCCTGTCCATGTGGGCTGCCTGTCTGGGGACAGCCCATGACATGGCAGCCTGCGTCACGTGTGCTTTCACCCCAAGACTAGAGCACACAGGAGAATGTGTCGAGTGGGAGCTAAAAGTGGTTTTCCCATTTTCGACAGAAGCCGAGAAATCCTAGTTAAAAGACCCCAGTGGAGTCCTTCCTGACTCCTAACAATGCTCTTGGAGACTCATTTACCAACTATAGAAACTGACAAATAAGTCATTTCAGTAAGACAGTCTCTAGCTGCCATCACTACCAGGTCCCATGGCAGCTGGTTAGAGACATTTTCAGTGTCTGTCCTGTGGGTCCTTTTTACAACAGATAAAAACACCTTATAAACAGATACATTTCTCAGCCCCAACAAACCTTAACCCCTTTTTTTGACCTTGTTCAGGGAAAATAAGGAGCTACAGTGGCCCAACTTTGGAGAAGACCTCACTCTCTCTTTAAGAATCAGTGAACTGAGATGACAGAGTTCTCAGCATGGGTCACTATAACGTCTCATGGACCAGTCTTGTGTAGGTTTGTGCCTGGAGACTCCAGGTTTTGACCCAGAGTCTTGGGTTCTATGTGAAGCCCCAATTTTCTGGGTCAACTGGGAGCACCCACCCCCCAATAACCTGGAGAAATCAGAGCTTCTAGGAATGACAGGGGGCAGCCAATCAGAAAGAGAGCAGGCCATAGGGACTTTCCTGTGCCCTTTCCAATGTGGATTCATCCTTATGGAGCATCAGGACATCACAAAGCTCCATCAGAAAGAGGCATGACAGCCTGTGAATGAGTGGACAGGTTCCTGGTAGTTCCTCACCCAGTCAACACCTCAAAACAGCTGCTCAGCATGGGGGGGCACCCCCATCAGGCTCTCAGTCCTCTTGGAGGTGACAAGCCTCTCCCTAGACTCCCAGCCACATATTCCCCTGGCTGAGTTGTCCTGGGTTGCTGTATCTTGCTGTTCCTTCTCCATGGCTTCAGCACCCCGGCCAGCTTCGCGAAGTCCAGCATCTGTCCTGGCCAACTCACACTGACCAGTGCTAGGGTGTTAATAAATGTGAGAGTAGCCCACACCAGCTGGGTGTCTACCTCCCCGTTTATTAAGTGGTTGCCCCCACTGGCCATGTAGCCACCACCCACCGGACATGCAGCACTCACTCATGGTGGGGTCTCAGAGCATGCAGAACTTGACTTAATGTGTGCCCATGTGTCAGTGTCCCATCAAATGTGTTCCAAATGCAGGATAATGTGTGCCCATGTGTCTACCTCCCCCATCAATTTTGCGGCAGGGAAGAACACCTGCCCGTGCATTAGGTTTGTTGTGCTAAACCTGTCAGTTGGGGCTGAGTAGGGGCTACCCATTTATTAGGGTGTACACACTAATCATGTGAGTGGGGGCAGCACAGACCAAAACTGGACTGCAGCAGGCACCGTACGTTTAACACCGTAAGTCTCTTGCTGGTCTTATAGTACAAAAGGGTGTGGAGCCAAGGTGCGGAACAGGCCCTCTTAAAGAGCCAGCGCCTGCCCTGTTATACAGTCATTTGCCCCACCTTCTTTCTGGTATGGCCCTGCTCTCATCAGGGTGAAAGCCTGGAAGGATGGAGTAATCCTACCAGGTTCCCATCTTAGTCGATGTGCCTTTTTAGATAGTGGTCCACTAAAGAGACACGTAATATAATAGTTAGAGACAAAGTAATAGTTGGAGACCAGTGTGGTGTAATGGCCGAGTCGACAGTACTTGGACCAGGAGGTAGAGGGGGACACCCCTCCCCCACCCCCGGTTCTATTCTTGCTTTAGCCAGAAACTCACTGGGTGACCTTGGGCTAGTCACATTATTCTCTCAGCCTAACACACCTCACAGGGTTGCTGTGAAGATTTAAAAAGTTGTTTGTTTTATGTAAAGTGCTCGCGTGCCATGGCAGGGGGGTGCTATATAAAAATAAAGACGATGATGATGATTGATTAACTCTTAACTTCAGTTGATGAAAAACTGCAAAGCTTTTGGGACTGACACGGCAATTGCACTCTCTCTCTCTCGAGGCTGTGATGGAAGTAATTTTATAAGCTTTCTCCACTCATTTTCTGCTTTTAATACAGAGAGATTAAGTGGTTTGTCCAAGGCCATGGAGAGTTGGTTGCTGAACAGAAGGTTGCTACCTTGTAAACAAGGTTCTTCGAGATGGCGGCGAACATTCTCATGAATGGGTTTGCGCTTGCGCGCCCTTCTCCTACCGGCAGTTACCAAGCTCAACTTTAAAAGCACACCATGTCATGTCACGGGCCCCCACTATATAAGGCACTCCCCCCTCATAGCCCTTTAGTTCCTTCCAACCCTGAGCATTTATACAAAAAATTCCTAGAGGGGTCGGAAGGGTGGGCATTTGTGAGAATGTTGGGAGCCATCTCGAAGAACCTTGTTTACAAGTTAGCAACCTTCTGTTCTTCATCGAGTGGCTCCTCCCATTCTCACAAATGGGAGAGTACCAAGCACAGGAACAGGCGGTGGGGGAATTATTTGTAATTCAGCACACTATACAGCATTTTATTAAGCATGCTTATTAAGCACTAATTCATTTGAAATATATATATGGAAGCAACATAAAGAATTGGCATCCATTTAATAATAACACTAGTTACAATAAAATATTAGCATGGTCAAGAAAATATGTACAATTGTAGAGAATCTGCGTCTGGTGCAATCATTCATTTATAACAGAAGATTCCAGAATAGCAACCCCTACGTCAGAACCAGGGTGAGAGGGAAGGTCAACAGCATAATGCTTGACAAAGGTATTATTTGATGTCCAAGTAGCCGCCCTACATATTTCTTGTGGGGCTACATTTGCAAAGGCAGCCATAGATGCCACAACAGCTCTAGTGGAATGAGCTTTTACATACCGTGGTGGCGTAAGGCCTGCCTGGTGGTACGCCATTTGTATTGTTCGTATTAACCATTTGGATATCATTTGTGATGAATTTTTTCTACCAAGGGTAGACAAATTAGTAGACACAAACAGATTTTCCGTGGACCTGCAATGAGCAGTCTTAGCTATATATGCTAGCACCGCCCTTCTAACATCCAAAGTATGTAATCTGCTAGAATTTTTCGAATCATGAGGCGGTGGTTGGAAAACTGGCAACACCATTTTCTGGGTCAGATGAAATTTTGATACCACCTTAGGTAAAAAACCCAGTTGCAGCAAATTCTATTCTATTAGGGAAAATTTGCATATATGGCGCTTTAATAGACATAGCAGCTATTTCACTAACCCTACGTAGTGATGTAGTAGCCACAAGAAAGGCTGTTTTAATAGTGCAATGGTACAAATCAGCCTCCGATACAGGTTCAAAGGGTGGTGCTGTGGGTGAATCTAACACCAACCCCAGATCCCATTGTGAAACAGGTCGTGTATAGGGAGGGAATAAGTTAGTTAGACCCTTCAAAAACTTTTTTACCAACTGGTGAGAGAAAAAAGAATGACCCCCAGGCAATTTCGTATTTCTGGCAATTGCTGCTAAGTGTACTCTAATAGATGAAATTGCTAATCCCTTCTCAGCTAACTGTAAAAGGTATTGCAACACAGTCTGCAGAGAAATCGATTCTTTAGAAAAATTCTTTTCCTGCAACCAATAAAGAAACCTTCGCCACTTTGAATTATACGATCTTTTTGTTGATTCTCTAATGTCACTACTTAATACTAACTGTATTTTATCAGCGGTAGGATCCCCGTTAGTGGGACCTGTATTCTCCAAGCACAGAGATTGAGACGTGCTACCTCCGGGAGACAAATCTGTCCGTGATTGATTGTGAGAAGATTGTGCATGTGTGGCAGAGGGTAACAGGGAAGGGCCAGATCTTGTAAAATTGTGAACCACATTTGTCGTGGCCACGCAGGGCATATTAACACTATGTTGGCCTCTTGTCTGGAAATCCTGTGCAATACCATGCCCAGGAGAGGAATTGGTGGAAAAGCATAACATAGTCTGGGACCCCAAGGTATTGAAAACGCATCCCCGTGTGACACAGGATCGTATTCCGCTCTGGTACAGTAGTTTTTGCATTTGCTGTTGGTTGCCACAGCAAACAGGTCTATATCTGGTTTCCCCCATATAGAAACAAGCGTCCTGTAAACTGTTGCGTCTAATTGCCACTTGTGGTTGTCATGCTGAAGTCTGCTCAAAATGTCTGCATGAGCATTGTCCGAACCAGCAACATGAGTTGCAGTTAAAGTAATTTTGTTTTGTATGGCGAAATTCCAGATTTGCATAGCTAGGTGGCACAGTTCTACTGACTTGATGCCTCCCTGTTTGTTGATGTACCATACTGATGTGCTGTTGTCTGTTGCGATAGAGATTGACCTGCCTGACAGTATGGGAAGGAATGCTCGTAGGGCATTTGCAATAGCCATGGTCTCCAGGGAATTTATATGTAGCTCCTTCTGCTTTGAGGACCATCTCCCTGAAATTGAGAGGTCTCCCAGGTGCGCCCCCCCATCCTGTCATAGTCGCATCTGTAGTCAAAAGATATTGAGGATTAGACTGTGTAAATGGTCTGCCTGCAAATAGAAACTTCCTAGAAGTCCAGATCCGGAGAGAATCAATGACCTTTCTAGAGATTCTGAGCTGCTTCATATGGGAATCTAACTCTGGATTAAACAAGTTTAGACACCACAATTGTAAAAGGCGCATATACAACCTCACAAAGGGAGTTGTTCCAGTAGTCGATGCCATCAGGCCTAATAACCTTTGAAAAGACTTAATTCCCTGCAGTCTATGTATGTACATCGATCTAATTAAATGAGACAAATCTTGAAGTCTGGACTCTGGGAAGAAAAATCTTTGCCTCTGTGGAGTCTATAATTGACCCTATATATTCAATTCTCTGAGTCGGACAAAGTCAAGACTTCTTTATATTGATAGTGAGCCCTAATTTGGAACATAAATGAATGGTGGTAAACAAATTTACCCTTATCTGTTGTGGCAAATTCGCAATCAACAACCAGTCATCTAGGTATGGAAAAATAGCTATTCCTAATTTTCTAAGGTATGCTATAACTGGTGCTATTACTTTAGTGAATACTCGTGGTGCTGAGGACAACCCAAAGGGGAGTGAACAAAATTGCAGTTTCTGAGGAATGTTTGGCTCCTTGAAGCTGAAATCTTGCCGTTAAGGCTCCTTCAGGTAAAATATGAGACAGCTGTCCCTGTTGTTCTATGGGCAGTGCTAGAACGAAGTCCTGCATTCTCTGCCATAAATTATATTTATTTATTTATTTATTTATTTATATTGATATGCTGCCATCGCTGCGGTATAATTGGCGGTGCGCATAATCACCGTGAATGATGCAAATGATTTGTGACCAAATGCATCTAAGTTTACTTTCCCTATCCACTGGCGCAGTATCCATAGGAGTCTTTTGCACATTTTCTGTTGATGCTGATACTACTAATGAGTTTGGTGGCGGATGCTTAAAAAACATAACTGCTTGTTCGGGGGGAAATAAATAAGAGGAACTGGCACTATTCGATGCTGGCTGTATTGTGGCAGGAGTAACCCACAACTTCTCCGCCTCCTGACGGTGCCTTTTTAATAACGGTAAAGTCAGCTTAGATTGGTGTTGACTTTCAATGGAGCTATAAGCCGGATCAGACTCCAACTTATTAAATGGCACAGTCTCCAAATTCAGCGTCTCAGCAAAATGCTTAAGCAGCTCCTGAAAATATTTATGCTGCTGTGATGAAAGTGACACTCCAGATCCCTGCACCTCATCTGGTGGAGGTGTAGCAATGTCGTCGTCTTCCTGAAAATCGATGGTTTGTATTTCTGGTGACTGTGATAATCCCTCATGAAGTGGGGATATGTCTTTGATAATATGCTGACTGTGAGGAAGAGAAGAAGCATCATGTTTCTTTAATTTTTGTCGTCCATTCACTTTATGCTTTAGCTTCTCTTTCCTTTTTTTGAAAAGCCACTTTAAGCTCCCCTTCTAAAATAATTTCCTGTTGTGGTGATACCTCTTGCGCCGCTTCTACATGTCCAGAAGCTGTCGGCGCTGTGATTGATGCTGTTGAAGTCGAGTAAATCACTCTAGACTTCATAGGACTTGACTTTGGAACCGCACACCCCCTAGTGGCAAAAGCTATCTTCGACGCTGGCGCTGGTATCCTCGACGTCGAAGGCCTTACCGCCGTCGAGATACAGCTTGTTGACATTGAACGCCCCCTAGTGGCCAAAACTGTTGATGATCCCATGTCTCTGGTAGACGCCGTGGATGAGCGTTCTCGACGTCCAACTGCCGACATCGGTCGGGATCTTGATGTCAAAGCCCTAACCAACTGCTGTAAACATGTGACAATCAAGTGATTGTCTCAGCGACGAGCCCTTTCTTGGTCTCTCTCTAATAAAAATCCAAGGAAAAGATGCTCCTTCTTCTGAGTATCTCGGACTATTATAAGACCGTTGAACTTCGGGTAGATATGGCGAACCCAAAACACTGAGGCCATTTTCACCCTGATCATAATAAAGGGGGGATCCTGTCTGCCCTGGGGAGCACGGTGGGAAAAAAAGGTGGCAGCCGCTAAATGTATTTCCTCTTCAGAGGAATCTAATGCAGGAGAATGCCTTACTAAAGCAGGTTCCACACCTTCTTGGTGACGTCTTTTAGGCGATAGGGCTCTTACACCTGAGGAGCCGGGCAACGGACTATCACGGGAGGTATGGGGTGGAGTCGAAATTGTAACCTCCGCTCCTATACTTGGTACTAAGGATGGAGCTTGTGGGGAATTATGTATGTTCACAGACTTCACTGTTTTAACACTATTTAATTCCCTAAGTAACATTGGTAATCTTAAGGCTCTGTCCCTGATGGTCTTAGGTCTGAGGGACAAATATTCATCACATTTTGTGGTATCATGCTGTGCCACTAAACATTGTCCATGTCGGTCTGAAGTTGGAATTTTCTTACCATATGATAAACATTTCTTAAAACAATGTTTTCTCTCTTCCATACTGAAAACTATATGAGCTTGTTAAAAGTCAGTAAGCCGCAAAAGCGGTTGGAAGGAACTGAAGGGCTATGAGGGGGGGAGTGCCTTATATAGTGGGGGCTCGTGACGTGATGTGCTTTTAAACCTGAGCTTGGTAACTGCCGGTAGGAGAAGGGCGCGCAAGCGCAAACCCATTTGTAAGAATGGGAGGAGCCACTCGAAAAATAACCAGCAATTATCATAGAATCATAGAGTTGCAAGGGACCTCAGAGGTATCCAGTCCAGCCCCCTGCTCAGTGCAGGAAATCTGCAGCTACAGCATCCCCAACAGATGACCGTCCAACCTCTGTCTGAAAACCTCCAGTGAAGAATAGCCCATCACCTCCCTAGGTAATTTGTTTCACTGTCAAACAGGTCTTACTGTTAGGAAGTTCTTCCTAATGTTCAACTGAAATCTGCTTTCTTGTAATTTGAGCCCATTATTTCTAGTCTTGCCTCCAGGGACAAGAGAGAAGAAGTCCATGTCATCCTCTCTGTGACAGCCCTTCAGGTAGTGGAAGACGGCTATAATGTCTCCCCTTAATCTTCTCTTCTCAAGGCTCAACATACCTAGCTCCTTCAACCTTTCCTCATAGAACTCGGTTTCCAGACTCCTGACCATCTTTGTCACCCTTCTCTGAACCCGTTCCAATTTGTCGATGTCCTTCTTAAAGTGCAGTGCCCAGAACTGGACACAGTACTCCAGATGAGGTCTGACCAGAGTGGAAATATTACTTCTCGTGACTTGGAAATGATGCTTCTGTTAATGCAGCCTAAAACTGCATTAGCCTTTTTTGTGGCTGCATCACACTGCTGACTCATGATCACCTACAATCCCCAGATCCTTTTCACATGTATCCCCACCTTGTATTTGTATATTGGATTTTTCTTACCTAAATGCAGGACTTTACATTTATCTCTGTTGAATTTCATTTTGCTAGTCTCAGCCCAGTTTTCCAACTTACCAAGCTCATTCTGAATTTTATTTCTGTCTTCTAACGTGTTAGCTAACCCTCCCAGTTTTTTGTCATCTGCAAATTTAATAAGTATTCCTTCTACTCCCTCATCCAAGTCATTAATAAAGATGTTGCCCAGGACAGAGCCCTGCGGCACCCTGTTCGACATCTTCCTCCATGAGGGGCCATTGATGAGCATTCTTTGAGTACAGTTCTTTAACCAGCTGTAAATCCATCTAATGGTATTATCATCTAGCCCACATTTTGCCAGCTTGTCAACAAGGATATCATGGGGGACTTTGTCAAATGCCTTGCTGAAATCACGATATATTACGTCCATGGTGTCCCCCTAATCCACTAAACTAGTAACTTGATCAAAAAAGGAGATATGATTTGTCTGGCATGACTTATTCTTGACAAATCCATGCTGGCTTCTAGTAATCACTGTATTGTTTTCTAGATGCTTATAGATTGACTGCTTTATAATCTGTTCTAATATCTTTCCAGGTATCAATGTCAGACTGACTGGTCTAAAGTTTCCTGGATCTTCCTTTTCCCCCCTTTTGAAGATAGGGACATTTGCCCTTCTCCATGCTTCCAGCACCTCACTCAAGAGTTCTCTAAGATTACAGACAGAGGCTCTGAGAGTACATCAGCAAGTTCCTTCAGTACTCTAGGATGTAATTCATCTGGTTCCGAAGACTTGAACTTGTTTAGAGTAGCTAGGTATTTTCTGACCAACTCTTTATCTATCCTGAGCTGCAATTGAACCGAGATATTCTCAGTCCCATCTACCCTCTTGTTTTCAGTCTCTCAAGACTGGTTGAAGCTGGGGGAATGGCAGACACCTGCCTTATTGGCCATGGGCAGATGTTTCAGAGTGGTTCAGCCTTCAGCAGTTGTCATTGTTCTCAACTGGAGCTGCTGGGTGCTGAGACTTTGAGCAGACTGGCTACCCTTTTCTAAAATGGCGACGATGCTGCTAGCACATTTTGGAAAAGGGCCATGCATATGCAGAATAGCCCCAGTGACCATTTGCACATGCACAGTGATTTTTAAAAAAAAATAATTTTCCCCCCAAAATGGGAAGTGGCCTCCTTGCTTCCTTGCTCCTGCAGGTAAGCCGAGTGTGGAGAGCAGTCCCAGAGCAGCCGCTGACTCACAGGCAGCCTGGTGAGTCAGTTGCGATGTGTGTGTGCAGGATTCTCGCATTTCCTGGCAAGAATCCAGACTATTTTTTGCTCTTTCTTGTTTGAAAGAACGAGACCCGAATCCTGATTATCGCTGAGAAATGTGAGAAAGCGAGTGAGTGTAACGGCAGGAGCCCAGGCCAGGCTAGGGCTCTGGGGTGTCGTATGAGCAATTAGTAGTTTCCCCCCTAGTCACCCATTTACCCCTCTGCAGATCCTGACTCTGCGGGGTAAGTAGTGCACTGCAGGGCCTCACAGTAGTGAGGTCTCTGCTCTTGGTTCCAGCCACCCCTACAGCCAAGTCTACGCCACCGGATGTGCACTGTCAATATGGACTAAAGCCCCTCTCAGTCTTAAGACCCCACTGGGTCAATATAGCTCATAAAGTCTTAGTGTTGGTCGCCCAAGTTGGGCAGATCCCACCTGGGGAAGGAAGTTGTCGCCCTGTCTCCTTGGGAGGGTAGCTGCTTGCCTCCCAGGAAGCCGCCTGGCTTCAGGCGAGTCCTGGTTGCAGAGCAGGCAAGAACCCTTCCAGAGCTGCTCCTCCTACGGCCACCTCCTTCAGACAGTGCTCAGTTTCTTTATAGGGCTTGGACATGCTCAGTTTGACAGGGCTTTACTGAGCATGTCACTGGACATCGCTGGGGAGGTTATCAGGTTCTACTGGGTATGCCTCAGGACTTAGCCTCAGAAAGACTTCCTAGCCCCAACTGGGCATGCTCCAAGCCTAGCACACAGTCTGTAACTGTTCAGGCAGCCAAATAACAGGGCTCCCTCAGGCTCCAGGGAGCCACCCTATTACAGTGAGAATTGAGTTTCAGCCCTGGACCACTTCATCAAGCCTGATTTGAAGTGAATAAAATTGTCATATACTATATTGGCTGTAGAGATTTGTGTCAGCTTTACTTAGAAGTACTTCATATTCCATATACAAAAAACCTTCAGTTTAAAAACCTAGTTAAGGTGGAATTCCACTTCAATCAAACATCAACACACCTGCAAATTTGTATGCTAAGGCAAATTAACTCTCCTAATCTGTATCCCCCATATTAACACACACAACTCCATCCAACAGACAACTAACAAGCTTTCACATTTTAAAAATACACTCCCATTAATTAATAATGTTCAATCCATACATATACAGTGTAGGTATACAATCATGTACTCACCTACTTCTTCTGTCAATACTACTTCAAAATAACAGAACCTTAAAATTCATATCTTATCTGAAATTAAAATGTAAATGTACTTCTTTTCTTTACTATAAAAATAGAATTTTTCAATAACATGTAGATTTTAATTTCAGTTAAGGTGTGAATTTTATGACTATTATTTTGAAGTAGTGTTGACAGATGAAGTGGGTGAGTATATGATTGTTGTATATGTTAGTGTAGGTATGGATTGAACGTTATTAATTAATGGAAGTGTATTTTTAGAATGAGGAAGCTTGATAGTTGTCTGTTGGATGGAGTTGTGTGTGTTAATATGGAGGATATGGATTAGGAGAGTTAATTTGCCTTAATATACCACTTGTAGGTGTGTTGATGTTTGACCGAAGTGGAATGCCACCTTAACTAGGTTTTTAAACTGAACGTTTTTTGTATATGGAATTTCCTACTGTTTTTTATTTGTATACAACGTTCTCTCTGTTCCAGCGCAGGCAGCTTGGGATGCGCTGGCTGAGGGAATGTCCTTAAAAATTCCCCCTGATAACTGGATGATCCCCACTGCAGCCAGGCAGTTAGAGACGGGAGGGTGTGTGTGTTTACTTAAGCCATTACAGACACCACACAGAGGAATTCATTCACACACGCACATACACTTAGTCAGGGGGGGAGGGGCCAGGGGGGGTGGGGTTGTGTGGGTGGGAGGTTGTCTTCCCCCTCCCCAGCCTGCTTCAGTCCAGGCAGCAGCAGCAGCAGCAGTAGGATTCCTGTGTGCTGCTGCTACCCTCCCCCTCTTCAGCCTAGGTGGCAGCCATGCTGGGGAGAGGAAGAGAAGCAGCAGTGCTCAGGCTGCGTTGGGTGTGGGAACTGCTGGGGCTTGCCTCCCCTCCCGTCCTCCTCAGCCTGGCAAAGCAACTGACCTGGTGGCGGTGGTGGCAGTGGCAGCAGCATAGCCAGGAGGCTCTCCAGATGGTTGCTTCTGGCCACTTCTTGCCCCTCCCCAAGTGACCTCTCAGGGCGATGCAGCCAGATAACATAATCTGGCTGCACCACTCTGGCAGGCCCTGTTGGGAGGGATCAAAATGACCAGAAGCAGCCAGCTGGAGAACTGCCGGGAGAAGCTGGTGCTGCTGGGTCAGTTGCTTTGCCAGGCTGGGGAGGGTGGGAGAGGAGGCAAGCCCTGGCAGCCTTCTCCCAACGAAGTCTGGCCCATGGGCAGGAATCCCTAGTATTTATTTATTTTATTTTACTTATTTGCCACCCTCGTCTGTTACAGCAGCTCGGGATGGCTTACAACAACTTTAAATTTATAAAATGAACCCAATATAAATAACAAAATAAATAACAGCATAAAACAACAATAAAACCCAAGGCAGAGCTAAAACCCAACCCATCACCTGTCTCCCTCGCCAAAGGCCTGGTGGAACAGCCAGGTCCTACATTGTCTTTGGAAAGAGGGGTGGTGGTGGTTCTGGAGTCAGGTGGACCTCTGTCGGGAGGGAGTTCCACAGCCGCGGTGTGGCCACCAAGAACAACCTCCTCACTGTTGCCACCTGGGACAGCCAGGGGACTTTGAGGAGGTCTCTCCCAGTTGACTACAGGGGTTGATCCAAGACCCGGAGGATGAGGCAATCCTGCAGATAGGTGGGGCCCAGGCCATCTAGAGCTTTATAGATCAAACCAACACTTTGAATCGGGACCTGGAAAACTATAGGCAATCAGTGCAGAGAACGAAGCACCGGTGTAATGTGCTCGCGGCGACCCATCCCTGTAAGGAGATGGGCCGCCGCATTCTGCACCAGCTGCAGTCTCTGAACCGTCACCAAGGGTAGCCCTAACGAAAAGCGTGTTGCAGTAGTCTAGTCTTGAGGTGATAAAAGCATGGATGATGGGGGCAAGGTCCGAGTCTGAAACATACGGCCTACGTCGTAACCAAGCCAAGCATATGCAGTAGGGGTGGGACCCCGGGCCCATTACCGGCTACCGGATTTACCGGTTACCGGTTCCATGAAAACCGGATTCCCGGATTAAATCCGGTATACCGGTACCGGATTTATTCCATTGGTTTCAATGGGGCGCTGTGTCCCCATTGAAACCAATGGAATAAATTCCTCCCCCTCCCC
>QEPC01003039.1:541376-581204 GCA_003113815.1 Sphenodon punctatus | reverse complement strand
ACCCCCCCAGGGATCGGGTCATACTTACCCGTGGCTGCGGGGACGCCGCGGCCGCTGGTGCTGGGGGGGGCTCGCCTGGCTCGCCGTCTTACTCTTAGTCTTTTCTTTTTTAAAACAAAAAGCCAGGCTGGGCAGGGTGGGTGGGGGGTGTCCCCCCTTCCACCCGCGCAGCCTGGACTCGGGGAGGGTTTTTTTTAAAAAAACTGTTTTGCTGGGGCTTTAATTTTTTTGACATTGCAGCCATTTTTAAATGGCTGCAATGTAAAAAAAAACGGTACACCGAAATCAGGTACAGGGTCAGGATTACCGGGTCGAATCCGGTAATGCCGGTACGCCCGATACCGGCATTATCGGATACCGGTAGATCCGGAATTCCCACCCCTAATATGCAGCCAAGACCTCGCATCTTCATTAATGTTACACCCTTTGTCTCTCCCTCTGTTCCCCTTCCTTCATCTTCCCCCACCCCTCTCTCTCAGATTGTAAGCCCTAGGGCAGGGACCGTATCTATTCCATTACTTTGTAAAGCGCCGGGTACATTGCTGGCACTATATAAATGCTTGCTAATAATAATTAATAAAGCTGTTGCACCAGATGTAGTTGGCAAAATGCGCCCTTTGCCACAGCTGGACATCCAAACAGAGTTGTGGGTCTAAAGCACCCCCAGACTACGAACCTGAGGCTCCAATGAAGGGTGGACCCCATCTGGGATGGGTGCCACCAGTCCTTCGGCCCCTCCCACTGATATCTCCATCTTGTCAGGATTCAGCATTAGGTGGCTTGCCCTCATCTTGTCCCACACAGCTGCCAGACACTGGTTAAGCACCGAGACTGCCGGGCCTGGGTCAGCTGTGAAAGAGAAGTACAATTGAGCGTCATCAGCATATTGATGACACCACACACCAAACCCTCTGACGACCTCGCCCAAAGGCTGCATGTACGCATTGAACAGGAGAGGGGACAAAATAGAACCTTGCGGGACTCCACACATGAGGCCCTGGGGAGATGAACAGTCACCCAGCACCACATGTTGAGTTCTCCTGGCCAGGAAGAAACGGAACCATTCTAGAACAGTTCCACCTACCCTGGCTCAGTCCCGCAACTGAGTCACCCAACAACTCATGGTCAATGGTATAAAATGCAGCTGAGATATCTCCTCTATCCCCCTCCTTTAATGGACTCTTCTGCTCTGTTCCTCCCCTGCGCAGGCTGGAAATTCTGCATGGGGAGGAACAGGGCAGGCAATTCTGCTGGAGGAGGGATTTCCCACATTTGCCTCAGGGCCCTATTGCTTGCTCACTGTCCTGCCAGTCTGATTGTTCAGTCTACTCCCAGCCACTTGTTCACTTTTCCATCTGCCCGATCATTGTCTCCCCCCCCGGATCCCGATCCAGCAGGGGGAGAGTGAACGATTGGCTGGAGGGACAGTGAACGACAACAGGCGCTTTCAATGCTGCACCCTTCCAACTTTCTGGATCTAGCGGGGATCATCTAGGCCTCAGGGGAATTTTGAAGGAGGTTCACTCAGCCAGTGCAGCCCAAGCTGGCTACAGCGGGGCAGGGAATAACAACAACTTTTATATAGTGCCCCCCCCCAACATTGCATTCAGAATGCTTCACATCTAACAATTTCATACAACGGTTAATATTCACAACAACCCTGTTAGGTAGGTTAGGCTGAGAGTATAAGATGACTGGCCCAAGATCACCCACTGAGTTTCTGGCTAAGGCAAGACTTGAACCAGGGTCTCCCCCTGCTTCCTGGTCCAAGCACCACACATTTAGCCCCTACACCACTGCAGTCAGGCACAACCACACATGTGCATGTCATGAGTTCAGTTTCATTGGCCATAATGGTACATTTAAAATGTTATAACTCTTCTAATAAAACAGTAAATTTAGAATAAGAAGGAAAAGGGTCTAGGATACAGTGTCCTTTTAAAAAAAATTTAAGCAATTAAATGTAAGATATACATTGCAAAAACTCTGCAAAGCCCATCAATAAATTCCCCAAACAGGAAATGTTTGCTCTGCTGTCTCCCATTGCACAGGTGGTATAAAATGAAAGTTTGCAAGCACCTTAACTATAGAGAAGATAGAAGAGAAGAGCCTAGTGGCTCTATAATACACAGAATGGGATACACAGAACTCACCAAGACTTGATGGCTGCTCAGTGGTCTTTGTGAAAGAAACTGGTTGGAGTTTCTTTCAGACACCAGAGCTGTGAATGACTTTCTCACTAGATAGCTTCAGCAGAGAAACCAGGAGCTGAATGGAACTATACCAACACTAGGTAAAATGTAGGAAGGGTACAGCTAGATTTTGTCAGCACCCCTTCTGATGCGTGCCCTCCTTTCAATACACAAAGAACAGCTGAGTGGGATAGAGGGAAAGCTCTAAGATGGATAAGTGGCTCCCCCATGCACCCTTATCTGTGTCCACCCGGTTGTCAATGCTCATGCATTTCCTACAGCAACACTTGGGATTTTATTGTAAGTCTCGTGTTAATTGGGGTCTTCCTTGAACTCGCAGGTCTTGGGAGTCATGTGAATGTGAAGGAATCGCAGTTTACTAACTCTTGCAGTTGTGGCATAAAGCCTGAAAATGGGATCCAAGTACAACCTAAAGGCTCATGTAAGTTCCCATGGGTCTTGAACCCCAGGGCGGGTGTGTGTCCTGGAGTGCCACCTCAGCCTCTGATGCCACTGTCTAGGCCTGACCTGTTTGTCCTCCCAGTCGTTCCTTCTGTGTTTCTTCCAGCCCTTGCCTGAACCATGCCCTTCCTAGGTGTAACCTATGTACTTCAGCCTCCCAACTTCCTGATTGGGTAGCCTCCCAACTTTGGAAGCCTCCCAACATCCTGATTGGGTACCAGCTATCATAAAAGGCATGCTGGTACCAGCAAGAAGATAGGTAGAGCAACTTCCATTTTTCCTCTGCCTGCCTCTTGTCTTTCATGTCTTTGTCCCTTGATCTTGTCTCTCTCTTCCCTTCCTCCCTTGTGCTCTAGTTCCAGCCTGTCTCATGCTCTAGTCCTTGATTCTAGTTGTCCTGGCCTCTAATATCCTGGTCCTCTTGTGCTTCAATCCCTTGTTCTGATTCCCCTCTGCCTAGCCCGTTCTCCTTGGCTCCCTGTTTCCCTGCAGGGGCATAACCAAGGGCATGCCTGGGGGAGCCTGTGCCCCCCTTCAAGTCCAGTGCCCCCCATTTGTTCTCTTTCTGTCTGCATTCCCTTCTCCTCCTAGTTGTGCCAACCCCAGCAAAGAAAAGTCTCTTCCCCCTGCCCCCCACCATCCCATTTGAGAGACCTTGGGTATGCCACTGGTTCCCTGGTCCCTCTGTCCTGGGTATGCTTCCCCCTTTTTCCTGAGAACCTCGATGATGAACCATATGCTCTCACTGAGGCCATAAACTTATAAAGTGGTTACTTCCCTTTGATCCTGGAGAATGGGTGAGTGGTTTTCCTTCTGTCCTTTGTCCCTAGACCCCTTGCTGGCCCCCAGACTCCTCCCTTCACTCTTTCCCCTAATTTCCCCCATCTGCTCCCTTGTGGCTCTCTAGTTCCCTGTGTCCAGCATTGTCCCCTGGGCCCCTTGCTCTTGCCTCTGGTCTACTTCCCTTTCTCCCTTGTCTTGTTCCTAGCCCACATGCTCAGCTTTGTCTCCTGGTTTCTCCTTGCTGGTCCTGCTCCTGTATCGTGCTTCCCTATGTCCACCTACATCCTAGATGCTCCGCACCTGGAGCTTGTGATAGCTCACACATCAGAAAGGGAATTAAAGAAAATTGGCCCAATGCTGAAGTTATTATTAATAATTATTATTACACCAGCAATACACCTGGTGTTGAACAGTTGTAAGTAGAGATGTGTCCCTGCCCCGAGGGGCTTACAATCTAGGATGGACAAGGGAGGAGAGGCAAGGGGTAGGGGAACAGTGCGAGAGACAGATACATTTATGAACTTGAGATGTTGCAGCTGCACGCCCTTAGCTTAGTTACAAGAGATGGGAGATCCTGAAAGATAAGGAGAAGCAGCTGTGAGCAAATACGGGGATGAGGAGCTAGGAAAAGCTCAATGGAAGAGCTAGGTTACTACTTATTCCAGATCAGTGGTTCTCAAACTTTTTAAAAACGCACCCACTTCTTCTTGTCTGTGGAGGTGAGACCCCTTCTTCACCACGCATTCATATCTACACTTTTTCTCACTCTTCCCTTCTCTCTTCCCCTTCTTTTCTGGCTCTGTTGCCTTTCATACTCCATCATTTTGGAAATTCCCCCTAGTTCAGTCAGAGTGGAGATAGGTGTTTGTCAGACGTGCTCCTTCTTGCATCCCTTCTCCCTCAGAGGGGCTTGCTCTCTGGTTTGAGAATCACTGCCCTAGAGTAGCCACATTGAGATCAACAGGACCAATGCAGAGTAAGTGATTTGAGAATGGCAGCCATATTTTTTTTTTAAAAAACACACAACTTATGCTGTGTGATATGTAGATTCCCTTATTGACGTATGTTTGATCTTATGTTATAACCTGCCCTGAGCCCACGGGGTATGATGGCATAGAAATCTAAACCTAAATAAAAAATGGTCCAGTGTAATTTTTCCAGTGAGTCCTGCTACCCCTGCCACCCTGTACTGCTGCTCCGTCATGTCTACTCTCAGGGCTGGCCTTAGAAATAGCAGGGCCCAGGGCAAAGACAAAATGTGGGCCCCCCTCAGCTCAGCCCAGCCCACTTTCTGCTGCCTCGCCAACTTTCCACATCTCTGCTCGGTTTTCCATGACCCCACCCACTTTCTACAGCTCCCCCTGCTTTCCCCCTGGCCCCTCCCCCCCACACACACTCTTACCTCTCTCTTACACACACACACTACCCTCACACACATGCCCTCATTTCTCTCACACACACACATTCATTCTCTCACACACACATTCAAACACATGCACATTCAAGCTCACACACACTCATTCGAACTAACTCTAGTCTCTCACACACATGTTCAGTCACGCACACACTCATTCAAACAGTCATTCTCTCACACAAGCTCTCATCTCTCTCACACACTCATTAAAACCAACTCACGCGCAGTCACGCACACACATTCATTCAAGCACACGCACACACTTATTCAGACCAACTCTCTCTATTCTCTCACACACACTCAAACCAACTCATGGAGTCACACACACACAGACACTCATTCAAACTCAAACACACACACACACGTTCAAACTTACATGCTGCTCACACACACTCACTTTGGCCAGCCCCACTGCCTGTGCACACCTACCACTGGCTGCTGCTGCTTGACATGCCGCACCGCTACTACTGGCGATTCCACGCTGCCCACTGGCTGTGTGCCACTGTGCGCGTTGAAAAGCCAGAGCCAGCCAGTTCCTGTATCTACCATGCTGGGACTACATTCCCCAGCATGCCAGATCCAGGAAATGACTGGCCCTGACGTGCGCATATGCGTGCCACGGACTGCAGCGGGAGATTCAGCCACAGGTAGCTAGCCTACAGCAGCAGCAGATGGACTGGTAGCAAGGCACCCAGGTGGGTGGGTGGTTGGGGCAGCGGTAGCTCCTCCCCCACCACTGCACCGCCCAGACTGCCTGCTGCTGCCGAGGGCAGGGGCTCGGACAGGCTGGTGGTGAGCCGGCCAGCGGGACCAGCTGCAGGTCAAGCAGCGCGGGGCCCCCCTGGGAGCAGGGCCCGGGGCATTCGCCCCGGTCTGCCCCACAGTAAGGCTGGCCCTGTGTACTCTAGAATGCAATGTTTGGGGAGGAGATTTATTTATTTAATAGATTTATACCCCGCCCCTCCTGTTAAAGCAGCCCGAACTGTAGTAATGGTGGTGGTGAAAGGGCCTGTTGGCAGAGCTCAGAGCAGCAGAGGAACCCCTGTATTGCTGCTATGGGCTAGGGGGATGGGCCTCTAGGTGTCCCCAACCCTCAGTGTCTTTTGGAGCTTGGGGGTGATTGGCCTTTGTCCACCTAATGACTGAAGACTTGGTCCTGCTGCTGCTGCGAATAATAAGAGCTGGTCCTAGTGCTTTGGGCACATAAGGAAGAACTAGTCCCCCCATTTTCCCAAAAGGGGAATAATAATGACCTATCTCACAGGCTTGTTGTGAGGGGATCTAGAGAAGGACTGTAAAGCATTTTGAACACTGAAAGTGCTATAGAAATGATAAATAATAATGACAATGTACTAGTCTAATCTATCTCTTGTATTTATTTGGATCTCAGGGGGGTATAACCCACATATTACATTATAGTGAGTAGCTTATTTTGTTGCCTCCTTGTTCCTGACTTGCGGTTGCCTTTTCCGTATGCCCTGGTGGTGTAGTTTCTTGAAGGAAGGAGTAGGATGGTGACTGGAAGGGCAGGCATCCATGCAAAGTTTTGTGTATTTTTAAGCTGCCAAGTGTCCCAGTTTCCCCATTGACAGCCCTCGTTTTTTGTGCCCTGCTGTCCCAAATCACTTGCTAAAACCACAATTTTGTCTTTTATTGTTTGCCTTTTATTGGGGCTGCAAGCTACCAAGCAATCCAAAAAGGGCATAGTTAGCTGGGAATGAGTCCTGGTGCAGAACAAGGAACAATGCCTCCTGCCCCTTTCCTAGCAGCAAGGGATGCAGCTGCCCCAGGACATGTGAGCTCCACAGGATTGTGGGTGTAGCTGCACCACCTGTTCCTATAATAACTATGTCCTTGCATCCCAGCTTGGCTAGGGCCTGGAATAGGGAGCCATCGAGTCTGGTCTTCCAAACACGAGAACATCTTGGTTCAACCCAACAGCCTGTGGCAGCCAATAAGGGAGGGGTTTCTGCACTGCAGTGGACTTGACCCTGACTGGGCCCCCAGCAATACTGAGTTTTTGGGAGACAAAGTAGTTCAGAGCAGGGGTGTAGCATATGTGCAGCAGGTGGAAGCTGCCTGCCTGCCCACCCGGACTCAAGAATGCAGATGCAGACTGGAGTGGAGTGTCTCAGCAGGGAGCCCATTCCATCTTCTGTACTGGCCCATTCTCCTCCACTGGCTCCCTATGCATTCTGGCTGAGACTCTTTGAAACCTGATAGTCTTAGTGCATTGGGAACAGGTCTGTAGCTCGGACGTTGGCATGGGACTGTGAGGGGCAGACTGCATGTCAAGCTGTGGGGGGGCGGGGGGGGTTAAGACTAAGGGTGTTTTCAGACATGATGCTAATCCCAGCTTAACCACACACGAACATTTCTTATGCATGTTGCAGGGCTGCGTAGGGCACCAATACAGCCCTGCAACATGTATAAGAACTGTTCAAGTGTGGTTGAACTGGGGTTAGTGTCATGCCTGAAAACACCCTATGACACTGAGGGGGGAAACCTGGAAGACATTTCTGCAGTGTGTGTGTGTGTGCGCGTGGGGAGGAGTAGGGAATTCACAAGGGAGACATTGGGTGAAAACAGACATAATGCTAACTCCACTATAACACCACTTTAACATTTCTTATGCATGTTGCAGAGCTGTATTGGTGCCCTATGCAGCCCTGCAACATGCATAAGAAATTTCAAAGTGGTGTTAAAAGTGGAGTTAGCATTATGTCTGTTTTCACCAAGTGTCCCCTATCCCTCCCTCACATAGCTACAGACCTGATTAAGAATGCGTTTGATTGAGTGCACAGCATGGTAGATTTCCCCGAGGTGCAGCGAGGTTGGAATGGTGCAAAAGATGGAAGGGGGCCCACAGTGTGCCCCTCCCAATGGTATGGGATGCAGCCGCCCCAGAGACCGTCGGCCTGCCACCCTCACGGGCCTTGTTACAGCTAAACCACCTCTCCCTATTATAGCTACACCCCTGAAATTTCCTTCTGCCAGAGTCCTGAGGTCAATATTTTAGAGTCCTCTAGGCATGGGTGTTCGGGTGAAATTATGGATTTGAATCCATTACGGATTTCCAGAATTAAAGTTTGGATTTGAATTTATGGAGTTCAATTTTTCTCACTGAATTCAATGGGAAACCGATCCATATGCCCATCCCTAGCCCTGGGACAGTGGGTCCGACCTCGCCCCCCACCCCTATTTTCTGGAGCCCCATAGTGGTACCTACCGACCTCAGAGTGCTTGACTAAAGCACCACCACTGCTGTGGGGGCTCTGGCAGACTCCCTTGCACGCTGTGTTCCTTGCTCTGAATGTTGTATGTACAAAATGGCTGCTGGCCTCAGAGGGCTCGATTTTGCACATGTGCAAAATGGCCACTGCCCTTAACCAAAAAAGGTGCTGGCCAAAATGACATCACCACCATGTCGGTTAAGGGCAACAGCCATTTTGCACGTGTGTGATCCAGAGTAGGGAGCGCACCGCAGTGAGGGAGCCTGCTGGAGCCCCCACAGCTGTGGCGGTGCTTCAGTCAAGCCCTGCGAGGCCGGTAAGTACCTCTCCAGGGTCCCAGAGGATGGGGGGATATCTGGATCTGTAGCTCTGGATCTGTAAGAGCATTTATGGGTTGGTCTGGATTAATCTGTAATGGCTCATTACAAGCCGTTACGAATTAATCCTAATCCGTAACTCCCATCCCTAGAGTCTGTTGTGTCCCTTTCACTAGAGTTATAAAGAAGGACTCTTAAGGGAATGGTTTTACTCTCATTTCCTTATTGTGTGACACCTATTTCACCTGGGTGCTGCGACTCTGCCAAGGGCTTTCTTCAGAGCCCCTTTCACATCCTTGTTACGCAAGCTGTAGATCATGGGGTTCACCAGGGGGTTGACAACAGTGTAGAACAAGGCAAGAACCTTGTCCCAATCAGGGGTGTGCTGGGAGCTGGGACGGGAGTACATGATGAGAATGGAGCCATAGAAGAGGGAGACAGAGACCAGATGGGCGGAGCAGGTGGAAAAGGCCTTGCGCCGTCCAGCAGCTGAACGGATGCGCAAGATGGCTGCCACAATGGCCGTATAGGAGCCCATGATGAGGGCAGTAGTGGCCACTACGTTGCAGCCGATGATGGAGGCCATGATGAGCTCGTAGACCTTGGTGTTGTCACAAGCCATCTTCACCAGTGGTGGTGCATCGCAGAAGTAGTGGTCGATGGTGTTGTCCCCACAGAAGTGGAGGCGGAAGGTATTGCCTGTGTGTGCAATGGCATTGGCAAAGCCAGCGATGAAAGAGCTAGCCACCAGCTGGATGCAGAGCTTCCTGGGCATGGCGGAGGCATACAGCAGCGGGTTACAGATAGCCACATAACGGTCATATGCCATGGCAGCCAACAAGAAGCACTCGCTGTAGGCCAAACCAGCGGAGAAGAAGAACTGAGCGACACAGCCAGTGTAGGACATCACTCTGCTCTTGTTCACACAGTCAGCCAGGATGCGGGGAATGTACACTGAGGAGTACCAAATGTCCAGGAAGGAGAGGCTCCCCACAAAGAAGTACATGGGGGTGTGGAGGTGGGAGTCCAGGTAGATGAGTATCATCAGGCATAGATTTCCTATCAGCGTGAGAGTGTAGGAGATCAGTAAGAGCACAAAGAGAACCACTTGCAAGTATGGCTCTTTCGTGAAGCCCACCAGTACAAACTCCGTCACCAGGCTGTGATTGCTTCCTACCTCCATTGTCTCTGATGGCGACCCCTGTTGGGAAGGGGGGGAAAGCAGGCTAAAATAGGCCACTCCACAAGTCATTCAGATTCTGTGTTGGATTAACCATTGCTCTGAATAGGTTAGTTTTATTTCTTTGGGATTTCTTAACTGCCTTTCCACAAAGGACAAGGCCAGTATACATCATATAATATAAAAATACTCCGACAAATATATATGTAATGTGCAAAAATAAAACCTATAATAATAAGCTATATAAAATTTTCATTAAAACCATTTCCCAAGACCCTATCCCCAGAGGTAAAAGGCTGGGCCAAATAAAAAGGTCTTAATTGCCTCTGGAATTATTTATTGTTGTTACTATTATTATTTTAGATTTCTACCCCACCTTTCCTCTCCAAAGAACTCAGAGTAAGGTTTCCACTTTTTGTGGTTTCCCTTGAACACTTCCCATTTTTGAAATCACAAAAAGTGGCAACTTTAACTCAGGGTGGCTTGCAGAAAAAAGTCAATATCAAATACTCAGACCCCACATCCACACAAACAAAATGTATTGCATTTAAAATTGCAATTTAAAAGCCAGATTAACATTTACAATCTTGCACCCCCATGTCCATATCCACCCTCTCACTGGGGGGGGGGGAGGGGCAGGGATTGTGGCATAAAGCCCACCCTTCCCCCCATGCCCATACACCCACCCTTCCAGGGACTCAGTATTTATTATTATAAATTATTAAGTATTTATATAGTACAAACAACGTACCTTGCACTTGAACAATCATTAAGTAGAGACAGGCCCCTGCCCCGAGGATCTTACAGTCTAGGAGAAACAAGCGAGAGGAGTCAAGACAGAGGGGAACGTAAGGTATTTTCAGACATTACGAGATCACAGTCAACCATGGTCAATCCTGCGGCGGGACCAAAGCGCCCTGAACGTCTGTTTCGGGGACGTCAGATGTTCACCACAGTCAATACCCACGTGGGGTCAAAATCAACCACGCTTCCAGACCTTCGGCCCGGACCATCTCCAAAAGCATGGTCAAAGAGATTCCCAGTGGGAAACAAAAAAAAGTAATGTCTGAATGGCAGCCTCCAGTCGAAATCAAGCAACAAGATTCCCAGCCGGGGACAAAGCACGCAGCGTCGCTGCCAGGCAACCAGCAACAACATAGGCCGGGGAGGGAGATTTAAAGGGCACACAGCAGCAGCCAGGATGAGCTGCCCCGGCGCTTTCCAGGTGCTTTGACCACGGCCCGGCCCGGGATCGGCATAGCGTCTGTTGTGCTGCCCCAGGCTGTGGTCTGCCGGCCCGATTCCCTGCCATGGTCCCGCTCCCAGCACGTCTGTTTGGGGCCTCTCTTGCCCACGGGGGGTGGTTAGCTGGTTCGCCACCGCTGGGAATCCACTGTGGTGAATCGGGCACCCGTAAGTCTGAAATTCCCCATAGTAGGGGTGTGCATGTCTTTTTTTGTTGTTACAATAACGATAATGAAAATTGTCATTTTCATTTTTGTTATTGCAATAACGAAAATGACAACCGAGAATAATGACAACAATACCGAAAACAACAACCAAGAATACCGAAAACGATAATGGTAACAAAAATGAAAATGATAACAAAAACACTAACAACAATGTGTCATGTTGCATGTCTCTTTTTTACAAAAGGAAAGAGAGCTATGTTGCCCAGCAGATCTGGTCTAACTGGGTTGGGCCACTCTTTTCCAAGTTGTATAAAATGAGTTTACACTTTACTTTGATGCCATGCTAGCAAAGCAAGTATTGTAAAATGACATATTTATAAATAAATGGAACACGAGACTCAGAATATAGTAAAAATATAGGCATGGTTTACTTAAATTTAAATAGAAAATAGCAGTAGCTTACATAGAATGGTATTGATAGCCAATCAGTTACATGATCTTAAAAACATTTCTATTTTAAGAAAAAAAGCTTCTAAAAGCTTAACATATGCTCAATTCATTAGCTCAAAGATATCAAGAATAATACATTACATTCTTCCCAGTTCTTCCCTTTTTCTGCCATGATGGTGAGAGAGAAACCCCAATATAGTGTAGGATTTCAATCTAAAAAAGCAAGATCGTGTCTCCCTTCTTAAAGCAAAGCTTGCCAGAAGCTGATACTCTTGAGCAGTGATGCTGATGACGTCAGTTAGCATGGAAATACACAGGACTCTGATTGGCTCTCTTAATTCTGAGCAATTAAAGAAACTAAATAGAGTCAGATTTCCTTCAAGGTTTGAACAAAACCTCATATCTCCATCAAAATTAATTGTCAGATTACAGAGGGAACTGACCTTAGCTTCAAGGTCTTTTAACCAATTTAGTGGAAACAGATATGCTAGCTAGAAAAAAACTAAATGTGGGGCATCGGCTGGAGGTGGAGCTTCAGTCAGTCTACCCAGCAGATGGCTGCCACAGCTCCACTCCCAGCTGTGGGTTGCATGGGCAATGCTATGGAGCTGCGGACAGCAGCCTAGAGCATCGGGCAATCAACGCACAGTTCTATGGTGTGGGGGAGGTGGGTGCTTCGCAGATGGACTGCAGACCATGGTAGCCCATGAATGTTAATCTGGTTTTTAAATTGCAATTTTAAACATAATACATTTTGTTTGTGTGGATGTGGGGGTCTGAGTATTTGATATTGACTTTTTTCTGTAATCCACCTGAGTTAGAGGTGCCACTTTTCATGATTACCAAAATGGAAAGTGTTTAAGGGAAACCAAAAAAGTGAACAGACTCAGACACGGCTGCAAATGGGCGCAGACAGGGGTGCACCCTCAGAATTGCTCTGGCATTGAGTACCTCTCGTCTGTGTAAAAACACCCATAGTGTCAGCACTGGCTGAATCCTGCCACCGACAGCAACACAAAAGCCAATATACTTAATAAAAATCCCAGAGACTTGGAGTCAGAGAGGACATTGTTAGGGAATAGGGGAATGCAGTGCTATCTAACATCCACAGGGGGACAGCAGAGGAGCACTAGAAGGGAGGAAGAACCTGCCTGTGACACAGGGAAATTTGTATCCTGTCCAATCACTTCTCTAACAGATGGGGGTCACTACTTAAAAGACATTTAGTAGACTCTGTATAAACAGAGTCTGGAGATTTAAATGATTTGGGAACGAAGGAGGAATAGATCTACTCCAAATAGTTCTGAAGAACCAGAAACTAATGGGCAGACAAGCAGCTTCATCCAACCAGCTTCCCCTGATATGGCTTTCGCAGTGTCCTACCCCCACCCAGTGCCCCTGGTTGTCTATTCCAAGTTCTGGCATCACCAAACAAAGCCCTATCACAGGAATTCTCTGTGTTTGTCAAGTGCTGTGTGATGTTGTAGCGATCCAAATTGGCCACCAGAGATACCAGTCATGCTCTCCCATTCTCTCCCTATCCATCTTCTGACTGGCTTGAATTAATACAGTGTTTGTTTTCCTGACTCAGTCTCACTGTAGCGATCCCAATTGCCCAGCAGAGAGGCCAAGCATGCTCTCTCATTCCCTCCCTTTCCCCCTCCTTTCTGGCTTGAATTGATACACAGTTTATTTTGTCTGACAACCTCACTGCAGCAGGCACTGTCAGGGAAAACATAAAACAAAATTTAAATTCTGTTTGTGTTTTCTGTTTACTTTAAACAAAATTACAAAATTTCATTTGAGTTAAACAGAAAACATAAATGAAATGCACACCCCTAGGAAAAGACAACCTAGAATAACAAATTTGGACACACATACCGAACAAAGGAAGTGATCCCAGCAGCATCCATAGTAACAACCAAGTGGGAGGGGGGGTGATGCCAAAGGGGTGGTAAATACCCAGGACATGGTTATGCTAATTGTTCAGCTATGAAGGAAATACGTCAATGGTATAAAAAGAAAGGTCACTATGCTATAGCTGGTCACTCAGTATCAGAAGTCCATGAAGTCATAGAATAAGACTCAGTAGAAGAAATTGTGCGATTAGAAGAACTAACAGAGTCCTCTTCAGACTCAGGATTCTAGATGACAGAAATAGAACTCAGTGGACAGTCAATCCCATTTAAAACTGAAGCACAAGTTTCAACTAACCTGATACTTACTACAGCCAACATAGACATGGGATCCTCAGTCCTCCTCCTACTAAAAGGCTATGAGGACCAGGAGATACTACACTCGAGATATTGGGATCTTTCACTGCAAAAATGACACTCCAGCAGAGAAGTGTAGAACAAGGGGACTATATGATCTGTAACCTTGCTGTACTCTTACTTGGCTTACAGACCATACAGGCATTACAACTTATCCATTGACTGGATGAAATAGTGGACCAAAAATCTTTGGTGCAATACTACAGGGCACAATAACTATCTGTCTTTACAGATCTTGGCAAGACGTCAAGATATTAGATACAGTTAAAAGCTAATGCAGTTCCATATGCATTAACCACGCCAAGGCGTGTACCTTGCCCACTAATGGACAAAGTAAAAGAAGAACTAATAATAATGGAAAAGATGGGGGTTGTTACAAAGACTGAAGAACCTTCTGCTTGGTGTGCTGGGATGGTTGTGGTGCCAAACCCCAGTGGCAAAATTAGGATCTGTGTTGACCTGATACAGTTCAATATGTCTATATTGACCTGATACAGTTCAATATGTCTGCCGAGAAAGACACATCTTTCCTTCAGTGAAACATACCTTGGCTCAACTTGTAGGAGCTAATGTCTTTACAAAATTGGATGCTAGGGCAGGATTCTGGCAGATTCCCCTAGCTGCCAAATCATTGAAACTAACAACGTTTATTACCTCATTTTGATGATATTGATTTAAACGATTGCCTTTCAGGACCTCATCAGCTCCTGAATTCTTTCAGCTTTGGATGTCACAAGTACTGGATGACCTGGAAGGTGTTCTTTGTCATGCTGATCGCATTTTGGTTTTTGGAACCACCAGGTCACAACATGATGCAAGACTGCATAGAACACTCAGAAAACTCAAAGAAGCTGGCGTTACACTTAATGAAAAGTGCACTTTTGCCAGTTCACAGTGCATGTTTGTGGGACACTGGGTTTATTTATATTTATTTATTTTATGCATTTATTAGTAGCCCCATATGCCTACGGCATCCTGGGGTGATGTACAATTCAATAAAAACATTAATAAAATAAAAACATTTTTAAAAACAACACACAATTTAAAAACCTCAAAACAGGGTTAGGAAAATAAATAAAAATAAAAATAAAGGTAGGGAAGAGCTAAAACCCTAACCTCCCCTGCCCCACTTCCCCAAGGCCTGGGCGAACAGCCAGGTTTTCCAAGCCCACAGGAATGTCAAGAGGCTTGGAGCCAGGTGAGCTTCCTCCAGGAGGGAATTCCAAAGATGCGGCCCGGTCACCAAGAATGCCCTCTCCGTTGTGGCTCTCCACTTAACACGGGGGACCTCCAAGAAGGCACCCCCAGCAGACCGAAGGAGCCGCTCTGGGGCGCAGAGGGCAAGGCAGTTCCTGAGGTACGAGGGGCCCAGACCGTGAAGGGCCTTATAGATCAATACCAATACCTTGAACCTGGCTTGGCACTTTGTTGGCAACCAGTGCAGAGTCCGGAGCACAGGTGTTATATGCTCCCAACGAGCCGTCCCCATCAGGAGCCGGGCCACCGCATTCTGCACTAGCTGCAGCCTCCAGACCAGGAACAAGGGCAGCCCCACGTAGAGCACATTACAGTAGTCCAGCCTTGAGGTGATGAAGGCATGGATGAGGGAGGCCAGGTCCGGCCCGGAGACATATGGACGCAGCCTCCGCACTAGATACAACGGACAGAAGGTGGCCTTCACCACCACCTCCGCCTGTCGATCCAGGCAGAGAGCTGAGTCCAACACCACCCCTAGACTCTGAACCTGCTGAGCTATAGGAGGGTGAACCCCCCCAATCAGGGGGGTCGACACCTCCCTCGCCCTCCCCACCACCATCACCTCCATCTTATCGGGGTTGAGCTTCAGTCTGCTCTGCCACATCAACTCCGCCACGGCCTCCAGACACTGGGATAGCAACGAGACAGCAGGGTCTGGGTCAGCTGAAAAAGAGAGGTACAGCTGAGTATCATCAGCATATTGGTGACATCGCACCCCGAACCCTCTCATGACCTCCCCCAAGGGCTGCATATATACATTAAATAATAGTGGAGACAGGATGGAACCCTGCGGAATGCCGCAGGACATGTTGCAAGGGCAAGATGTTTCAGCTCCCAACACTACCCGCTGGCTTCTCCCCACAAGGAATGAGTGGAACCATTCAAGAACAGTCCCGTCCAGACCCCCCAGGTCACGCAGCAGTCTCAACAGCAGCCCATGGTCCACGGTATCAAAAGCGGCCGAGAGATCTAGCAGGATAAGAAATGTAGAACATCCTGTGTCCATCTCCCGGCAGAGATCATCGACCAAGGCCACCAACGCTGTCTCAGTGCCATAGCTGGGATGGAACCCTGATTGAAAAGGGTCTAGGAAACCGATGCTGTCCAGATGCGCCTGGAGCTGGATCGCCACCGCCCGCTCAATAAACTTCCCTAAAAAGGGAAGGTTAGAGACAGGTTGGTAGCTGGCGAGTGCGTCCACATCCAATGATGGTTTCTTCAGCAGGGGGCGCACCATAGCCTCCTTGAGGCAGGGCGACAACCTCCCCTGTTGTAAGGATGCGTTAACCACTCTTGCCAGCACCATCCCCAATGTCTCACTGCAGGCTTTCACCAACCAGGATGGGCAATGATCGAGTTCACAACTGGTGACTCTCACAGACCCCAGAGCATCCACCGCATCGACCGGCGTCACTTCCTGAAACTCTCCCCACAAAGTTGGACCAGACTTTGTGACCTCGCGCTCTCCATCTACTGCCCCCAACCCGGTGTCAGTCACTGAATTCGAGCGATCTTGTCTGCAAAGTAGGTGACAAACACCTCACAGTGGGCCTTGGACAAGTCCCTGTCCAGGTGGAGGGAGGCCGGACTGACCAGCCCCTGCACCACCCGAAACAGCTCTGCCGGGCATGGCTTTGCAGATGCTATGAGGGTTACAGCACAAGGAATCCTGCCAGGCCCAGCAAAGATAGCAGCAATCTGGGGTTATCAGAGCCCAAGAATATCCCAGGATTATGCTGATTTACAGGAATGGTCACCCATTTGGGCTGGTTTGTGCTAAATCTGGCAACAATAGTGTAGCAGATTGCAGATTAGCTCATCCAGAAAAGCAACTAGCTACACAGAGAGGGAAGCTGGGGAGAACAGACAGGAAGAGGAACGAGCTTTGAGCTGGGTGTGGGCAGCTCAACCCAGCTATAAAGCTGAGCCACCAAGAGAAGGGGTCATTTAGTTGCTGGTCTCAGAAGGAACAGGAGCTCCAGCCCTGGCTGGGAACTTAAAGCCCTAAGTTGAGAAAGGCTGCTGCAAGGTTTGGCTTGGATAGCACCTAGGAGGGAGAGAGCCTCCAAACCCTTCAGCAGCTGCTAAACGCAGCAGCACTAAAGGAATAAAGCAAGGTGGGAACTTTATTTATTAAAGTCTAGCTGTGCTAAGCCATGTGAAGAAGTCAGATGCTATGTACTGACCTGCAGGCAATGAATTTGGTCAGAAGCTGAACTCCCTAGCTGGAAAGGACTTTGGGGATACTGTGTTTGGCTAAGCTAAATGCTTAAGAGCCTCTTTATGCATTTAGCTGTATTCCGAGGACTGTGAGACTGAACTAAACTTAATAAAACACTCTTTGCGTTAATTCCCAGAACAGCGTGTTAATTTGGGCCTCAATCCTGCATCAGCTTCCACACTGCACTGTGAAGCTGCTACAAATAGCAAAGCCTTTAAGAGACCTTTTAAGTGCCAAGAACCCATGCCTTTGGGGTCCACTACAATAATTGGCCTTTAATGAGATCAGATCAATATTTAGTTCATTCCTGGTACTAGCCCAATATGACACAGCTTGAGAAACACGTGTTGCAGTGGATGCTTCTCCTAGGGACTTGGAAGAGTCTTACAGAAACATCAACAGTCTGACCATTGGGCCCCTATTGCACTTGTATCAAGAGCACTTTCCCCACCTGAAACCTGATACATGCAAATAGAAAAAGAAATGCTAGCAGCAACAAGGACATGTGAGTGACTCAGAACTTTCCTTATAGGCGTGAAATTTACTTTGCACACAGACCAAAATCCACTCATGTCTTTGTTAGGAGAAAAACATGTAACCCCTCCTCTCAGAAGATAAACAAATAACATGGTCTTCTAATTCCTTGAAAAGTTTTCAGCTTTGTCCCGAGAAAGGGGGATGTAGTAGTAAGGGTTAACTCCCTTACTGAGGGCTGAGATGATGTAATCAGGAAGACAGTGGCCATTTTGTATGTGCATTGGCAGTTGAAATAAAACCCTTGTGGGAGCAAGAAGTTTGCCTGCCTGTTCTGGAGCTGGGTGATATCACACTTTTTATGTGATTTCCAGTTTCTGAACCTTTATCGTATGCTGCAGTCATGTTTTCAAGCTTTTTGTTCTTAGCCATTAAAGCCAGAAACTTACCTTTTACCAAAAAACTACATGTCAGGTCTGCATGGAATGAAATGACCTTGGGAGCTGTGACTTTAAGATAATCATCAACTACCTTGAAGCTTTGATAAAAATCATGAGACGTTGAAGCACTGAATCTGAATAAGTGTTCAGACAAAATGTTAAGGGAACAGGACAAGAGGCCAGCGAGGTAAAAATACTAGAGCTGAAGCTTAGTCCTTGGTTTTACTTGGTATTTACTAAGGATTGTGGTGCTTGACTCTATTTTATCAAGTACCGAGAAACCAAGTAATGGTCATGGTACTTGGTTTCTTGGTAGTTCCTCGATCGAGCAATTAGGTGTGGTGGGTAGGAAGGGGCTAGGTGTGAGTTCCCTAATGTGCCAGGCAGGTGAGGTGGTGTCAGCCACTGCAGCTGCTTCACGGGGCAGCGGCCGCCCCAAAAGCAAAAGACCCCTGCTCCCCTTGTGGCAATAGAATATAGTGTTATTGATATCTTATGTTCTCCTGGCCTGGACAAAGGAAGCCAGACCTAACTTCGGTCAAGCAAAGGCAAAGAGCAAAGAGAGGGTCCAGAACAGCCAGCAGGCCTGAGATTGTGATGGAATTCAAGCTGAGATGACTCAACATGTGGATAAGGCCCCATCAGCATACTAACAAAGGCATAGCCAGACAAGTATCTTCTCCTGGCACCGCCACACATGCTTAACAAAGCCTCCTGCTGAACAACTGGAGTTGACAAATGAAACCCATTGTGAACAGATAAGTGGGACATTTGCAACTCTGCTACTGACTTCCAGGCCAGGAAAAGAACAGTCAAGGAAAGATAAGGATGTTAATATGCTCAGGGCCCTCCTGCCCAGGAAGACGCTCTTCTGATATGCTAAAGAACTGTGTGATGTCACCATGACATGGCATCTGGCTATTACTGACCTGTACCTCAGAACTGTATAAGAGAACCTGGTCATACAACATGACTTTGGGTGAAGGCTAGTGGTCACCAGTTGGTGAATCACGTGGTTTCACTCCCTTCCAGACCTTGCACACACGGATCACAACTTGTCTTCGCTCGCCAGCAGCTCTACTCTCCAGCACCAAAGGGCCCTCTCTCAGTCTTTTCCCTGAATCAGCCTGCGTGCTTCCAGGATTTGGCCAGTCACAGGACACGTAAGATATCTTTATCTGGGGACTATCTGTATAATACTGTGTGTGTAGTATAATCCTGCCAAGAATAGAAAACCAAGGTGTGCCGTTCCAATAAAGTTTTGTTTTGTACCACATTGGAGTGGTGTTTTATGACGATCTCGATCCCAATAATTTATTAGTAACATTTGGTGGAGAATGTCGGGGAAGGGAAACTGAGGCAGAGTTGCTAATTGTCAGGTCCAAAGGGAAAATTTGAAGAACTCTGACTCTCAGGGACCCTTTTGTCGTCGTTTTAAGGTTCACGGGCACTGCTGGTTCAGTGTTTAAGCGTGTTGTATTTTTGGAGACATACCTGGTTTCTAGATCTTTGCATTATTATATTTATCGCTCTATATATTGATATCTATGGCTTGGTTCAGAAAGAAATGTACTGGAGGGGTCCCCTCAGAAGGGTGGGAGAAAGTTCAGAAACTGCCAGCTATCTCACAAACTGTTGCAGAGAGTGGTATTTGCCCATGGGTGAAAGATGCATTGTGCTCCCCAGTTACACAGGAACAGCTCTGTGACATGTGGGAAAAATTTTTGCTGTTGTACAAACCTAAATCTAAAGATAAATTCTCAGCCTTGTTGTGGCTTTTTAAACTAGCTATTGAAAAGTTACAAAAAGAATGCTCTGATTTAAGAGAAGAAAACAAATCAATAGAGGCTGAGAATGGTCACTTGAAACACAAATTGACAGAAGGTCAAAACTGGAAAAACGAGACAACAGCCAAAAATCTCCTGCAAGTCCATCAGCTGACCAGACTTGAAAATCATAATAGCCAGTTACAGCTTGAGAGACAGACACAGGCAGACATGATTTCACGTCTTCAAACACGCTTGCAAGAAAGTCAAGCTGCCACTAGGGCTGTCATGCAAAGATTAAGAGAAATAAAAATGGGGGAGGGAAATTCAAATCATTCTGCTTGTGAAGCTAAAATCTCAGCTCTCACTAAACAATTGGAAACCAGAAAAGGTCTCATAGCTGCAGTCCAGTCCAAACCAATACACTTATGCAGGTCTATTGACCCAGATGAAACCCCAACTTCTGAGGAAGAAGATCTGGTGGATGAGATATGCACACAAAATATTCCCCAAGAAATAGCGAATGCCCCACCTATCCCTGAACCCCCTGACAAGATTGCAGTAATAACCACCCAAACCAGAGTTAAACAGAAGGGGGAGGAAGAACAGACCACCACTACCACTATAGACACACCTATGTCACAAGCAGAAATTAAAGCTGCTGCTGGCACTCTGGGACCCCTGAATAAAAAAACTCTTTTAGATTGGTTTGCAAAAGCAGCCCAATATAATATGTGGACTGCCACAGATCTTAAAGTAATTGCTATGGCTGCAGCGGATGCTAATATCTGGCCAGACATCAACCAAGCTTTTGCCAAAGGTAATGAGTCAAAATTAACCCTTAATCAGGTAATTAGAAATATTGTCAAAGAGTTTCACACTGCAAGAGGTGCAGCCCAGCGTTACCATACTGACACACAAACCCCAGGGGAATCTGTAAGAAAATATGTGCTTAGACACCAGCTCCTAGCTATTGCTGCTGATCTAATAGATGAAGACGGGGTTTTCCAAATTAAGGATTTAAATTGGGACCAAAAATGGTTTATGCAGAGTGTGTATGATGGGCTAAGTCTACACACCCAAATGGCCATGGGGACACCTGATTTTGATCATGAAGAATGGAAACTAGAGGAATTAATTAATAAAGCTAGGTTAGCTGAGTCTTTAGCTGAAAGGTGGCAGGAACAAAACACCAAAAGTAAAAATTCCTCCAAAGCCTCCCCGGAGTATAGACAGGCTCTCTCCTACACAAATACAGGAATGCCCCCCAATTATGCTCACGATCACACAGCAGGGAAATGTTCCCCATGCCAGCCCAGGGACTTTTATCCCTTCCCCTGGGATGTCCAGGCTCCTGTAGGGTCCCCCAGGAGTCCCCCTCCATGGCCAGGTTTCCAGGACAGGGCTTGGAGTGAAATTCTGACATTCACTAACTTGTTTTGGGGAATGTATTTCACCCATCTCTCCATGTGGCTCCCCCATTCTGCCCTAACCAGCAACAGTGGTCCCTGGCCCCTACAAGCGTAATCCAGCCTGAAGCAAGCCCCCCCTTTTGTGTGTTTGTGTGTTAAGGAGGGAAATACAGAACAGTGTTGTTGGAAATGTAGTAGGTATAAGGAAAAGATTTTAAGGATGGTTCTTGAAGGATAGGATGAACACTGGCTAAATGGGCATGGTGTAGCATCCATGCAAGGAGGAATTACATGTAAGTTGGAAAGAAGGCTAGAGAAAGTGTTTAAAAAGGGTAACAAAGATTGCTTTTATTGTTGTGATTGGTAGGGTTGTCTTTTAGGTAGTCTGTTTAGGTGTTCTGTTAAAAATAGGGCCTCATCTACACTGTTTTTGCCAGCAAGGGCTAAAACTGTCTGTAAGGAGGAATAAAAGCAGCAGTCTCAAAAATCCTGCCATTTACCATGCTTCTGTGCTGATATGAGTAATTTGTGTGTGCTTGACTATGTGGGATGTATGAGATAGGGTGTATGTATATTTGTATGCTCGAGGAGATCCCCATGCGGGTATGTGTGTGCGTGACTTTGCCTGAGGTCCCTGAGATAGGGGTGTGTGACAAAAATTTGTGTGAGCACATGTGCAAGTGTAATTAATGTTTTATTGAAAGCTTGTGTAAGTGGGTGCGCCTGCTATGTATGTATGTTTGAGGATTCCTACAAATCAGTGCTGGAGCAGGCAGCCATTATGCATGGGTTGTCTACAAAAGTAATACTGTTCGTGCTCTTACAGTATTAAAAGGGGGGAGGATTTATATAATTCCAATGATTAGTTTTATGAATTAACTATGGGAGTCACCCAATGTGCATAAACAAATTAATTGCTCAGGAAATTAATTAGGCCTTGCAGAGGTCAGATCTCTTTATTTCTTACAGTAGCAAGGAGGAGGACTTGGAAGACAACAAACTAAGGAACCAACCAGAGTTTTTATTTTATTTCATTTATGTGCGTGTGTGTTATGCCATGGCTGTTTGTCACTCAGTGTTGTATGTCTTTCTATGTGATGTCACTAAACCTTCAGTTAATTTCTTCACCACCACTTGTTTATCTATGCTTTGTAGTTTGTTTTTTTTTTTTTACAATTTTTCTCTTAACCATCCTCTGACCCTGTCCAATGACAATATCAGCAAACATCACCCCCAATGTTCTCCTTTTGTATCACCACTTTTTCAGGCTTGGATACACTCCCTATAGACTCAGTCCACAACCTCTCACAGGGACTGAAACAAATTGGGGTAACCCTTCCAGACTGGAATCAAATTATGTTACAAGGAATTATAGCCTCAGAAGCAGCTCTCAACTTGTTAGGAATACCAAATTTTCTGTTCTTGGTACTCAGTGGCAGGAAAAGATCTCTCATTATGCTGGACAATATACTTGGCAGCCTCCACATGGAACCCATGCACCCTCATCTGTGGGCAGTGTCCTCAATCAAAGAAAATCTTAACACTAATTGGATTAAGGTAATCGCATAATATCTCCATGCACCAAGGAGATATTATTCTTACCATACAAACTGTAACCCCCAAAGGAAGTCATTTTGGGGCATGTGCCATACAGGCACAGCAAATTTTCAATTTGGAAGAACAATGTGCAACTTAGAAGGCTGCTATGTACTATTACTGCCCAAGCCATATCACCAGTGCTATTACAATAACAGAACATATTCCTGTATGATTTCCCCCATAAGCAACCAATGACCCACAAGTATACACTTTAGGAAATAAATGTTTTTATGTAACAGCATCCCCTGGAATTCCCGTATGTTATAATGAATTATTTGTGCACACTACCCCGGACACTGGATTCATGTTCACGTGTAATGTAACTAAAAAGTATAATAATTATTAGTCTTGGATGTTGGGCCAAACACGCAATGGCTATGCTTCCACAAAGAGCAATCTATGACTTCCAACCTTAAGTAGATATAGTAATTATTTGTGATGGGTTTTATTTAATTTATTTGTCTGTTTCATGGTTTACTGTGTTTTGGGGCTTGTTCTTGCACCTCATCCTTGTTTTAGTTTAATAAGTTGTGAAATGCAGTATGTGATTTTTGAAGCATTGCTCTGACCCCTGTCAGCCACCCTTTCTGGTTCCCAGAAAGGAACTGCATTGTTCAGTTGGTAAAAACGCGTCAGATGGGCTTGACCATGCTCATATTGATGTTAAGACAGGTACAGCCAGGAAAGTTTTAGTATGGCACACTATCCCTTTCCCTCAACCAATGTCCCAATGTTGTTTTAATCAATAGACTGTGTTTTAATCATTGGTATAGTTATTTGTTATAGTATTAATGATCTTAGGCAGAATAATTTATAACACAATGGTTTTAGTTTAAACAATTATAACAGCTTTGCAAGTGGGGTAGCGCCCCCTGCTGCGCAAAGTCCATGCCAAAAATGGTGTTCACCTCATCCTGTACTTTCAGTGCACGGTCAGTACTGAATGATGTGACCCAATCACACCGCCATGAAACACCCTTTTGGCAAAGAAGTGATGGTAAAGATCACTTCCAACGAGGGTTAAGTGCTGGTAACCTCTGACCCCGCCCACACACTCATGAACCAAAGCTGTATCAAACATTCTCTGTTACAATACCAATTTTATGTCATGATTTCCATTTCTCACCATTATTCAAATAATCATGTTGTCTTTTCTATTGAACCACCTCATGTAATCTACACATCAATTTTTCTAGACTTGGCAGTTGTTTTGTAATTTTTTTATGATACGGTTTTAACCGTATCACAGGGCGGAATATGGCAATAGAATATAGTGTTATTGATATCTTATGTTCTCCTGGCCTGGACAAAGGAAGCCAGACCTAACTTCGGTCAAGCAAAGGCAAAGAGCAGAGAGATGGTCCAGAACAGCCAGCAGGCCTGAGATTGTGATGGAATTCAAGCTGAGATGACTCAACATGTGGATAAGGCCCCATCAGCATACTAACAAAGGCATAGCCAGACAAGTATCTTCTCCTGGCACCGCCACACATGCTTAACAAAGTCTCCTGCTGAACAACTGGAGTTGACAAATGAAACCCATTGTGAACAGATAAGTGGGACATTTGCAACTCTGCTACTGACTTCCAGGCAGGAAAAGAACAATCAAGGAAAGATACAGATGTTAATATGCTAAGGGCCCTTCCTCCCAGGAAGACGTTCTTCTGATATGCTAAAGAACTGTGTGATGTCACCATGACATGGCATCTGGCTATTACTGACCTGTACCTCAGAACTGTATAAAAGAACCTGGTCATACAACATGACTTTGGGTGAAGGCTAGTGGTCACCAGTTGGTGAATCACGTGGTTTCACTCCCTTCCAGACCTTGCACACACGGATCACAACTTGTCTTCGCTCGCCAGCAGCTCTACTCTCCAGCACCAAAGGGCCCTCTCTCAGTCTTTTCCCTGAATCAGCCTGCGTGCTTCCAGGATTTGGCCAGTCACAGGACACGTAAGATATCTTTATCTGGGGACTATCTGTATAATACTGTGTGTGTAGTATAATCCTGCCAAGAATAGAAAACCAAGGTGTGCCGTTCCAATAAAGTTTTGGTTTTTGTACCACATTGGAGTGGTGTCTTATGACGATCTCGATCCCAATAATTTATTAGTAACACCCTTACCCGCAGCAGCAACCCGACACCGTTCCCGACCAAGCCGCCCCCGGCCGGAGACCCTGAGGGCGAAAGCAGCATGGCAAAGAGCTCCGGAACCGCCCGGGACGCTACGGAGCCCTGCCCCCCGTTGCGGCGTTCCGCGCGCCTCCAGGCACGCACGGGGGGCAGAGCCAACACTATAATGGCCGGCGCTGCAAGAGTAGCAGTGCCGGTGAACAGAGCTTCAAACCCTGGAGAGACTGGCCCCTTCCTGAGCTAAGTGTTGAACTTGACTGCCCCTTTGACGTGGATTATTGTGCGTGTTGTTGCTCCCTTTCCCTAATCCCTTCCTGAATCTTGTTGCATTGTGTGTCTCAGTCCTTCCTGGTATATTTGTGTGTGTTAGAACTCCCTGCTCCCCCTGATCCCTGTTGCTGAGTGGGTGACCGAGAGCCGGCGGGCTCGTGTGGTTGGGTTCCCTCCTCCTTCCTGGGCCCATCCCTGCCTTCCCCCCTCTGAGTGTGTAAGTCCCGTGAACTGCTCCTGTGAAACCCTGGTCCCCATCCCTGTGGACCCTGCACCCCCCTCATATACCTTCCCCGCCTCTCCCCTACCGAGTGAGAGCCGAATGTCTGAGCCCCTTTCTCCGTCCCACAGCTCTGTGCCCTATGATGATAGGGGTCCACGTTCAGAGTGCGTAAGCACACGAACAGACCCAAATACTATCCTGACGGGCTTCTTTTTCCTGCAACCCGCAAGCAGAGTCCCCTGGTGTGTGAGAGATGTGAGTGGGTGGCGCCTTTCCCCCTTCCTACCCCTCCCCACTGACAGATTCACCAGCCCGAGCGCCACTTCCGCTAGTTTCAGTATGGACGTTGCCTAAGAAATAGGGAAGCTGGTGCATGCGGTGCAGACCTTGGCCATGCAGATCAAGGATCTGCAGGAGCAACATACTGACTTGGCAGCGGCTGTAGCCCAGCAGCAGTCTGCGGTTCCCCCCGTGGCCGTCCTGATGGCACCCCGGGACCCCCCCGCCTGTGGCGGGGGGGCGGAGGAGGCAGCAGCAATTGCACTGCCTCCCCCGCTGGCACCGGTTCTTCTGGTAACCCGGCGTGAACCCCGGGGACCCCAGATAGATACCTTTCTGGGGGAACGGAGAACCTGCTGAGAATTTTTTACTCTCTGTGAACTTACTTTCACCACCCAGCCTGCCACTTATGATACTCAAGCCCTTAAGGTTGCATTTGTGATCGGGAACCTAGGAGGGGTGGCCCTAGAGTGGGCCACTAATCTATTAGCCAGCAAGAGCCCCCTTTTGACCGACTACGAGGGGTTCATATGGGAATTCTGGTTTCTCTTCAACCACCCTCACCATCGCTGGGATGCGGAGGCCTCAATACTTTTGTTACGACAAGGCCGTATGCCCCTCCTTGAGTACATTACATTGTTCCAGCAGTCAGCTCTGGAGCTGCAATGGTCAGAGGATGCCCTTTGGGCCCACTTTCGGAAGGGGCTAGCCGACAAACTAAAGGATCAGTTGGCCTACGTCGCCCTTACGGACACCTGGGCTGGGGTAACCGCCCTGGCGCTCCAGATCGATGCACGGCTGGCAGAGAGGCAAAAGGAGAGGCGACAGGACAGTAGAGCGTTCCCGGTCCGGTCAGTACCCGTCTCATTTCCTACTCCTACTGCAAGTGGGCCGTCCCAACCAGACCCGGAACCTGTGCAGCTGGGGGCTTCGCAGGGCCCCCTTACTGTCGAGGAACGAGATTGGTTCCGGCGTTCCCGGGCATGTTTCTATTGTGGCCAATCGGACCACTTTGTCCATGAATGCCCCGCACTACCGCCTTCCCGACGTCAGCAGGGAAATGCCAAGGCCCGGGACGAGCAGGGGACCGCCCGACCATAAAGATCGCCCCTTCACTTACGCCGCAGAATCCTCAGCAGCTACGGGTGCCTGTCACTCTGTCCCTCGCCCCACGGCGCTCCCTAGTGGTATGGGCCTTATTGGATACCGGAACATCTGCGAATTTTATAGATGCAACTCTAGTGCATCATCATGTGGTGCCAACGTGCACTAAAGAGCACCCTGAAGCAGTCCATACTATCGACGGGTCACCCCTCATCTCGGGCCCAGTGGTCCAACAGACCACCCCCTTGTCCTGCTCTATAGGGAACCATCAGGAACTCCTCGTCTTTGATGTGGTTTGCACTCCCCTCTTCCTTATCGTGTTGGGTCTCCCGTGGCTGACGCTACACGAACCCCTGATTCAGTGGGCACAATGACGGCTGTGTTTTTCCTCCCCCTATTGCGCCCTGAACTGCCTAACTCCTGTTCCCTCAAGTCCGGCCCCTAGGACAGTCGATTTGGCAGGTGAAAAACCTCTGCTGCCCCTTCTCAAGGAATATCAGGAATTTCATGATGTGTTCAGCAAGGCTCGGGCGGCACAGTTACCCCCGCACCGCCCGTACGACTGCCCCATCGAGTTACTCCCGGGCACGGAGCCCCCCTTTGGTCGTATCTATGCCCTTTCAAAACCTGAACTCACTGAACTCCGGGCCTATCTTGAGGAGGCCCTCCACAATGGCTTCATCTGGCATTCAACCTCGCCAGCGGGGGCCCCTATCTTTTTCGTGCCAAAAAAGGATGGGGGACTGAGACCCTGCATAGATTATCAGGGGCTGAACAGTGTAACAGTCAAGAATCGCTACCCCCTACCCCTAATTCCAGAGTTGCTAAACCGGCTCCAAGGGGCTCGGTTATTCACGAAACTGGATCTCCGAGGAGCCTACAACTTACTACGCATTCATCACGGGGACGAGTGGAAGACGGCCTTTCGTACCCACTATGGGCACTTCGAGTATTTGGTAATGCCGTTTGGATTGGCAAATGCCCCCGCTGCATTCCAGCACCTTATTAACGATATCTTATGAGACATTCTGGACACCTTTGTAATAGCTTACTTGGATGACATTTTGATATTTTCCACTTCATACGAGCAACATGTAAGTCATGTGCGACAAGTCCTGCAATGACTACAAAAACACCACCTGTATTGCAAGCAAGAAAAATGTGCATTTCATCTGACCAGCATTGAATTCTTGGGATTTGTGATTAGCCCCGCTGGAATCCATATGGACCAGAAGAAAATTCTGACCATTCAACAATGGCCCTCCCCGAAGTCAGTCAAGGCCCTACAGCGATTTCTCGGTAGTATTAACTACTACCAGCAATACGTTCCCCATTACTCCGAAGTCACAACTTCCTTAACACAACTCCTCAAGAAGAATCGCCCCTACGTGTGGGGATCAGAGCAGGAATACAGTTTCCACTTTTTAAAGGAGGCCTTCACAAAGGCACCTCTCCTTCAGCACCCCGGCTTCTCCAAGCCCTTCTACGTGGAGGCCGATGCATCCAGCCTTGCCGCTGGAGCAGTTTTGCTGCAACAAGCAGCCGAGGGGAAAACCCTACCATGTGCTTACTACTCTAGACAACTTTCCTCCACCGAAAAAAATTACACCATTCTCGACCAAGAACTGCTAGCCATTAAGGCCACCTTTGAAACTTGGCGGCACTATCTAGAAGGGGCGTCGCATCACATCACAGTTACCATGGACCACAAGAATTTAACCTTCCTCCAAACGGCCCAGATCACCAATCACCGACATGCCCATTGGACCCTGTTTTTCTGCCGGTTCTCATTCACCATTCAATATCGCCCCGGAAAAATGAACTTACTGGCCGATGCCCTTTCCCGGTATCATGAAGGAAGGGAAATGGGGAACCCCTTACACGAGCCTATCCTAGAGCAGCGAGTGTTTGCCGCCACCATCCCATCCCTGGCCCAGCTACGTCAAGCCTCTACGCAAGAACTGGCATCAGCTACCGACGCGACATATACGCAGGAAGATGGGTTACTAAAAAGGGAACACCAGGTGGTGGTGCCCCCATCCTGTCAATCACAGATGTTATGGGCCCACCACGATGCACCCCTAGTAGGACATCCTGGCACAGCTCGAACCTTGGCCCTCCTTCAGCGCCAGTACTGGTGGCCCTCCATGACCAAAGATGTTCAGCAATATGTGCAGGCTTGTGCAACATGCGCACGTACAAAAGTCCCGAGAAAAGCTCCAGCAGGCCTCCTGCAACTTTCCCCTACGCCTTCGGGTCCCTGGAGAACTATCGGTCTCGACTTCATCGTGGAATTACCCCCGTCGCGGGGATACAACACGGTGTTCATTATAGTAGATCATTTCTCAAAATTAGCCCATTTTGTGGTGTGTAAAGGGCTACCAACTGCATATCGCACAGCACTCTTGTTTATACGACATGTCGTTAAACTCCACAGATGGCCAGCAGAAATTTTAAGCGACCGAGGAACGCAGTTCGTGTCGCACTTCTGGACCGCTCTATTCAAAACATTGCAAATCCAATTGAAACCCACCACCGCATACCATCCACAGGCGAATGGGCAAGTGGAGAGAGTGAATCAAAATCTGGAACAGTATCTCTGATGTTACATCGACTACCTCCAAGATGACTGGTACGCCTGGTTGCCATTAGCAGAGTTCGCATACAATAATGCACCAAATGCCTCTTTGGGAAACTCCCCCTTTTTTATTACTTATGGTTACCATCCCCAAATGACCTTTCCCATTCTCCCCTTGCTGACGGTACCAGCAGCAGGAACCTTAACACAACAATTACAACAGGTACATTCCCTTGCAAAGACCACATTAACAAAAGCCCGACAGCAGTATAAAGTCTATGCAGATCACCATCATAGACGAGCACCTCATTTTCAACCTGGGGAAATGGTATGGCTCAACCGTCAGCATTACCCCTCTAAGTGGCCTTCCACGAAGCTCGACCACAAGTACATCGGGCCTTTTCCAATTCTCCGACACGTGAATGCTGTTACCTATACCCTCCAACTACCTCCTCAACTGCATATACACCCCACCTTTCATGTGTCCCTCCTGAAACCAGTAACCACACCCATCGTGCCCATCTCGTCGAATGACGATGTGGACCTTGACACAGGCACGACAGGACCCAACTATGAAGTACGTGCTATCCTAGACGCCAAGATGTATCGGGGTTGTTTGCACTACCTCATCGACTGGCTGGGATTCGGTCCCGAGGAGCTGTCCTAGGAACCAGCGGCGAACCTTAACACCCCCCACCTGGTCCGCCTTTTTCACCATCGACACCCCGACAAGCCCCATTCGGAGTTCTGACGGGGGGGGGCCTTCGCGGGGGGGGTACTGTCAGCCACCACAGCCGCTTCACGGCGCGGCGGCCGCCCCAGAAGCAAGAGACCCCCGCTCCCCTTACCCGCAGCAGCAACCCGACACCGTTCCCGACCAAGCCGCCCCCGGCCGGAGGCCCCGAGGGCGAAAGCAGCATGGAAAAAAGCTCCGGGACTGCCTGGGACGCTACGGAGCCCCACCCCCTGTTGCGGCATTCCGCGTGCCTCCAGGCACACATGGGGGGTGGAGCCAACACTATAATGGCCGGCGCTGCAAGAGTAGCAGCGCCGGTGAACAGAGCTTCAAACCCTGGAGAGACTGGTCCCCTCCTGAGCTAAGTGTTGAACTTGACTGCCCCTTTGACGTGGATTATTGTGCGTGTTGTTGCTCCCTCTCCCTAATCCCTTCCTGAATCTTGTTGCATTGTGTGTCTCAGTCCTTCCTGGTATATTTGTGTGTGTTAGAACTCCCTGCTCCCCCTGATCCCTGTTGCTGAGTGGGTGACCGAGAGCCAGCGGGCTCGTGTGGTTGGGTTCCCTCCTCCTTCCTGGGCCCATCCCTGCCTTCCCCCCTCTGAGTGTGTAAGTCCCGTGAACCGCTCCTGTGAAACCCTGGTCCCCATCCCCGTGGACCCTGCACCCCCCTCACATACCTTCCCTGCCTCTCGCCTACTGAGTGAGAGCCGAATGTCTGAGCCCCTTTCACCGTCCCACAGCTCTGTGCCCTATGATGATAGGGGTCCACGTTCAGAGTGCGTAAGCACACGAACAGACCCAAATACTATCCTGACGGGCTTCTTTTCCCCGCAACCCACAAGCAGAGTCCCCTGGTGTGTGAGAGATGTGAGTGGGTGGCGCCTTTCCCCCTTCCTACCCCTCCCCACTGACAGGTGGGCAGGCACAGTGGGAAGGGAGCAGGAGGGGGGGGGATCAGGGGCAGCAAAGGAAATTCACTGAGAGGATGTGGTCCATGGAGTCGAAGTAGAGCTGTCTCGCTGCCTGCCACTGCCAGTGAGATCCCTTCCAGCACTGTGACCGCGGCGAGGTCTCATAGCACTGCACATCTCCCGGCTGCAGGCCAGGAGATCAGGCCACAACATTTTCCCTGGAAACATGCTGGGAAATGTAGTCCAGCATGCTCTCAGAGAGCATTAGAACACATTTCTAATTCTGGGCTAATGATGGGGCTACGTTTTCCAGCATGCTGCCAGAGAAAAGATGGCAGCCTGATCTCCTGGCCTGCAGCCAGGAGATGTGCAGCACTGGGGGAACCTCACCAGGGTCACAGCGCTTTGGGGGGGGGGGGGAGGGAGACGATGTCACCAGTGGTGGCAGCAGGTGGTGAGCCGGCTCCATTGTGACTCCACGGGCCACGTCCTCTCAGTGAGTTTGCTTTGCTGCCCCTGCTCCTCCACTCCTGCTCCCTTCCTTTCCACTGTGCCTGCCCACCCCACCTGCCTGGCACATTAGAGAACTCACACCTACCCCCTTCCTACCCACCACACCTAATTGCTCGATCGAGGAACTACCAAGAAACCAAGTACCATGACCATTACTTGGTTTCTCAGTACTTGATAAAATAGAGTCAAGCACCACAATCCTTAGTAAATACCAAGTAAAACCAAGGACCAAGCTTCAGCTCTAGTATTTTTACCTCGCTGGCCTCCCACCACTAGAATAGAATAGAATTTATTAAAGCGTGACCAGCGGTCATTGCTTAAGACATACATACAAACAAACATACATATACAACCAACCCAATGCCTGCATTTGGGAGGGAAAAAATGTATAATAACCAAATTAAATACAAAAAGAACAGTAGAATGACCGGCTCCTTATATATACGACCATAATATACCCTTGATAACCCTAAAATCAGGCACCCCTCATAACTGGGCACCATATATAAACTACCTAACCTGATGTTATCATATCACTATCCCATTAAAAACTCTGAATCTAAAATCTTTATCACCTCTCCAAATTAATATGAATATTCAAATGAGAAAAAAGGGACCCTATAACTTCTTAGTCAACCCGTGGAGCCTAGCAAAATGGTCCTACAAGAAGGATCAGCGGCCATGAGCTCCTCGAAAATAGATGCCCCTCTAGGGGGAAATTCCTGTCTAATAAGGGCTGTTTTCTTAACTAAGCATGGGCTTGGGACAATAGGGCAATGGGAATAAGTTATAGATGTAAGCCCAGAACCCGCCGCACAATCATCAATAGCCAAACCTCCCGTAGGGCTGGGGGGTTGGATCTCTACAAAACCCCGAAAGCCTGTCTCCACTGGGAACGAACCTATATTATCCCTTGGGGAGACCCTAAATAAAGGAGGAGAAGAAATTGTTAATTGGGCACTGTAGGAAGGAGTTGAAAGAGACCCACCAGGCAAAACTAAATTGGAAGGAGCATCAGAAACTTCTACAATAGCTAACTCCTTGCAGCTATGACCTACCACAGAATTAGCTAAATTGGTCACCCTCCCCCCCAATTCCTGGGTTGAACTAAAGTTACCACCAGAAGAGGGCCGAATATCCAAAAAGGGTTGTGGTAACAGTGGAGAAACCCCTGCTTTGGCATACAAAGTGGCCAAATATACCCTCCATGAGGAAAAAAAATCTGAGTAAGACAGGAGTCTTTCCACTATTACAGTGGTACGAAAGTAAATGACTAACCGTCTAAAGTTGCCTTTTACCGGGAGGTAAAAAAAAGCGGACAATTTGGGAGGGTAGCAGAGCTCAACCCATAATGTCTGCAATATGGTGGACTATTCGGAGTTTGGACTCCCAGGGGGGGTTTAGACCAAATTGAAGTGGGTGAACTGTAAAAACCAGCGCCTCTGGTACTAACTTAAGTTTCCAATCAGCAGCAGACGGTGGATCCACAGGGCACAAGTGACCCAAACCATGCAAGGGGACAGTTTGAGTGACTTGGTCCAAGGTCGACGGGCCAGGCCCTCCCTTAGCTTTGCTAAAGTCACCAATCCATTTTTCTATCCCAACTAGTTGCTGCCAAATAGCCTGGAGCTTGCCATCCAATCTCTTAAATTGTGACATAAATACTGAAAATAGTTCTTCCACCCGTTGAAAATAGGAAGAAACTTGGGCCTCCTGTTGTTTAAAGGGGGCAGAGTTTGATTTAACTGGGGAGCTCAAAAGCTGGATGGGAGAACTTCCCTTATTTACATAGGTATGAACTGCCAACCCCGGTGCCCCTTGCACCCCACTATCTTGTCCTTGGAGAGGGGAAGACAGCAACCCGTGGTTCGAAACTCGAAACTCCGAGCTCCTCTGGCCCCAATTTGGAGAATTGGATATTATAGTTTCTCCTTCCAAGTCAGACTGCAGTGGGCATTGGGAATCAGGATGACCCATACAAGTCTGTGGTGAATGGCTCTTCCCTTCCCGACCTAGCGGCTGTGAAACTAGAGAAAAATGGGGAGGGTTCCGGGCCTTGGCACCCAATGCCTGCCACCTTTCCCCCAGTTCCCTAAAAGCCGCAGCACTGGCTAATAATGAACTGGACGGGATCTGCAAGGGTCAATTGGCGGGCCCGACTTCGGAACCTACAGATTTGACCTCGCAATCCTCCAAGGCACAGGATAAAACAGGAGACTCACAGATTGCAGAGCTAGAAGGTAAATCCTGCTCTGCCCTGGGCAGGCAGTTTGATGGTGGCTGAGAGGGAATCCTCTGCTGGAAACAGTCCTCCAGTTGCATCTACCCAGCACGTGCCCTTGTAATTACCCCCAGTTTCTTCTTCATTTTGCCCTTCTTAGTCATAATAAATCGACCAAATGGTTGATCCTGTATCAAAATCCCTCTGGCAGCAGGGCTCCAAAGACTCTCCCTCCTTTGTTCCCAAGCTACAGCAGCAAGGTATAGCACAATGTTAGAGTGGGGAACTCCAGTCAATGATCATTTACTCAAGCTTTTCCTTGCTCCTAATCGTGGGTTATTACACAAGACTCCGTCCTAGTGCCCAGCCTCCTTTGCCCGCACCTAAGCCCGCGCACAAGGGCGTGCCCTTGTGCACGACACCCTTAGGCGCGTGCCTACAGCACCGCTGTAAGCCCGGTGGTGCTTTTGAAGAGTGCTGTGGATCTTGGCGCCGACGCGGCACTCCCCTGGCTCAGCTGCAGCTGCTATCAGCTGGGCTCCACGTTTCTCTGACCCGTTGCACCCAGGGGCGGGTAATAGGTAGACCAGCTGGGCCAACGGGGGGGCTGGGGAACCCACACCGGGAAAACAGATGGGTGAGCCGCTACAGGTCAGACCCCTCCCGCGTCCCACCACTGAGGAGACTCGTCAAAATACTCAGCTACTCATTATTTTTACTGAGTACCAAATATTTTTCTGAGTACTGAATGGTACAGAATATTCAACAGTATTGCTCAGTAGCTCCCCAAAACTCGGGCTCAGTACTCGGCTACTCAGAAATACTTGTGAATACTTTTTCTTCTACTCTGTTCAGCCCTAGTAACTTAATCAAACCATTTCCCATCAACCCACAGAAAACATTAAATACTATGGGTTCAGTCCTCCACCCACTGAAGTCAATGGCAAAATTCTTCTTGACTTTAATGATGGAGGATTCTCCTGTCCCTCTAGTAAATGTGAATGGCCAATAGAATGTATAGAATCATAGGGCTGGAAGAGAACTCAAGCGTCATCTCATCCAGCCTTTGCATTGAAGTAGGATTCATCATAGCTAAACTGCCCCTACATATGAATACACCAACCGAAGAATGGAGCCTATAATTAAAACTGCCAAGAACACCAGGATATACCAAATTCCTGAAACGTCAGGAGATTAATTAATAAGATAAAACCAGATGACTCAGAAAAGGGAGCCACAGAGGAAGGTAAAAATCTCCTCAGAGTCAATAGCCAAAATGACCTGGAGAAAATTTCCATCATGGCCTTAAAATGGTGATCAGTTAGACCCCGAGCACGAGCAAGTTACAGTTGGCTCACAGATGTCCTGAGAGCACAAAAGAGGACAAAATATGATGGGTAAATTATTTGCTACATATCATTTGTTCACGTCCAGTTATTCCCAAATTAAAATTAAAATGGATTAAAATTCCTGGCAGTCTCTGTAAAGCAAGACCCTACATAGCATGAGTGAAGGTAGCAAGAGCCAACCACTCGTCATTTCTTGCTCCCCCAGATTTTTCTATAGTCGTGAGAAGCAGTCACTACACCTGTAGTTAAGAGAGAGCATTTTGGTTTCTATTGTCATTTCTCTTCTCAGCGTTCTGAAAAAGTCATTTCAACATGACCTTTCTCAGGCTTGGGTTTTGTTTTGTTTTGTTTGTTTTAAAAAGGAGGTCTCATTAAAAAAAAAAAGTTCAGCCTGAGCGTAAAGAAAATGCTTATGGCATTCTGAAATCAATCTTTTAAGAAAAGATTTCTTTTTGTAAAATCTCTTTAGAAATCTTCCTCAACATCTTTATATGGAGAGACGGGCAGAGAGAATGTTGCAATTTGGAGTGCAAATAGATGTGACTGAGAAAAAGGGCTTTTGAATGATCTAGCAAATGCTTGTTTTGGATTTAACTGGATTTGAATTTCTGCACTGTGTTTTCCACAAGGTTCTTGATTATGAAATTTAACACCTACTTTGCTAAGTCTTTTTTTTTTTTTTTTTTTTTTTTTAAGAGATGTTATTTTTGGGGTGGGGTATAGTGGAGTGGGACTTGTAACTTGCAGGGGGTTCAGACTAGGTCAGTGGTTCCCAAACCTTTTGCTTGTGTAATCCCATCTGGAGACATAAATATAATCTTGCAACCCTAGACAGTATCAAATACATACAAAGGTGATCAACTATTAGTTTCCATGGCAACCCCACTTAGAGTCCTGATCCACAGCATGGGCACCTCTGGATTAGATGATGTGGTGGTCCCTTCTGACTTGGATTTCCTATTTCTCTAAGAAGTGAACTTTCTTATTTTTTCCCCTTTATTTGTACAGTTTTAAATTTTTTGGTTTTTTGGTTTTTTTAAAAAACCACCTGCCAAATATATATAAAGTCAGGCAACGTTGAAACTATGGCGTTGTGTCTGACGATAACTCTTTCCACTTGTGGATCATTGCAACAGAGTCTGCAATATAACACAATGATATAGAGTTTATTGGCTAATACAATGCACACATTTTTCTGTAGCCTTTGATATAAATGTATGAACAACCTGTAGCCATAAACCCTGGTCATCTTACTCCAGTGGAGGATGATGCCCTATAGCATTATCTAACAGGACTCTTGTCCGAACTCAGAGAAACCATTTCAGCTTGTTTTAGATCAAGTGCAAGTAAGCTGTGATAATGGGAATTAACCTCCTTTGGCTGGATATTAGAAAGGAGATTTAAAAGGGGAACCTCACACATTGACTAGGGAAGGAAGAAGGTATTGTGAAGGTATTGTGGAGGTGGAGATTCTTCTCTCATGGAAAGACTGACCCTTTGGCACATATAGTGGGCGCCCAGTGCTAACACTCTGGTGAGGTACTGTGTGGGGCGTGTGCTGCATTCTCAGAGATGTCATGTTTCAGAGGAGCCTGTGACATTGTGCCCTATGGTAGTCCAGTTAGAAGATCTCAGGAGACTTCTTCCCTTCACAAGAGAACCTTTAAGACCTGGAGTTGGGTATGAGTCACCACAGTCTACACGAAAAGGCCACCAAGTGTGCCTGCACCAGTGAGAATGGTCTGATGTCTGCGCTCAGAAGCACGAACATGTGAAATAAGGGTCACGTAAGAGGCAATAGGCTTTAAGTGCAAGAACGTAGATTTAGGTGAAGTACTGGCAACAAATTTCCTCACGTTAAAAACATTTGGCTAATTAAAGAACTTTCCAAAGGAGGTAGTGGAATCTCCTTCATTGGAAATTTTAAAGAAGGAGCTGGATAAATACTCAGGGCATGAAATTTCAGATCCAAGTCTAGTAGCCAAAAAAAATTCTTGGTTGCCAAGGGTAAATTAAACTACAAATTTGCATAATTAGCCACCACCTATTTATGCAGATATGTACATTTGCATATTTGTGCATAAATAAGTGTTCCTCATCTGCGCACATACCTTTTAATAGCTACTAAAAACTACTCACACTTAATCATGGATCATCCCCCGCAGGGGTGTGGACAGCGGGGATGGGGGGTGGGGGACAGTAGGGATGGGGGAAACAGGACAGCAGGGATGNAATCATGGATCATCCCCCGCAGGGGTGTGGACAGCGGGGATGGGGGGTGGGGGACAGTAGGGATGGGGGGGTGGGGGAAACAGGCTGGAGACATGCACGCAGGCCAGAGAGGGGCTGGTGACTACGGGTGCCGGCCGGGCACTGGGGGAAGCCTTACCTGTTGGGCTGCTGCTGCGCCTACCTCCTCCTCAGCTCCGCTATCCAACTGGCCACTCCTCTCCCGAGCCGCCTGAGCGGTTCCAGCCGGCCGGGGCACCGCATCATGAGCAGACACAGCTGAGCAGCATTGGGGGGGGGGCTGCAAGTACCGGACTGGGCCCCACAGCGCAGCCTCCTCTCAGGCCAGAGAGGAGGAGGTGCGGTGGGGCCGGGTTGGTACTTGCATCCCTGGCCAGTGCCCAGGCTTCCCCCTCCATGGAGAGAGCCGCGCAGGAGCCCTCCACATGGCAGAGACCCAGAAGTATGGCTATCGCATAGCCATACTTATTTCCGGGTCTCTGCCATGTGGAGGGGGGTGGGGTGGGTCCAGCGTGACGTGAGGCAGGGCGTAAGGAGGCACAGCTGGCAGGGGGACACAGGCAGAGCAGAAGCAGTGCGCTGCCTGTCCCGCTGAGGTTTTTTTAAAAAATTTTTTTTGCCGCAACTTAAAAAAACAAACTCAGTGGAACAGGCAGCTGGCCAGTGGGCACTGAGATCCGGGGCTCCGGGGCAAAGATCCAGGAAGTTAGCCCGGTCAACCCAGCCCTTAAGGGCAGGTCACCAGCCCTCATCTTCTGGTCACCAAAGGCAACTTGGCGACCAGAAATTTCGTGCCCTGTAAATACTTATCAGGGATGATTTAAATATAGTAAATCTTGCCTTGGGGGCAGGGGTTGAATTAGTTGACCCTTAAGGTTGCTTCCATTTGTATGATGATTCCATCTCATGCTCACAACCTTCTCCTGTGTGGAGAAGTGAATGGATGGAATCCACACTTGTCCTTTAGGGCCTTAGAAGTGGTAATCGGGCACAGGGTAGGTACAGGAGGTGGCTAGCCAACACCTTTGAGCCTAGTCTGAGCCAAAGAAAGAATGAGACTCTCTGACACAGTGATTGATTCCCCAATGGAAGCCCAGAGCATCCAGAATTACCTGAAGAATGTACTGTGTGTCTTCTTGCTGGATTGGAAAGACATACTGGGTGGTTTATACTGGAGTTTTGTGAGCTAAATTGACCTGCAACCTGAAGGGTCTGAAGTCATGGTGTCCCAGCTCTCTCAGGAAACAATTAGAACATTACCTTGTTCGTGCTGAGGTGAGGTGGGAATATTTTTTACAATCCCTCACAAAAGAAAACATTTTTTTTTAAATCCCTCACAAGAGAAAACAAAATTTCATAATCAAGAACCTTGTGGAAATCACAGTGGAGAAATTCAAATCCAGTTAAATCCAAAACAAGCATTTGCTAGATTATTCAAAAGCCCTTTTTCTCAGCCATAGGAAAAAGTTTATGGGTTTGTCTGTCACTGAATAGAATGAACTACACAGGGATGGTAGGGTTCACCAGAGGGTGGAGATGGGGTCAGGGAGATGTTCCATAGACACATGTCGAGAAAAGGACTCGCTTGCTTCATGGTGATTTAAAGCACCATACATTATTTTGGAAGGCTTGGGCAGGGTGGAATAGGGACAATTCCACTCCACAAAAAAAGGTGCTCGTTTCCATGCAGGACATAGAGATGGTACCTCCTTCCCCAGAAGCATAGAAAGCCAGTCAGAGAGCAACAGCAATAACAGATTGCACCAGCAATGCATCAGTGGGCCCAGTCCTAAACTTAGATACAACAAAAGACAGCAGAATATATGCAATCTACGCAATCATTTTATATATAAGGTGTACTATATATTATTATTTTATATATAAGGTGTACTATATAATAATATATAGTACACCTTATATATAAAATGATTGCGTAGATTGCATATATTCTGCTGTCATTTGTTGTAGCTAAGTGTTACGTTGTGACAAGTAGGATAGCTGCTGAGTGCTCCTGAGGGGGGGATCCCAGTCCTAAACTCCCATGTGCTCAGGCTGTGCACATTGCATACAGGATGTGCAGTGTTTGGGCAGGAAGGGTGGCAAAATTTCCTTTGCCTAGGGTGGTAACTGTTGGAAATACATTCCTTTGATTGCATCCCCCCTAAGCACCTCATCCTGTTTGTTTGCTAGAAACAGCAGGAGTAGACAGACAGATCAGGGAACCCTTCCCCCATCCTATCTGTCCTACTCCTGCCAGGACCTGATTGGTCAATCTTCTTCCCCCAGGAGGTTTCTCATCTCTTTGTGTCTCAGAGAACTTCCTTCTTCCCTCCTGAACACACCTAGTCTTAGGACTTAGTATAGATGTAG